>CM070511.1:1060971-1480716 GCA_036346375.1 Guadua angustifolia | reverse complement strand
TTCACTTATAATATTACTTCAAATACATATTAATACTATGAAATATAATATACAGCTCAATAGACCATATTATCAATTCCACAGTGCACGACTAGTATTAATCGATATCCAAGCTAGTATAGTTGATATTGACCGGATCTAGATCAATAGAAATATATAGCTACTTTGTACCGATTTAGATGTTGAAATGAGACATACCAATCATACCAGCTGATATGATGCATGATACTATAGGTCTAAAAGGTCCGTACTTAGACCCAGAGGCGAGTCACTGGTGAAATGAGTGGGTGGAGCCCACCTGCCCCACCCAACCTAGGTGCCTAGCAAAAGAACTCATAACAAACATCACTCCCTTACAATCATATTTGTAATAACTAATCCGGTTAACAACATAATAAAAAGTAAAGCACACTAACCAGTTGAATTACTTATAACACTTAGATTGCAAATGGTGTCGCACTGCTCTTATTGTGTCTGACTATGGGTCACCAAGTACTTGACTGGCTTGAGCAGCTGCTTCGACTTACTATCTATTGATGAGGTGGCATTCAATTCTTTCTGAGTGAATTCCAACTCTGCATCTCTTTCTATGGTAAGAAGGTCTGACATTTTCTTGACAAAGTCTTCAATTTTGGCCTGCATCAACCTTGTCTTCTCGAGGATATATATATATATATATATATATATATATATATATATATATATATATATATATATATATATATATATATATATATATATATATGATTGGTTATTTATAGCGACGTCATAGCAGATTGTTTTTCATGCCATGGTGGCCTTGCCTCGCTCCAATCACGCTTTCACGTAGACACGCAGAGTCCCCCTCTTTGAAATTTTCTGGCTCCGCCACTGCTTAGACCGACATCACAGGCTACAGGGGTGACGAGCACGATACTGACAAGAAACAGGCATGGCACGCTGCCGGACACGGCGGCACACGGCAAAGCACGGCGTTGTCGCGGTCGTCGTGTACTTGGTCGAATGAAGTGTACAAGAGTACTCATCACAGTTTCGCCCTTCAGATTTCACGTCTTCCTTGCTAGCTAGTGGTAGGTTCGGTCGTCACTTCACTTGACAGTATGAGATCCGTCATGGCGTCACCCAATACGCACGATACGACAAGCTTGGATTCGCTGAAAGCAGCTCGCTCTTAATGCTCTTCAAAGAAAAATAAACAAGATTGCTTTTCAGCTTCAAAAGAAAATTCTGATTTTTTAAGAGAATCTTTCAACACATAAGTCGACAGTAGGGGTGAAACCAGGTCGGATACGGGCGGATATTGCTCATCCCGTATCCTAATCCATATTTTTTTTGGGATTCGGAGTCGGATACGGATGTCTCGGATACGGATACGAATTCGGATTATTCGGGATTCGGATACGGAGCGGATACCTGACGGATTTGGATCAGGATCGGATATCATAATCGGATAGTAGTATAGTACATAATTATGTACGTAAAAGAACGAATGAAGCATTAACCTTACAACATTAGCTTCAAGTCATAATTATTTCAACATAGGATAGTAGTATAGTTAGAGGTGCAATTTAGTGACTCAATTAATTCCAGTAATTTGAATAGAAAAGAAGTTTACCAAATAAGTTGAACAAATCAATTTAGGTAAAAGCATTATGTCATCACTTTATTTGTTTGTTGATAGATTTGTTGAAGTTCACGCTTAATAACAAAGTAGTGTTTTTTTAGTGCCAATATCAAACAACTATTCTATCTATCCAACAATGAACCAAATTAATGGAAGAATAACTGATTTTATCCGGATATCAGGTCGGATATTTACCGGATATCGGGTTGGATATTGCTCTTCCCATATCCTAACCCATATTATATGAGATTTTTTGGATACGGATCGGATATTACTCTTCCCATATCCTAACTAGGGATGAAAACGGATATCCGAATTTCTGAACAAATTCGACATTTTTAAATAGATATATAACGATTTTGGTTTTCATTTTTTAACACTTTAGCAAGCTCATTATAAAAAATAAGATTATAAAATTAGATTAAAAAATTACGCATTATTTGCTTCCCATAAATAAAAAGGTGAAAAATATCCTAATCTGTATCCCATTGATATCCTAATTTTGTTTCTATCATTTAAATAAATATATAATGAATTTGAGGTTCATTTTTATGAATTTGAATAAGCTCAACACCACAAACAAGAATATGAATTCGGATAGAAAATTCTATATCCTATTTGTTTCCCATTGAAGAACAAAGACAAAAAAATTGATATCCGAATTACTATCCGTTTTCATCCCTAATCCTAACCCATATTACATCGGATTTTTCGGATACGGATACAGATAACATCGGTACGGATTTGTCGGTATTTCGAATACCGGCAAGTGAATTTTTTAGTCAAGGGGTCGCGCGTTCCCTCTCCTTAAATGGTTTGACTCACGGAGCCCAAGAATTATATTGGTTCGGGCCGAATGTCCCTACTCCAGTTCGTGTGGTGGTTTTGTATTGCTTGAGGTGCAGATGACTGCACGGTGTTACAAGCGAGGGCTGGCCTTGTGCGCCTCGTCCGAGTGGGAGAAGTAAGAACTGTTCGCTCTAAAAGCCCTCCCCTTCCCTGAGGGTCCTGCCTCCCTTTATATAGACGGAGGGGGCAGGTTACATGGGAATTCGAAAAAGAAAGGATGGGATGTCCTACGCCTAGGAGCTTTCGTCTTCGGTTTCAGGGACTGACCGATGTCTGCCCGTTCCACGCTGGGTCGGTAGATACACCGAGTGGCATAGTATTCTGCTTCGCTGGGAAGTGGCGCACCTACCCTCTGCGCGCTTGTCAGGTGCTGACGTCATAGCGCTCGGCTCTGGCGTGGCCTCGGGAAGGAGTGCTTCCTCCCACTGTGCATGACTGGGCAATGGGACTGGTGCTTGACTTCGGCAACCTCTTCGCCGCCTTGGGAAGGAGCCACCTGCCCCCGCACGGTCACTCTAAGCCGTCGTGTCCGTGGGGCAGCTGGCCAACTCGAGGTTGACCGGCGATGGTCTAGTGCCCGATCCCTGGTGAAGATTGTGTTGGCTTGGTCGGAGCTTGCGGGACTCCTGACCCATAGCGGAGGTCGGAGCTTGGGGGCGCCCGACCCATGACGGGGGTCGGACCGGCCCCTTGGTCAGCTTGGTCGGGGACGAGTGTCCTTTGGTCGGGGATGAGTGTCCTTCGGCCAGAGCTAGGCTTGGGGCAGCCCATTCGTCGTCCTGAGTCGCTGGGGGTACCCATGGTATGAGTATTCGTTAGCATTTTAAACGGATTTGGGATCGGATCGGGCGGATATTTCCTGTCCTGTTTTCACTCCTAGTCGACAGTCAAGCTAGCTAGGGCGTCCCGATCGCATGGCATCAAGGGTGAAAATGGGACGCATAGTTCTCATCCGATCCGGAGCCGGATCCGATTGAAACCAATTGGATCGGGGAAGTAAGTCGAATATCGGGTCAGATTCGAATCCGAATCCGAATAGTGAAAAAAGGATATCGGATCGGATTCAGAGTGTACACTATCCGAAAAATATGGGTCGGGAAACAGATATCGGATATTACGTAATTCGGTTATTCGGATTGTCATCTCCTGGTCCCCAGGCGCAACCGCGCAAGGCCACTAGGCCACCAACTCAGTCAAGCTCCCCAAGCCGTGTCCGTGTCCCACAGGGCCACACTCCCACTCCCGACGTAGTGACGCCCCAGGCCTGGATCTCCTCGACTCCTCAGGTCTGGTCCAATCATCCTCCAGCCTTGACGGCGCTCCCCCTCCCTGGTGGCGCTCCCTAGGCCGGGGCTCTTCCTCCCCCGGGCCCCGACGACATCTCCCTACCCCGACCGACTCCTCCTCCCTTCCGCCGACACTCCTCAAGAATGACTTTGGCGGCGCCACCTGGTCGACGCTTCCTCCCCAGTGCCCCAAGAAGATCTCCTCCCTAACCAAGGCCCTCCCTTCTCCGCAAACAATAGTGAGCTTTTTAGTCCAGATTTGTTATCTGCACTTTCAGTTACAGGGCAGCAACAAGTGGCATGGTCCATCCGTTCTTTTGTGTTTGGCTCAATCAATCGTTGGGCTGCGACAAGAATTTTTGCCTCTAGTGTGTAACGATGGAATTTTTTTAATAATACATTTTTTTATTCAAATTGCAAAAATATGCCTCACATAAAAAATTACAAAAATATACCTCGGTCGCCATATGGTTGGGCGACAAGATCGTAAACCGCAAAAAATCTAACTCAGCGCTGACGTGGCTCCTCTGTCGCCCAACCATTAGACGACAGAAATATGTCACCAAATAAAATGGTGACATATTTCTGTCGCCCAATAGTTGGGCGATAGAGACCCCCAACCATTTCTTCTTTTCTTTATTCGGGTCTATCTTTTGGACCTCTTTTGTTGAGGTTCAGGCGAGATAGTGGACAAACAGAGGGAAAGAAAATATGGCAGGGGATAAATTTCTTGTGAGCAAATAAAATTGCTTGACTTGTTCAATTAAGTTTAACTTCGAACTTACAGAATTTTTGCAAAAAAACGTATACTCTTCCATTGGAAAAACTAAATAATTCAGAAAAAGGTAAAAAAGTCTAAGTCTAATTAGATCTATCTCGAATTTTTTAGAACCCTTTGAGAAGGCGTTCAATGGGTTCTCAAATCAAACAAAAATATAAAAACTTTCATTTCATAAAGGTTTTATGTTATGTAATCATTTGAACGGTAATGTAAATGAACCATAACTATGTAAACCTAAATTATAAAAATTATTAAATTTTCTAGAGAAAATTAAATTTATGAGGAATATTTTTTCACTAATTTCATTCAAAAATTCGTTGTAACTTGTGAGCATTAATTATTGAAAGTTAGTGTTATTTCGATAGTTGCTAGAATTTTAGAGTTCAAAACAGGGTTTAACACATTAAGAAAAATTCATATTTATTAGTGATAATTCATGTGGTATTTTAAAAAATTATTATTTAGTATCTTTTGGTTGACAAAAAAAAATCAAATTTTGTTGTTCCTCATTATCTTTCGATGTGCGACAAATTTAACGACTAATCATAGTAAAACATTGAATAAAACATTTATATTATAAAGTGTAGTAAGTACAATAACTACAGTAGTATAGCATGTGTACAATACCAAAGATACAGAAAGAATTCATAAAATTGGGATACAACATAAGTACATGCCTTAGTGAAGGATTAAATCATAAAACCATATATTCTATGGCCATGGTTATCAGAATAGGGCATGGTCAAATGGACGATAGTTATTTGTTGGTTCATGACGGGGTACTACATTTGGATGCCTGATAGAGCTTAATGTAATATCATCGCCAGGATTTGGAGTGCTCCAAGGAAGCAAGGTTCGTGGCCTAGGTGGTATAAAATCATCGTCGTCGTCATTTGTACGGTTAGGAGATACCCCTCCTTTTGTGTTGGTTGAACGTCCTCTAGCATTGTTGTTGGAACGGCCTATTGTAGTGTTTAAACGGCCAGTTCTGATAGTACTTGAACGTCGAGATCTAGATGACGTGAAATCGCCATCATCGCCATAGTTAGGAGCAAGCCCTCCTTCCGTAGTGGTTGAATGTCCTCTTGAACTTTCTGCTACAACAGTGATGAGTGAACCTCTACCCCTCCAGTTAGATCCCCTTCTGCATCTTCTGCGTGAAATAGGCATCACACCCTCGCCGAAGAGCATATACATCGCTACAAATTCTGAGATATCTTTGTTCAGCAACTCTTCATCCTCCGAGAATGACTAACACACAAGACGAGAATACGAAGTAGTGAACTTATGGATGATGCTAAAAAGATTAGTACGGGGAACAAATGTGAAATAACTAACCTTAATATGCTCTGCATACTGATCGGGTAGCATCAGTACCCTATAAGACATTGTAGAGAATCCTGTAGCAGAAGGGTGGTCGGCTAGTTCGTACACCCTTAAATACCTTTAACGCCACCATTGCAAGTGCGCCTTGAGATCGTTGGAGGTCACAAGATTCAGACCAGAGGTTGTCACCTTATGCCTTGATAATGTCGGACGCTACTCTTGTAATTTGGACACCACTGTACTTAGGTTCTCCTGCTTGAACGGATCATCCTTCCCATTACGCGTAACCTTCAATGTGTAATGAAGAGCTACGGTACTCATATCTGGTGTTCATGAGAATGCTCTACTAGAGGATCCAGCCATGGTGAAGTGTGAGTGAGAGCTATGTATGTGTGCCTATGGTTTGGCCTTTTATAGTCTCCAAGGGGTGGCGTATGGACTAAATGTTGGAAGGTAATATTCAACGTGCAAAGGGACTGCAAAACGCTAGAGTGTGTAGTCCAGTCAGACTAAAAAGGCAGTCACGCATGCAAAGTCTCAGTATTGACAAATATATTGTGCGATAAGTGGTCAATTCAGAGTTAAAAGTAGGTAGTGAGTGGTCACTTCGGATTATGCAGTGTGCAGTTAGAGCATACTGACAAAGCCGATGGGACTTTGTAACACGCAGTGAGTAGTCACGTCGGATTATGTTGTGCGTAGCGAGGGTTGGACAGAGTGTTGTAACTTGTCACTACAAAAGGTGATGGATACTTTCTGCTTTGACAACTCATCCTAACAAAGCTGCTACCTATGACTTATGTAATCGGCCTAACAAGCTACACAACCAAGAGTTGTCTAATCACCCTGAAAAAGCTGCTACGAGGGGATGAAATGTGCAATTTCATCTTCACAGTGGCTATTTTAGAAAATAAAAAATGCAATAGGCTAAAACTACATGGTTATATGGTGATTCTTGCATTGCGGATATTTTGGTTAAAGGCTTTTAAAATTAAATATTCATACAACGTGGATCCAGCAACCTTATCATTTAGGGTATTAGCGTTAACAGAATTTATATGCTAAGCAAGTTGTAAACAAGATATTTTTCTACAATATGGTTGTCCATATACTAAAGTGTATTCCTAAACTGGTTCGCCAAAATTTGTGTACAGATAGATTATTTTGTGAATAGCCAAAAAGGCTTAAAAGTTTTAGAATATGCACATCTAGTGATCATTTAGGGCGTTTGCATTAGCAGGATCTAGATACAAATCAATTTTAAATAGGATCTTTTTTTAGATTATTGTAGTGCGTATATCAAAGGGTGTTTTTTGGCTATTCCTCCATAATTTTTCAATTAAACATGTTATGGGTTACCAAAAAATATTAATTAAGTGACCATACAATTTACATGATTGTGGTCCAGGTTCTTTCTAAGTTTGTGACTGCATCGTATAGGATATTTTAACTATTTTTAAGGCATTAGCATGGAATATTTTAAATAATAGTATTCCATAACCAAATACAATAGTTCGTGTAACATATATGGAATAGATTAACTAAATACATAAAATAAAAAGTTCCAACAGTCCAAAACATAAGAAACTACCGCCGCCCTGCTTTCAGATTTGCTCCTCACTACCGGGCCTCCTATGAATCGCTCGTGAGTACATCAACTACGTCGGTGCACGGTGGGCCCTCTATGGTCTAGCTGGAGGTGTAGCGTATTCCGGCTAAGAAGGCTGCGTCGGTGGTGGTGCTCCCTACAACTGCGATGGTCCAGACTCATCTGCATCAACGAATTACCTCGACACACCATCGTCATCGAGGTCGTAGTTCGCATGAGCTGGATCATCAAGTTGCCTCTCGTAGTCGTCAGGTGCAGGTGAAGTTGTAGATGGGAACCACCATGTCTGTAAACCTATAACAAATGAAGAATTATTGAGAGCATTCAAACAAATTGCAAAACATAGATAGTGCAATTAAGTACTCACCTTCGGTGTGAGCGGCTAGACCAGCGTGTCGAGCCGCTCGCTCTCTCGCAGCCGGCAGCGTGACAGTGCCACAGGAGGTTGTAGCATGAGAAGAAGTATCTGCAACAACCGTACCTCCTCTAAGCGGCACGTCGTGAGCCACATCGGGAGGCTGGTGGCATCCCGCCAACTCGAGGATGCGTCTCGAGCTCTCTCGGAACCTCACGAAGAAAAGGCCACCTCCTCTCTGATCACATCAACCCAGGTGGTCAGACGAGAAAGGAAGCTCCCCAACTCCTCGTAGTACTGGCCTAGAAATACATTACGAAGCATGGTTACCAACTAAGTGCACATGAGATCGTAGATAGGACGCAATGTACCACATTGTGCAGAACCGAGTCCGCATGGGCGGGATACGTGTACCTCACCCTGGGAACATGTCTAGGAGGATCGGGGTTGACATGTACCAAATGTAGATGGGTACGGGAAGTGTACCACTGTCGGTAGCCGCAGTACGTCTGCGGGTTGTACGCTGCATGCTCAGCATGGACGTTGTCCAGGGCTCCTCCCTACTCCTCAACCCATGACGCCATACGTATGTGCCAGGGGGTAGCCCCATGCACGCCCTTTCTAGTCTGACTATGGATAAGAAATAAATATAGCATTATTAGCTGGCATTACACGATAATAATTATAGAACATCAATGCAGGGAACTTACGTGTTGGCGCTGTATGGGACCACACGACCGATCTGGACTGGGAACTCCTGTCGTAGACTAAAATGCCTCATCACTCGATGGACAGCGTAGCCCTCGACCTGGACGTTGAACAGAAGGAACCGACGTGTGTGCCAGTACACCGCGTCTCATGTGCATAGTGTGGGCAGCCCACCCATCACACGTAGCTGCACCTCTACCTCTGTGTACAACGTCCAGTGTACGTGGTCATCAGTGAGGTGGTCGAACGCAGCGACAATCTACGGGTAGCCCAGCCGCACCGTCCTGTGTGCCCACTTAGGCTGCAGTGACGATAGAAAAATCAACACAGAATGTTACCATTAGTAATCATAAATGTTAAAGTGAAAGTTTTAAAATCGTGATTGCAATATCTTACCCGTCGGTGGCACCAGATGGTGCCCATGGTCAAAGCATCAACATCGTCATCACCTGCATGTACAAGAGGCTGCAGCTCGATGTTGGGCCACCCGATCATCAATCAAGTTGCCTCTCATATGCCCAAAGCTGTACAAGTAGTGGACATCCGGTGAAAGTCGAGCCATCGGTGATCCGTCCACAACCGTCGTAGAGCGCACGGTACATGGCGCATAGCACAGATGACCCCCAGGAGTACTGTGGTACGGTGTCAAGGGATGCGTCCGCAATCGCCCTCACAAACTGGACGAGGTGCCTGTCCACGCTATCCCTATGGGAGCTCGTGAACATGCACTAGCCAAACAGCCACAGCAAATATGCCTCCAGGTGGCGGCTCACCCTCACCTTGCCGCAGGCTTGACGTTGTGCTCCGCCTTTACATTTAAGTGTACTTGTTAGTTTGACCAGTATATCCACAATTAAGCTTTAAAAGTTAGTTACATACCACGAACTGTCGAAGCCACCTCAGTATCGGACCATGTGTACTGGTGAAGGGTCGGTACACAGCAGCTGGTATCACACCCTGGAATCATGCAAGTAGCTCCTAGCACCACGTCGGGTCGATGTCGTAGGGCACCACGTCAGGTCGATGTCCTAGGGCACCACAAGGTCACCAGCAATCGGGAGTCCGAGGAGGTACGAGACATCCTCCAAAGTGATCGCCATCTCCCTAACAGGTAGATGGAAGGTGTGTATCTCCGGTCTCCATCGATACACCAGAGCAGTGAACAGGAACCTGACGAACGGGGACCAGCGACCCACGTCCCATCCTTGCACATTGTTGTGCACCGCCTCCACCATCCGGGCGAGTCCAGCAATCCTAATGCTCAAAACCTACGAAACAAAAATATGAAATTAATATCAGCAAATATATTTAGAATTAATTAATATAAATTATGATACTACAACAAACATATTTAGAAATTTAAAGAATAATATGTTACCTAGTGATCCAACGAGGATCGAGCGTCCAGAGCTTCTATGGTGTCCTTGGTCGTATACGTCGAGCTCGAGAGGATCTTGTCCCTCCTCTAGAAAAGCAGTGGTGAAGTGGGACGGTGATGACGATCAACGACCGGATCTAGCAACTCAAATGGCTAGTCATCATCTCCATCCTGGTGAGCCAAACCTGCAAATTATAACAATGAAAGTTATATTTAAAATGCAATAGAAACAAATGCATACAAAAAATTATACAAGCATCATAACAATATATAGAAATAAATGCGTACAAAAAACTATACAAGCATCATAACAATATATTGAAACAAATGCGTACAAAAAAAACCCCGTCAACGGACAGGGGGTCCTCCGAGGATGGAGGTTATGGTTCGGTAGAGGGCATCTTCGTGGCCGGAAACCCTAATCACTCTTACGCGAGGGATTCCAGGGATCAACAGATCAAAGAACATATATACGGAGTATCGCCGATGAGCATTGAAGTCAGCGTATAGTTAGGATTGTCACCGATGTACATTGAAGTTAGGGCACCATTAAAATTAGAAGTTCCGCCTGTGTGCATTGAAGTCGGAGTTAGAAGTTTCGCTGGTGTGCACTGAAGTCAGAGTTAGAAGTTCCGCCGGTGTGCATTGAAGTCGAGGAACAATTAGAATTCGAAGTATCACCGATGTGCATTGAAGTCGAGATACAATTGGTAATAGAAGTATAGCCGTTGTGCATTGAAATCGGAGTACAGTTAGAATTCGATATATCATTGATGTGCATTGAAGTTAAGGTATAGTTGGTATTAGGAGTGCCATCGATGTACATTGAAGTCGGGGTACAGTTCGTATTAAGAGTGCCGCCAATGAGCATTGAAGTCGGGGTACAATTAGGATTAAGGGTACAGTTGGTATTAGGAGTATCGTCGATGTGCATTAGAATTAGAAGTGTCGCCTTGTGCATTGAAGTCGGGGTATAGTTGGTATTAGGAGTACTGCCGATGTGCATTGAAGTCGGGGTACCATTAGAACTAGGAATACCGTCGATGTGCTTTAAGTCGGGTACAATTGGTGTTGTATATATAAGGAGTGTGAATAGCATGTTTGATAATTAAAAACTGGAAACACAAATTTTCATAATAAAACCTTATTTTCTGAAAGAGGATTTGAGGAAGGATTCCTCAGATTGTTTTGGAGAAAACTCATATAATGCATTTTGTTGTTAATGTTTGCTGAGTACTTTTTTACTTACTCTTGCTTAACTCTCTCTTTGCTTAGAGAATTGCTCTGGTGGTCAAGCGTCTGGGTGGGACATAGATCTCAATAGACTCACCTATGAGGCATGGGGTGAGGGGAAACCGCAAGGTTAGAACAACTTGGATGTGGGCTACTAGAAAGGATAGGTTGTTGGATAGACTATGCACTAGCTTTTGTCATCTTTTGGGTAATTAGTAATTATGTATTATATTTTTGCACTTGGATTCTATGTATAATTAATGTACTGGACTTGTAGCCTGCATGGCGATAGATTGTAATAAGTTTCCATTTCAGTTTCTAATTATTATTCTGCTATAACACTTTAACACAATGTATTAATTAATAAAACATCGGGTATGCTCGATGTTTTGATGAGCTAATATGCTGAGATTCATGTAATTACCTCAAAGTAATAGCGATATTACTGTTGTTACCCTGGGCTAATTATACGGGTCGTTACAGAACGGCTCTGCGACGACGAGATCATCGACAGTTTCATGTTTGCAGGCTACAGGACCACCTCCAATGCCATCATGTGGGCCTCCTACCACTTGGCTAAATCGCTTGACGATCTTGCCAAGCTGCAAGTAAGATAGTAAATCAGTTTTCTTAGTTAATTTTGTTGAGATAATCTTGTTTTCCTGATTTTAGTCTGAGTTGTTTTGAGTCAGGTATGAAGTTTCTGGTTGATTCGCAAAGTATGCATCCAGAACCAGAAGCAAGGTTAGTTGAAGTAATCAGCAAAGTGCCAGATTAGTAACAGTAAGGTTTGGAGTCAATACTGAAGGTGTCTAGGTGTGTTCTGTTTAGATACGTATCAAGCATGTTAGAGATAAGAGTTTGATTGCAATCAATAGTCCGTTAAAATTATAACTAACACAGACTTGTATTAATTATAAATATGAAGAAAATCAGAAAAGGATGCAGGCAATTGACACATCGCAAAAAGGAAATTTGTGTCTTCTCTGTATTGCGTTTGCTTCTCTATTTTTCTACCCGACAAGCGTTCCGTTCTGCACTTCTTGTTTTTTGTCATTCCAGGAACTTTGGTCGATAAAGTTCAGAAGACCTAAAGCACATAGGAACTAGAAGATTCAGAGCAGGAGGTGATCTGCTACAACAATTGGTATCACAGCCTTGATCATTTTGTGAATCTGCACTGATCCGGGTTGGCAACATTGAGTTGATTGAGCAACCATGTCTGGTGGAAGACCTGCGCCCGGTGGTCAGCCTTCCCTTGATCTGCCAATGTCAAGCAGCAAAGTAATGGCAAGGGGAATTCCGGTGCAGTACCCGATGTTGGAAGACTCTAATTACGGTCTTTGGGCTGTAAAGACGAAGATCATTCTCCGCTCGCTTGGAGTTTGGCGAGTGATTGAAGGCAAAGAATTGGTCAGCGAGGAGCTGGATCAAGGCGCCTTGGCAGCAATCTCACAGGCGATTCCTGAAAATGTGATGATGGCTATTGTTGGAAAGAACACAACAAAAGAGGCATGGGAAGTCCTACGAGATATGCGGATTGGAGAAGATCGAGTCAAGAAAGCCCGAGTGCAAGCCTTGAAGAGGCCATTTGACTAGTTGGTCATGGAGGATAATGAGAGCATTGTAGAGTTCGCAAACAAGCTTACTACGGTCGTTGGTGAGATATGATCTCTTGGTGCAGATTTGAAGGAAAATGTTGTTGTTGAAAAGCTCTTTAGTGTAGTCCTAGATCGCTTCTCGCAACTTTTTAGGGTTATTGAGCAGTTTGGAGATGTTGAATCCATGACTTTGCAAGAAGCTATGGGTTGTTTGCGAGCTTATGAAGAGAGTACTCGAGGGAGACGCATCGGGCACAGCTGAAAAGATGAAGAACAACTTCTCCTCACCCGTGGTCAGTGGGAAGGCCTGGTTGTGAAAGAGAAGAAAAAAGAAGAAGCCTCCAGTTCTGGCACCAGTACTAGATTCTTCAATGGTCGAGGTTGTGGACGTGGACACGGTCACGGTAGAGGTAGTGGACGTGATCAAGAGGAAGGCCGGAAGGGGATGAACGCAAGTTCAAAAAGTTTGACAAATCAAAGGTAAAATATTTGAATTGTGATCGATTTCGTCATTTTCGGAGTGAATGTCACCGGCCGAAATGTGAGAAGGCACATTACATTGAGAAGAAAGAAGATATAGAACCAGCTCTATTGCTGGCCAAGATCACTAAAGAAGTCCACATTGCACGAGTGGGGGGATGACGAGGGCTGGGCGTCCCTTGACCGGCCAGCGCACGGTCAACGGACCCCCCAAGCTCGGGAGGCCTCGACCACGACTGGCGCATGCCGAGACGCCGACCTAGAGCGCTACCGACCCGAGCACGCCCAAGACGACCTCGGCTCGGTCGGCTCGCTCGTCCGAGTCCACCCTTGGATTACGGATCATGCATTTGATCGGCGGTTGCCAAAACGCTGGTCGGGGATGAAGCAAAGGCATCAAGTCCGAGTAAGCATCGCCAAATTTCAACGCATGAAGGCCACTTCCGAATCTCTCCCATCCGCTGCATGCAGAGGAGGTATAAGATCAAGGATGCGCAGTCTCTCGGGGGACACAAAGACAACACACAACACGCCATAGCTCGAGCTTAGACGGAGCCATTGTTGAACTTGAGTCAGATACACACCCTCGCATCGTAAATAGTTAAGAATATCGCCGAAGGCGATCGAGTAGAGCTATTACCTCCACAGGCTCGAACCAAGATAAATCTTGGCCTCACGCCGTTGTCGCCTTGTTCACTAACGCCCCATCTCCTCCGTTCCTCCGCTTGAGCAAAGCGCACTCGGTCTCAGATCTCACTAACCCCCCATCTCACTTCTTGCGGTTGGCGATCCCGATCGTCGACAGCTGGCGCCCACCGTGGGGCCCGATTGCTTCGCTCATTCGCAGGAACGACATCAAGATCCCAGGAGCATGGCACACTTCGTCCACGGACTTTCCTCGAGCGTAGATTCGGGCGCAGACTCTGACTCCACGTCCCTATTTTCGCCTTCGCCATCGCCACTCGAGCAGCACGTTCTGGTGACAGACGGTCATGGCTCGGAGGGAGGTGCGGATGACCGTGACCCGCAGACCCCTGAAGATGCTCGCCGGATGGTGCAGGTCGCCATCAACTGCTATAACCGCCTCCCATGGAGGACCAGGAGAAGGCCGGCGCGTCTTCTAGGCCACCCAGGCTCCCTCTCTCGGGGGAGCGCCTCCGCGCTATTGCCCGGATCATGGCTGATCCCGATAGGGCGAAGTCGGAGCTCTTTGGCCTAGCCCTAACTGAAGAGCTCGATTGGGCTGCGACCGAGGTCGTGCCTCCACAGCACCGAAGTCAGCACTCGGGGACCCGCTCCCAGAAAAGTGATGACAACTCGTCGCACCGTTGCCCACGCACCCGTCGAACGCCTCCCGCGCAGGGGACGCCCTCTCACCAGTAGCGGGCCCGGGACGAGGCTTTGACGTAGCCACGCCGCCGTCCTGCGGGCACCGTACCAAGCAGGGTCAGGCCCAAGCCAAGCCACACAGACTCCGAGTCCACCGGCAGCAGGTCTGCGGGCCTCTCCCCAGATGTTCCGCCCAGGCGCCGAGGGTCCAGACCGCTATGCTACCTACCAGTGATTCCGCGTTCCCGGCATCGTGGTCGTTCCCACCGAAGGTCGGGCCGCCGAGGCGCCTCGACCAATCCAAAGAAGCGAGGACCTTGCCGGCGACAACCACACCCGCGCAAGACACCTGTCTCCGCCTATGGTCGTGGCGATTCCAACGCTCGCGCCGGCGGCGGTGGCTACTTTGGTTCAAGCCCGCGACCGAGCTGCTTTTGACGGGACCAAGAACCCCGGATGAATTCTTGTCTATCTACTCGACCGCTATCCCGTGGCCGGGGCGACGAGCTTGTCATGGCTAATTACCTCCCGACCGTCTGGGACGGTGCTGCTGAATTCGCTCTTTAACCGTAAGCTCGGTTCTTCAGTCGGGCGCCAAATCAGAGCGCCCGCCCAACTTCCGTGAGTTGTTACGAGCGCCGAGGAGGGAGAAAGACTCGACCGCGCTATCCAGGCAAGGGCGAGCCGCCTGCGGACTTTGTGCGCGATTCATCCGCGACGAGGAACTCGATCCCGAGCATCTCTCGACGAGGCCGCCATCAAAACCTTCGTTCGAGTCCGCGACGGCGCCACCAAGACCGAGATCACCCACGCCACGGCGTCAACAAGCCGCTCCATATGGCGTAACGGCGACGCAGATGCGATGACGCATCCGCTGGAAACGCGACCACGATCAAGGTAAGCTTGGTCTAGGTCCCACAGAGGCCGAACCCGCCCAACTCCAAGGGCGCCACCACTGCGCCGCCCCAAGAAGGTAAGCGCGATCACAGGCGGCGGAGGTCCGCCACGAGTGATCGCTTTGGCAGATGGCCATGAGGTCCTTGAGGTCCGAGATCAAGCTCGGGAGGGATCCAACCTCGCCAAGGTCGGCCTCGACCGCCAGCGCAGAATCCAGCCCCAAAGAGGGCCGACGACCGGGCCCGGCGGCCGATGTTTCGATCATGGGCCGAGGGCGCCGGATATGACGAGGCAAAGTTCTCGCCTGTTTATAGGGCGGCGGCCACGACCTGGACTGCAGGCTTGGCAGAGCAAGCCGAGGCCTTCTATGACGGGCGAGATGAGATGCCCGTGTTCCAAGGATGACGACCAACCAGACAGGTGAACGCCGCACGGGCACAACGACCTCGATTTGAGTTCCAAGAGGGCGAGCCCGGATCGATGTCATCTTCGGTGGCTCGTCACCACTACCCAGCGCGAGGTCAAGGCCACCGCATGAGCCATCTACCAGTCGCCATTGAAGCCCGCCGAGCAAATTTCGCAATTGGGTCAGGCCACCATCACCTTCTCTCCGAAGACGCCTCCAAGGTATGGCCCGAGACTCAAGACCGCTTGGTCGTGACTCGACCATCAAGCAATACCGCGGTCGGGCGCGCTATGGTCGACGGCGGCCTTTCTTAACTTGTCGCAGGCAGAGCGCTTGACCGGATGCAGATTCCCGGTCAAGGTCAAGAACATCGCCATACCCTTCTTCGATCGCATTCGGAGCTCGACCACCCCCTAGGCGTGGTCTTGCCCGTCACCTTCGCAACTCCTGACAACTTCCGCATTGAGCTGGTCACCTTCGAGGTGGTCGAGGGAGACCTCCCGTACAACGCCATCCTCGGGCGGCCTGCCTTGGTCAAGTTTATGGTGGCCAACCATTATGGCCATCATTGTATGAAGCTGCCTGGCCCCAACGGCATCATCACCGTGCGAGGCGATCTGCAGGCGGCACATGGATGTGAGACCAAGGCCTTGGGTCTTGCAGGTGTGCTGCCCCAATGCGGTCTAGAGGCGACGGCGAGGAATGCCCGCAAGAATGCGGCGATCTAGTCCAGTAGGGCGACGAAGGCCGTGCCGCTCGAGGAGGGCGACCCGACCAAGTGCATCCACGTCTCGGCCGAGCTGAGTTCCAAATAGGAACTCGAGCTCGTCACCTTCCTTCGTGCCAACAAGGGTATATTCGCTTGGGAGCCCACGGACATGCCCGGCGTTCCGAGGGATGTGGTCGAGCACAAGTTGTAGGTGAGATCCGGCTCTCGACCTGTGCGCCAGAAGCTGCGTCGCTTCTCCCCGGAGAAGGTCGCGGTCATCAAGGAGAACCTTGACAAGCTCTTGAAGGCCGGTTTCATCCGTGAGATTGACTACTCCGAGTGGCTGGCCAACCCGGTCATCGTGCAGAAGAAAGGAGGAAAGTGGAGAATGTGCATCGACCATACGGGGTTGAACTCGGCTTGCCCAAGGACAACTTCGCTCACAAGATCGACCGATCGCCGACTCCACCGCAAATGCCAAGATGCCGAGCTTCTTGGATGCTTACTCGATACCACCAGATCAAGCTGGCGGTTGACGACGAGAACAAGACATCCTTCATCACGCCGTTTGGCACCTATTGCTATACGACCATGTCGTTTGGTCTCGCGTAATGCGGGGCCACGCTTCA
The DNA here is from genome assembly GCA_036346375.1 of Guadua angustifolia. NCBI lineage: Eukaryota > Viridiplantae > Streptophyta > Magnoliopsida > Poales > Poaceae > Guadua > Guadua angustifolia. The sequence continues at coordinate 1,463,516 of CM070511.1, read as the reverse complement.
GCGTCGATGACCAAGACATTCAACCTCGACGGGCGAAACCTTGAGGTCTACGTGGACGACATCATCGTCAAGAGCCCCTCCGAGGGCGACCACGTTCATGACCTTGGAAACCTTCGCCAACCTGAATAGGCACAAGATCAAGCTCAATCCCGAGAAGTGCATGTTCGGCGCGGCGTTGGGGAAGGTGCTAGGCTACATGATCGGGGGCTCAGGGGTCGGCCTGAACCCGGAGAAGATCGAGGCGATCGAGAAGATGGCGCCCCCGACCTCGATCAAGCAGGTGCAGAGCCTCACCAGCCGCATGGCCGCCCTCAGCAGATTCATCTCGAGGCTCGACGAGTGTGGGCTTCCATTCTTCCAAACTCTGCGCAAGCACGGGGGCTTCGAGTGGACTCCAGAGGCGCAGCGGTCCTTCAACGACTTGAATGTATACCTGTCATCCCCACCCCTCCTTACAACGCCACAACCTGGCGAGAGGTTGCTGCTCTACCTCGCGGCTACCACCCACGCCGCCGTTGTTGTTCTCGTATGAACGGGGTCCCAAAGAAGACCCAATTTATTACGTCAGCGAGGTCTTGCACGGCCCGAAGGAGCGCTACTCGCAGGTACAGAAGCTGTTGTATGCTCTCCTCATGGCTTCGCGCAAGCTTCGGCACTATTTCCAGGCTCACACTGTAATCGTCCCGAGCAACTTTCCGCTTGGGGACATCTTGAGGAACCCAGAGGGTGGCGGCCGAATCGCCAAATAGGCCATGGAGCTGGCGGCGTTCGATGTCCAGGTCGTGGCTCGGACGGCCATAAAGTCGCAAGTGCTCGCCGATTTCGTGGTCGAGCAGACGTCGCAGCCCGCTCTCGAACTTCAGGTCGAGGAGGAGAAGCCCTGGGTCATGTTCTTCGACGGCTCAAGGTCCTTATCCTTACCCCGCGCGGCGACCAGTTAAGGTACGTGGTTCGTTTCGGGTTTCCAGCGACCAACAATGTGGCAGAGTATGAAGCCCTTCCGCGGGCTTACGAGCTTGCAAGGCATTAGCGGCGCCTACCTGGTCGTGAAGGGCGACTCCCACTCGCCATCAACCGGGCTCAACAAGGACTACCAAAGGCTCAGAGACTCGATGGCAAAGTACCTCGCCGAGGTGCGCAAGATGGAGAAGTGGTTCCAGAACTTGGAGCTCAAGCACATCCCCAGGAGGGACAACTCCAGTGCGGACTTCCTCTCCAAGCTCGGTTCCTCCGACGACGATATCCCCCCAACGTCATCCTGGAGACGCTGGCGGCCCCATCGATCTCCGATCAAGAGGTCATGCTCGCTGTGGTCGAAGGTACGTATCCCCTCCTGGGCCGAGCCCATCCACAATTTCCTTGCAAGGGGCGACCTGCCACCCGACCCTACCGAGAGGAGCAGGATCAAGCGACGGGCGAGCTTGTACACACTCGTGGACGGCATGCTCTACAGGCGGAATGTTTCCAGGCCCGACGCTGCATCTTCGCGGAGGAGGGTAAGTATCTCGCTGAACGACATTCACTCAGCCTCGTGGAGCACACTCTTCATACAGGACGATGGTTGGCAAGGCCTTCCGCATGGGGTATTACTGGCCAACAACACTTTAGGATGTTCGTGATATCGTCCGCACCTGCCGAGCATGCTAATTCCACGCCGAAAGTCGATCGCCCGCCTACGCTTCCGCACCATCCCACTCGCTGGCTCTTCTCGACATGGGGCCGGACATCTCGCCCTTTTCTCAGCGCACGGAGGAAAGAAGTTCTGTTAAATCGCCGTTGATACCTCACCAAGTGGAACCGGTCTCGATCATAACCGCCGGGCGCCGCTCGCTTTTTTCCGCTTGTTCGTGGTCACCAGTGCACGGGTTCCTCGCAAAATTATCACCGACAATGGTACTCGGTTTCAAAGGAGTTGTTCCAGAGTTTTGCGAGGAACTCGACATCAAAGTATGCTTCGCCGATGGCTCACCCCCGAGCAACGGGCGCGGAACGCGCCAACCGCAAATCGTCCAGTATGCCAAGAAACGAGATGCGATGAGCTCGAACGCTACGGCAAGACACGGTGGATGAACTTCCCACCGCCCTATGGTCTATTCGTACCACGACAAGCCGAGCCACGTGGTCCACACCCTTCCACCGTGTTCGCACCGGCCGCCCCGCCTCCCGAGGTTACTACTGGCTCGCCAGTGGTCGGCTTGGTCGACCAAGTCGACTTCGAGCATGAGCGGCTCTCGACCTTACCTCGCAGAAGAAGTAAGATGCCGTGCCATCGCCACGATCAACGCACTACCCGCAAGCTCTTCGCAGACATGCGCCCTTGGTCAGACGACCTAGGAAGCTCCTTGTTGGGGACCTAGCCCCGAGGCGGATTCGTGGCTCGCCCAACACCAACAAGTTATCCCCATGATGGGAGGGCCCTATAGAGTCGTTTCAACAGATCGCACGGGCTTACGGCTAGCGATGCCCGATGGCGAGAGCTCTCTAGCTCGTGGAACATAGATCACCTTCGAAGTTTTATGTGTAACCTCTATACCTTAAATTTCAATAAAGTCGTTTTTTATTCTCGCTCTTTATGTCTCGCTACCACTGTGTTGATACGGTCCTCTTTGTCCGAGACTCCTTTTTCTTCACGACCTTCAGACGCAGCCAAGATTTGCTCTTGGTGTAAGTGTCGCGAGCTTGACGTTCACCCCTAGTGGATGAGCTAAACGTAAGCCGAACCTCTTCGCAATCTAGCTCTCCCCTGTGCCCGAGCCCGACCCAAGAGCCTCGCCACTTTGACCGTGGAGCGGTGCGCACGGTCACGGTTGTGATTCGAACGTTAGTCCGAGCATAACCATCTCTTTATCACTGTTGTCACGTCTATGTCCCCTGCGGACTTTTTCTCCATTCTGCAAGTCATGTTCGCTAGCGTGCAAATCTTGCACCCAAGGCCGGCATTGCTCGACCTCGGACCCAACGGGGGCTGGATAAGGGTATCCTGTTGGTATACGACCTACGGCGCTTGACTAGGAGCGAAAAGGCCAAACACCAAATGTACTCGCCTAAGCGGAGGAAACGAATGGGGTGAGAGTCCTCTACTTTCCAAAAGTAGCATAGCTCTATTAACACGTTTTGTCTTAAGCGTTTTTACAGATCGGCCATCTCGCGGGCAAGCCTCTCTTGCTCGAGCTCGTTGACCTTGGCCCTCAAGGTCGACAGCTCGCCCTGGTACTAGAGAGTTTCCTTGGAGTGCTCCACGGCTCGGTGTCGTGCGTCCTGGAGTTGGGCCATGGCGCCCGCCACCACCTTTTTGGCGCGCTTGAGCTTCCCTTCAAGCTCTGTTACCTTGGCCTCGAGCTCTGAGGACGCCTTTGCCGAGGAAGCCGCTTGTTTCGCGGAAGCTTTCTCCAGCGCCACGACCTTGGCTCGCTCGGCCTCGAGGGCCTCACTGGTGCGCTCGAGCTTCCCTTCAAGCTCCAGGATTTTGGCCTCGAGTTCGGGGGACGCCTCTGTCGAAGAAGGCGCCTGCACCGCAGCGGCTTTCTCCAGGGCCTCGACCTTGGCCCGCTCGGCCTCGAGCGCCTTGGTCGAACGCGTGCGCTCTTGCTCCACGGCCTTGAAGCCAAACTCGCGCTCGGAGACCCTGGTCTGCTCGAGCTCGGCCGCGAGGGTAACCTCCTGCGCTAACATCGTTCGGCGAAGCTCTTCAAGTTCCCCGGCCTTCTGCTCGAGCCCCTCCTGATCAACCTCAATGGTCCTGATGAGTCTGGAGCGCTCAGCCTCTCGCGCCTCCACCACGTTCAAGAGGCCCCTTAGCACGTCGGCGTGCTCTTGGAAGCCTCGCAGACCTTGGGAGACATTATCGATCGCCTTCATGACAGGAGGGGTGGCCCGAGATAAGCGACAAGGAACTCAAGCTTACAAGCTACAAGGTATGTGGAGGGGTCCTTACCCCGCGAACTCGGCTCTCCAGGCTTGCGCGTGTATACTCCTCACGATCGTCGATACGATCACAGGAGATCTCCTCCTCTTTGTCGCCCACGGCTCCTGGGGTGAGATCGGCCGCAACGACCACCGGCACGCTCGAGCCGAGACCTTCAGTCCCCACGTTGGCGGCGGCCTGGGATCCCGTCGCCTCTTCCGGAGGGCCCAACTTGCCGGCAGGAGTGGGCGAGGCGGCAGCATTGGTCTCGACCTCGGTGGTCGGGGCTCCGCTCGTCTCCGGCGCCGGGAGGACGGTGGCCGGGGCCGCCGCGCGATCATCCTCCGTGGCCTGAGGTATCCGGCCTCGCCCCTGTGTGCGGCCGGCCGAAAGCAGCCCGAGGCGCCTCTGGGCGTGGCTGCCTCGGTGGTCGGGCGCTGCGCCCTCGGTGCCCGGCGACGGTGGGCAAGAGCGGCTAGGGGCTCATGGCCGGGCTGCCGTGACTGGTGCTTCCCCATGCCGACTTCAGAGAGGTCGAGCAGGCGACGCCCTCCGCCTCGCCAGAGTCAAATCCGCTACTGGTCGTGGGCTGGAGCTCTTCCTCGTCCGAGTCGTCGATGCCTTGGTCGAACTCGCCGACCGGGACCAGGCTCAGCGACCTCGATGGGGTCCGCGTCGGGCGCGAGGGTCTGCAAGGGCCAACATGTAGGAGTCTGCCTCCTCGGACTCAGACTCGCCTCGACAATGTACCCATCGTCAAACGGCAAGTTTCGAGCTCGGGTGCTCAAGGTCCGCGATCAAAACATACACTAAGCCGGAAAGATGCGGGAAGACAAGAGTCCAGAAGCCAGAATTTACTGGTCACCACCCGCCTCGCTGAGGGTCGGCGAAGGTCTTGTTGCCCCAAGGTCGATGGGGCACTTCGCTATGTGTCCTCGCGATCGGGTCTTGAGCTCGTGCCGGCCCACGCCATCCGCCGGTGGAGCTCGAGCTTGAGGTCCCGAGCCGGAGAGGGCTCGAGGAGGCGGCGGCCGCCGGGCTGGCCGCGAATAGGAAAACTCATCAACCAAAGAAGGCACACGAGCACGGGCTCGGGGCTCGACCACGGATCCTTTCCATGGCGCGGTCACCCCACTCGACATGAGGTTTTTTTGTTTCTGGCGGTCCGCTTCGCCCCGGGAAGGCCTCTTCTTCCCTTTTTTACTCTTGCCCCCATGCGCACGGAGCATCCGCCGTCAGACGAACAGCTTCCCGATGGTCCTGCGCAGACATGAAAGGATCAAGGAGGGCCCCAGGTCACTCAGTCGAGCCATTGGTCGGGATGGCTTACCTCGCCTTTCGGCGAGCACGTTCTTCGACGTAGTCGCCCATGGAGTAGTTGTAGCGCCAGCTTCAACATCTCGCTCATCCCGGCGGCAACCCAAGACTCTTCGGCCGCAAAGGGTAACGACCCTCGAGAAGATCGAGGGGCGACTCGAGCAAGACCACGAGGCAGGAGGCATACCAGACGCATTCTCGTGGGTCGAGTCGATGCGCCTTGATCTCAGAGAACGGGTGCGCCCGCCTCAGGGGGGACACCCGATTCCGCAGAAGTCGACAAGGATCGCTTTGCCGGAGACCGCGCTCGGCGAGATGAATGGCGGTGATGGCCTCTTCGTCGGCCTCGGATCGTCCCCGCCTGGGTCTCCTTCTTCCGCCGATGGGCTTTCCTCGATGACAACAAGGCCGAAGTTCCCTTTCTTCGTAGAACCACCGCTGACCATGGCCCGAGGGAGTCTCGAGCTTGGATCTTGGGGAAGGACCACTTGAGCCCAGTCCGCATTGCCGGAAGTAGAGGCATCCGACCACGGGGTCCTTCCCAGAGCGGAAGAGGCTAAAGTACCGAAAGAAGAGCGAGGGGTTGGGAGGGATTCCTAGGAACCCTCGCATGTGGGAGAAGATGGCGAGAGTAAGAATGGAATTCAGCACTGTGTTTATGAGCTCGATTCAAGAATCGTGAGGACCACGAGAGGAACTCGCCTCCGGGTCCGCAGTCAAGGGGACGAGTGCTCGGTGCAAACGATCTCGCTGCCCCCGGGCGTGGCTCGGTCTCGTTGCGGCGGTACCGCCATGTGAATGGATCAAGCAGCCCTGTGGTCTCGAAGTTCCTTCATCCTGCAGTGATAACGCGTTCTCCCTAGCTTGGCCATGGCGACGCGCAATTCCGGCCGGCGGGGAGGAGGTTTTTGCTTGGGCACGGAGGCTTGGAAGACGCGGGCGCTGGCCGGAAGTTTCTCAACAACATCGCGTTTTGAGTTTATAGGCCGCACCGTCGCCAAATCCAGTCCGTGGCGCTTCGAAGGACGTGCCGGTTACGATTTGATAGGTGCAATTAAGGCATGGGTTGCGGTTTCGAGACATAGCAGGTGTCCACCAAGCGTTTGCATCCGTACCGGGGTTCCGGAGATCAAAAGGCACTAGGTGTCGTTTCATCACGGCCTGGCGTTACGTTTTCCGCCCGACCTCGACCTCAAGCTCGAAGGTTCTGGAGATCAATCCCGATTGCAGAGGCTCAAGGTCGGGCCGTGTTCTCGCCATTTACCTTAAGCCTGGGGCTAGCCGACGAGGTTAGGCGCCCTTGACCGCCGGCAAGACGGTCAACGGACCCCCTAAGCTCGGGAGGCCTCGACCACGACCTTGGCGTATGCCGAGATGCTCGACCTAGAGCGCGCTGGACCCGAGCACGGCCCCGCACGACCTCGGGCTCGGTCGGCTCTCGTTCGAAGCCGGAGTCCACCCTTGGATTACGGATCGTGCATTTGACCGGCGGTTGCTAAAACGCGGGTCGTGGGGATGAAGCAAAAGTGCATCAAGTCTCGAGCAAGCATCGCCACCCTTAACGTGCATGAAGGCTACTTCCTGAATCTCTCCCATCCGCTATGCAGAGGAGGTATAAGACCAAGGATGCGCAGTCTCTCGGGGGACACAAAGACAACACACAACACACCATAGCTCGAGCTTAGACGTAGCCATTGTTGAACTTGAGTCAGATACACACCCTCGCATCGTAAATAGCTAAGAATCGCCGCAAGGCGATCGAGTAGAGCTATTACCTCCACAGGGCTCGAACAAGATAAATCTCGGCCTCACGCTTGTTGTCGCCTTGTTCGACCAACGTCGATCTCCTCCGCTCCTCCGCTTTGAGCAAAGCACAGCTCGGGTCCCGTATCTCACTAACCCCCCATCTCACTTCTTGCGGTTGGCGATCCCGATCGTCGACAGGGGAGCAGTAGTGATGCTAAATGAAGACAAGCTAGAGAAGCCAGAGATGATTGAAGAAGAAATTGATCATCAGAACAAAGGCTGGTATTTGGATACCGATGCAAGCAACCACATGGTTGGTTCGAAGAAATTGTTTGCCGAGCTTGATGAAACAATACATGGTTCGGTGAAGTTTGGTGATGGATCTATTGTGGAGATCTGTGGATGTGGATCAGTACTCCTCTAGTGCAAAAACCAAGAGCACAAGTTGCTAACTGATGTGTATTATATTCCACGACTCAGAAGTAATATCATCAGCCTGGGACAACTAGATCAGCATGGAAGTAAAATCGTCATTGAAAACGGTTTCATGAATATTTATGACAGTAATAGGAGGTTGCTAGCTCATGTCAAGAGATCTCCTAACCGTTTGTATGTGCTGGATATTGAAGTGACAGAACCAGTGTGTTTACTGTCAAGATCAAGTGAACTAGCATGGTTTTGGCATGGCCGATTTGGTCATCTAAATTTTCAAGCACTAAGATGACTAGGAGCTCAAGCAATGGTTGAAGGAATGCCAGTAATTAACCACTTGGACCAGTTTTGTGAGGGATGCTCTTTGGGAAAACAACACCATAAACCCTTTCCTCAAATTGCAAGTTACCAGGTAGAATAGTTGTTGGAGTTGTTTCATGGCGATTATGTGGACCAATTTCTCCGATAACCCCTACTGGAAATCAGTACTTTCTGCTCTTAGTTGATGACCAAAGCAGGTTCAGATGGGTGGAGCTACTCAAAAGAAAGTCAGATGCACTTTATTACTTCAAGAAGTTTCAGATTGTAGTTGAAAATGATAAAGGTGTGAAGATCAAGGCTCTGCAAACAGATCAAGGAGGGTAATTCATTTCCATCGAGTTTGGAGAGCATTGTGATGAAAGTGGCATTAAGAGATTCACCACAGCCCCATATTCTTCACAACAAAATGGAGTTGTGGAGCGGTGAAATCAAACTGTCATTGAAATGGCAAAAAGCATGTTGAAAAGTAAATCAATGCTAGGGAAGTTTTGTGGTGAAGTGGTAAAGACAGCTGTGTATGTATTGAACAGAGCTCCAACCCGAAGTTTGGATGGAATGACACCATATGAGGTATGGTATCATCCAAAACCTAATGTACATCACTTTCGTACGTTTGGTTGCGTTGCTCATGTGAAGAATGTCAAACCTAGGATGAGGAAGCTTGATGATCGTAGCATACCAATGGTATTCATTGGCTATGCTCAAGGATCGAAAGCATATCGTGTTTATGAACCAAAAAGTAATCGAGTTCATGTAACACGGGATGTCTTATTTGAAGAAAATAGGAGCTGGGAATGGAATTTATCAGAAAGTGAAAGAAGCATCAATTTTGAGTGGGAGTATCCTCCAGATTCTGATATGCATCAAGATTAGCAAGAAGCATCTTCGAGTATGAATGCATATCTTCCAGAACTGTCAGATTTAGGTTCACCGCAGAGTATGGACCAAGGTGTGAGCACACCTGAACTTGCTGGTGAATCATCTCATAGTAGTTCAGCTTCATCTACTCCAGCTCAGCATCAGAAGATGCGATCGATACAAGATATATACAATGCCACAAATCTTGTTGAACTATCTGAAGGCATCAATTTATGCTTGCTAAGTGCCGAAGAACCAAGCAGCTATGAAGAGGCGTCAGAACAAGTGGCTTGGAGGAAAGTAATGCAAGAGGAGATTAGCTCGATCCAAGAAAATGATACTTGGGTCTTAACTGACCTGCCGAGTGGACACTGAGCTATAGGCTTGAAGTGGATTTTCAAGGTGAAGAAGAATCCGCAGAGTGAAATAGTCAAACACAAAGCTCGTCTGGTTGCCAAAGGTTATGTGCAAAAACCTAGAACAGATTATGACGAAGTTTTCGCTCCGGTGGCAAGAATTGAAACGGTAAGACTATTAATTGCTCTGGCAGCACAAGAATCTTGGCAAGTGCATTATATGGATGTGAAATCAGCATTCCTGAATGGAGAATTGTTAGAAGATGTGTTTGTTATTTAGCCACCCGGATTTGAAGAAGTTGGGAAGGAAAATAAAGTGCTAAAGCTTAAGAAAGCGCTTTATGGCTTGAAGCAAGCTCCACGGGTGTGCAATGCAAAACAGGTGTCGGCATACTTTGCGCCAGGGTACCCTCTTCGCCGCACAAAGTGTCATGAGCCCACGTGGCGGTTCGGCGGCGGGTGGGCGAAACACGCCCGCCCGGCCGGTCTTCGGCCCACGTGGCGCCCGGCGAGCAGTGGGCGAGACGCTGCGCCGCCGTGCCAAAGCCCACATGGCGGCTCGCGCGGCGGTAGGCGAAGACGCCCCGGCCGGTGCCGTCCACGTGGTGCCCAGCGGCAGTGGGCGAGGACGCCGCGCGCCGGGCGCCCAACCACGTGGCGGCTTAGCGGCGGTGGGCGAAGACGCCTGCCCGCCGGCAGCGGTCCATGTGGTGCCCGGCGAGTAGGTGGGCGAGACGCCTGCCGCTCGGCGCCCAGCCCCACGGACGGCCTGGCGGGCGGGCGAAGACGCCCGCCCGGCCGGGTGCCGGTCCACGTGGCGCCCGGGCGAGTAGGTGGACGAGGACGCCCTGCTCGCCCCGCCGTAGGGCCAAAAAGGTGGGAAGTGGTGGCTTTGCCTCTAAGCCTCCTTACCCTATCGTACTATGGCAGAGGCGGGTCTGCTGTGCCAGGTCCGTTGATTACTAGGAATCCTGCTACAAGCCCATTCCTCTGACGCCTATCACCTACCCGTCGCAAAGGGGTCCCATCTCGGGCGGACCGGGCGAAGCCATGCGTCGGTATTTAATGAGGCTGGAAGAATGGGACAGCACGGGAAGGGGTAATAAATGTATGAAGATCAGCATGATGACCCCCCTTTACCTACCCCCGTTTGCCTGGCCTATATAAGGGCCCTCTGGTGCATGGGGAAAAGGGGGGAGGTCGACGGACAACCAAGAGTTCTAGCAGTAGAGCCTAAGGAAGAAATTGTAACACCAAAGCTCTGTACTAGCTCCAAACATTCTATAAGAAATATAGCAGGACGTAAGGCTATTACCCTGGCGGAGAGGGGGGCCTGAACCTGGGTAAAATCGGTGTGTCATCTTAGTTCATAGGCTCCGCAGTCCTTCGTGTGGGAGTCATTAGGGCTTCCACTCGCTAGGGTTTGCTCTTGCCAAGACGCCTCCTCATGAACCAAACCCGATCTCAGAGACTCGGCCTGCTGTGGAATACGCCGACAACTGGACAGCACTCTTGTTTCACTTTAGTTTGTAAGATGTTCGTTGGAACATGCTGTATATAAGAGAGACCAAGGAGAGAAAAGTTTAATAGTTAGAGTATATGTTGATGATTTGATCATAACTGAGCCGAACATTGAAGAAATTGAGAACTTCAAAGCTCAGATGAAGAAGGTGTTCAAAATGAGTGATTTGGGTCTATTGACATACTATCTTGGCATAGAGGTGAAACAGAAACCAGGAAGAATTACATTGTGCCAATTAGCTTATGCACAGAAGATTTTGGAAGGTTGCGGCATGACCAATTGCAATCCCACGGCGACGCCCATGGAAGAAAGACAGAAGTTGGGTAAGGAAAATTCAAATCCACATGTTGATTCAACAAGGTACAGAAGTATTGTCGGAAGCTTAAGATATCTAGTCAACACCAGACCTGACATAGCATATGCGGTTGGATTGGTAAGCCACTATATGGAAGCACCAACAACATTGCACATGGCTGTTGTTAAGAAGATACTCTGGTATATAAAAGGAACACTCAATTTTGGATGTGAATACACAAAGAAGACGTGTGATATTGTTTTAACAGGGTACATTGATAGTGATTTGGCTGGAGATTTGGATGATCGGAAAAGCACTTCAGGTGTGGTTTTCTTTTTGGGAGATAATCTGGTAAGCTGGACTTCTCAAAAGCAAAAGGTTGTAGCACTGTCCTCATGTGAGGCGGAATATATGGCTACGACTTCTGGAGCATGCCAGGGAATGTGGCTGGGCAGATTGATTGACGAATTGCTGAATAAACACAAGCTAAAAGCAGTGTTGAAGATAGATAACAAGTATGCCATTTTGCTGAGTAAGAATCCAGTCCACCATGATAGAAGCAAGCATATAGATGTAAGATATCATTTTATACGAGATGGTATTGAAAAAGGAGATGTTGAAGTTGATTACATCTCAACACAAGAACAAGTAGCAGATGTATTGACAAAAGCACTGGGAAAATTGAAGTTTGCTGATATGTGGAAGAAACTGGGAGTAATACCAGTAAGTTGAGATAAACAAGATTAAGGGGGAGATATGTTGAGATAATCTTGTTTTCCTAATTTTAGTCTGAGTTGTTTTGAGTCAGGTATGAAGTTTCTGGTTGCTTCGCAAAGTATGCATCCAGAAGCGAGGTTAGTTGAAGTAATCGGCAAAGTGCCGGATTAGTAACAGTAAGGTTTGGAATCAATACTGAAGGTGTCTGGGTGTGTTTTGTATAGATACGTATCGAGCAGGTTAGAGATAAGAGTTTGATTACAATCAATAGTCCGTTAAAATTATAACTAACACAGACTTGTACTAATTATTAATATGAAGAAAATTAGAAAAGGATGCAGGCAATTGAGACATCGCAAAAAGGAAATTTGTGTCTTCTCTGTATTGCGATTGTTTCTCTGTTTTTTTTTGGCCGACAAGCGTTCCGTTCTGCATTTCTAGTTTTTTTGTCGTTCCAGGAACTTTGGTCGATAAAGCTTAGAAGACCTGAAGCACATAGGAGCTAGAAGATTCAGAGCAGGAGGTGATCTGCTGCAACAAATTTGTGAACCTGCGCGGCAGGAAGAGAATGCGGCGATCAGGAAAGACAAGAAGCAGCAGAACGGGGAGGAGGGGGCCGGCTTCGTCATCCTAGCCTAGACGACACCCCCACGCGCGATGAAATACACCGCTAAGGTAGTGGAAGAAAAGCTTCGGTTGGCCAACATGTCGTCAATGGTTGTCCGTGTGGCACGCAGGGACGCCCAGTACGTACGGAGGTAACTGGATATATACCTGACTAAGCTACCATTACGCGCGAGATGACGAACGTATTCATTCATCTCTGATACTGAAGATGAAGAATCAATACTGAAGATGTGCAGGTCCACGTACCCGATTCCAAAGCTTCCGTTACAACCGATGATCTATGACAAGACAAATCTATCTATCGAGGAGAACGAGAATCTACCAATCAGGGGCGGATCTACTATGGTGGGATCGGGGTCCGGTGACACCGACGCCTCCGTATTAGTCCCTTATACCTCCCGCTAAATACTATTAGTGACCCCGGCGGCAAATTAGTCTAGACCCCAGACCTAGTGCACTCACCTCCCTACCGGCCGCCGCATGTCAGCGATGACCCCAGCGACCAATTTTCCTGGATCCGCCCCTGCTACCAATCCATGCGTGCTGATGTTGCACTGCTAACTAGCGGCCTCTAAACCGGCGGTGCATTCACCTTCAAACCGCTGTTTCCGTTCAACTCGACGTCGCCGGCGGCCTCCGACTTCTTGAACCTGTACCAGCGCGCGCACAAGACGAAGTACACCAGGTTGGCCGCGGCCAGGGCGGCGACCACCAGGTAGAAGAGGTCCACGCGGCCCTGGTTCAGGTCCTGCGCCAGCCAGTCCGGCCGCCCGACGCGCCCGCGCGTGGTCCGGTGCACGACGGTCACCATGAGCCCGCTCGCGTAGCTCCCCAGCGAGAGGCCCAGGAAGAGGAAGGCCCCCGCCACGCTGCGCATGTTCTCGGGGAACTGCTTGTAGTAGAACTCGATCTGCCCGATGGCGGTGAACGCCTCCGACAGCCCGGCCAGCAGCTGCTGCGGCACCAGCCAGAAGCACGACATGCCCGATCCCACCCTGCGCCGCCGCCGCTCCACCGCCGCAGACACCAGCATCGTCGCGACGGACAGCCCGAGCCCTACGCCGATGCGATGGAGCAGGCTGATCCCGCCCTCGCGCTTCGTGACGCGCTGCAGCGCCGGCACGACGAGGCGGTCGTACACCGGGATCCACAGCGTGAGTGCCAGCATCTGGAACACGACGAAGGAGCCCGCCGGGACCTGGAACCCCGACCGGCCGATCCGGCGGTCGGTCTGCATGGCCTGGAGCACCACGTAGTTGCTCAGCTGGGTCAGCACGACGAAGTAGATGATCCCCGACGACCACACCGGGATGATGCGCGCCAGGCACTTGACCTCCTCCACCTGCTGCAGCGTGCATAGGCGCCACGGGTTCGCCGGAGTACTCCCGTCGGGGCCGAACTCGTCCTGAGGAGTGAGCACAGCGGCCTTTTCGAGGCAGCGGAACTGGTCCGTGTAGGCGATCTTGGAGACGAGCTTGCTCCGGTGCGGCGGGTCGAAGAGGCCGGCAGGAGTGTCAGGAAGGCGGAGGTGGCGCTTGCGGGCGGCTGCGACGAGGACCTGCGCGAAGCTGGTGAATGGGCTGCCCTCGGGGCGGACGCGTACGTAGAGGCGCGTGCCCATGAAGAAGAGCGCGCAGGAGAGGCCCATGAGCGCCGCGGGGACGGCGAGGCCGATCGCCCAGTTGACGTTGCTCTGGAGGTAGATGATGAGGGTGGCGGAGAGCATCATGGCGATGGTGAAGGTGAAGTAGTACCAGTTGAAGAAGCTGGCGATGCCGCGGCGGCCGGAGGTGGTGCGCGGGTCGAACTGGTCGGCGCCGAAGGCGAGGTTGCAGGGGCGGATGCCGCCGGCGCCGACGATGAGGAAGAAGAAGGAGGCGAGGAGGGCGGAGAGCTGCCAGTGGGAGGGGCCGCGGCAGGAGGAGGAATCTTTGGAAGCGCTGCATGGCGGGGGGTGGAGGGAGTGGAGTGCGGCGGTGAGCGTGAGGATGAGCATGCCGAGGAAGGAGGCTATGGAGGCTGTGGCGAGGGTGGTGTAGCGGCCGAGGTAGGTGTCGGAGAGGAAGGCGCCGAGGAGGGGGGCGAGGTTGGAGGTGCCGGTGAAGAAGTTGATAAGGGTGGCGGCGTTGACGCTCTTGATGTGGTACACCGTCGTCAGGTACACCAGCAGGTTCGAGACCGTCCCGATCGTCCCGAGCTTCTCGAACGTCTCGTTCCCTGCGAAGCCAGCAATTCATCATCTCTTGGAGTCATGCATAATCTTCTTGAAATCAATTAGCAGCTGTTAATCCACTTTACAAGCTTGCAGAGATCAAGTAGCCATGCATGCTAGTATTCGATCGATCAGCACAGCAGGTCACAAAAAGTAAATCGTACTGGCTGCAGCTAGTGGAGAAAAAGACGGAGCAAAAGTAGAAGAAAGCAGCTGCTAGTTGGGACTGAGGCCTCCACTCCACTGCACACATGGACTGACTGACGCCTCTGGCAGTCTTACCTCTCATCATCAGCACAAACAGTGAAGCTGGCTAGTAGTATTCAAACATTTGATTTGTGTTCTTCTTTTCTTTAGAAAGAAATTGAAAAACGGTGAGTGAATCAGATAAAGTCCTAGCTAGTCAAGTTAAGCGGTCGTACGTTGTGGTTCGTCGTTTCTGATGACGCATGAATATATATAATAGCTAGCTGGGGACAAATTAACACGTACATGCATGCAGCTGCAGCATCGATAGATCGATCGAATTAAGCTCAAGCAAGCAACCCATCCATCTTAATTTGTTGCTGCAGCTAAGTACGTAATTGGTAGGTGCCGGCTATAAATGTGTGGCAGGAGTGGGCCGGGAAATCAATCAAGGCTTGAGATGATGAAGCATCGATCCGTATGTATGGAACTCGATTAACCTCGATGTTGGCCATCGATTTCGATCAGAGTCGTAGATATCATCAGCGATCACGGATGAATCTGTATCCGCGGAGACGACCCTCAGATACGTAATAGGCAGCTAATTAACGGTACAAAATTCGATGAGCAGTCACCTATGACGTAGGGCATGGACTTCCACCCGCGGTAGTCGACGACGGGCTCGCCGGCGTCCGCCA
The DNA here is from genome assembly GCA_036346375.1 of Guadua angustifolia. NCBI lineage: Eukaryota > Viridiplantae > Streptophyta > Magnoliopsida > Poales > Poaceae > Guadua > Guadua angustifolia. The sequence continues at coordinate 1,448,325 of CM070511.1, read as the reverse complement.
CACGATCAGCCTCGGCACTGTTCTCGCTCAGCTGCTTCTTCATCTTCTCGGCCATGGCGTCGTCGTTATACGCCCTTTGCTCCTCCTGCGGCTTGTTACCAGCGTCCATCTTCTTCTCTCAAGGGTAAGACTGAGATGCACATGCAGCAGCCTCTCTCGCTCTCACATGTACAGTGTGGGAGGCGGCTGCTGCTGCTAGAGCTGAGCTAGTAGGCTCCAGGCAGGAAGGAGAGAAGAGACCGGCCGTATAAATAAGCAGAGCAGGGAGCTCGCTGGCTAGATTTAGAGATACCACGTGCCTGTTTAGTAAAGTTCTAGATCTCAACTTTATCTAAGATCTGAAATTTGTAGATTAAAATAAAGTGAATTAAGTTTATATTTTTGTCTAAAATTTAAAAATGTGTAGGTTAAAATAAAGTGAATTAAGTTTATATTTTTGGTCTAAAATGTAAACAAGATGATCCATCTAAACACTCTTAATGTACTTACAGTTCTATCTCTACGGAGCTAGTGAAGTTAGGAATACTCAATTCTATGAAACTAAAGCCCTACCAAATAGACCCTACGTCTGAGAGATACGTAGGGAAAAAAAACAAACTATGTTTCTCTACGTCTTGTGTCTGTCAGTCTGTCTCTATACAGATCGATATTATATACGTAGAGAAAGACAGCAACAGCATATATACCACATGACAATTCTCTCATTTTCATAGAGTTCTCGGATATTGCGAAGCTGTATTATAGCTGGGGCAAATAATTGAGGAGGTTGCATTACAAAGCTAAGCTAGATAGGGGTGCAACTGGAATGGATATTTTCCGACCGACCGAATCAATTCGGATAGCGATTTGAATAGTTTTTGGATATTCGAAGAATTTTTCGGATACGGATACGGATAAGGATAGTTATCTCGGATAAGAATACGGATACGGATAGTAATTATCCGACGGATACAGGAATATCCGAGTTTATAATCGGATAATATCCGGATATAAAATATGGATATTATCCGAAAATTTTAAAGACTTCTCCAAGACTGTGAGTCTGTAACTCTCCAATCAAAAAGCACCAGTCACTAGAGTCTGGAGGCATTAATACTAGTGTACCAATACCACTCTTGGTACTCTACCAGTGCCAAGTGCCAAGTGCCAAGTACCAATTACCATTCTACCAAGTGCCACACTGCCACTGCCAAAGTGCCAACGCCAAGTGCACCACGCCAGATCATGGTGCCAAACCAAAATTTACCGCGTGCTTTATACTTCCCGGCTTGTCCATTGGCGCCGAGCCAAAATCGAAGGCAATGCGACATCGCCACGCAGAGACTCCAAAACCAAAAACATAAAATCCCCAATCCATCATTCGTGCTCTCTTTCTCTATCTCTATTCTCTACTAGTCGATAGTCTCTCTCTCTAAAATCCCCAATCCAAACAAAACCTAGCTGAGTGAGTGACTTGAGTTGAGGAGGCACCGAGGCGGCACTGGCGTCCGGCAGACCGCTGGCCGGGCAATAGCCTGCAGCCTCAGATGTCAGTAGCCACCGGGTGGTCCGGCGACCACAGCCCGTGAGGTCAGAGTCTGCATGACCACCTACGGTCCGACCACACCGAGGCCGCTCGTCCACTCGACTCGATGGTATTATATGATTCTATCATGTTTACCTTACTAGTTTGTGACTTCTAATTTACTAGTACCATTGTCTTTGATAATTCTATTATGACTCTACATTTAGCTTTTATATAATCTCTAGTGCGTTCATTATTAATTCTTAATTATGTACAATGCAACTATAGTAAATTCTTGTACTATTTTCTTCGCATTTTGTCAATAATTATTCATAACTTATAAGTAATCTACCATTCAGTATGTTACATGTGCAATAAATGATCTATATTTTCGTGTATTATCCGGCTAAAAATATTCGTACCTGTATTGAATCTGGTCTGTATTCGCTTCGTATTCGTAAGTGATAGTATCCGGTATTATTCGCATTCGTATTCACATCCGACACCATTCGTATCCAACTTCGTATTCGATAAAAAATATGGATACGGATACGGGATAAACAATATCCGATCGTATCCGATCCGATTACATCCCTAAAGCTAGATGTGTAAAGGGGAAGCATCCCACGTCTCCCTACAATTAATTAATTAATGAACCAACGAACCTTGCAGGCCTGCATACTGGGGTTAGCGGCGCCTGCCTCTGCCTGGCTAACTATACAGTACTACCATCCACATTTTTTTAAGGATGTGTATAGTCATCTCTCAGATGTTTTTGTGTAACAAAACATCCAAGTTTTGGACCATTGGATTGATTAACCCAACCGTTGGATCAATAGGCTTAAGTTCTGCACTAATCAGGACCACTTAACTGCACTAATCACAGCAAAATCAGGCCCATTTAATTGCACTAATCACAGCAAATCACAATCAGTCACAGCAAATCACAATCAGTCCCACTTAATTACACTAATCACAATAAAATCCAACGGTTCACGATTTGGTTGATTTTTGATAAGAAAACATCTGGATGATGTTTATCAAAACCCTTTTTTTAATACCGTAATAAAAACTATACCGGTTTAGTTCTTCGAAGGGTACATTATGTTATCGATCCATATCGATCGATCTGTTTAGAGTTAATATAATAATATGTATTTATAAGCATACGTATGCTTAATTATATGTACACTAAAATTCACTTATAATATTACCTCAAATACATATTAATATTATGAAATATAACATATAGTTCAATAGACTATATTATCAATTCTACGGGTATAACTGGTATTGATTGATATCGAAGTCAGTATAGTTGATATTGACTGGTATTTAGGTCGATAGGTACATATAGCTACTTTATATTAATTTAGGTGTTGAAACGAGACATACTAATCATACCACTTAGTACCGGTACGGTATTGAAAACTATGCTACTATGGATTCAAAAACGTTACTACATGCTACTTTGTTTGGACTAGTACTATTATGCACTGCATATAGATGTGGGCATGCTGGGCTAGAGGTGGGCGTCGTCGGGTCGGGTCGGACGTGCACGGGCCCATCGTGCTTCGGGTCGGAACCGTCGGGTCAAAACGGCCCGTCATGCCCGTCTTGTTTCGGTGGCCGGTTCATCTTCGCGAGCCAGACACGGTCCATTTGCGCCGTTCTGTTTCGTGCCGTACGGCCAGTTCACCCATTTATACTATTGCGGCGACGAGAGGAAAAGATCTCAAAACACACGAAGTTGATTGTAAAAATCGCCTTATAAACGAAAGCAAAATTATAGCGATCGATCGATTATCTTGCCGGCAAAAACTCTTGGCGCTCGATTAATTGTACCCCACTTGTCATGATTTACACTTGTACTCGGCTTGCACAACCGTATTGGGTATTTGGGTGTGTCTTTGTAGGCTGTGCAAGCATTCGACCACCAAAACCGCAAGATCTCTCGACTAAATCATGCAAAGAATCAAAGTCATGCACATACATACAAACCACGGCCCACCCCACGACAGCCTCGAGGTTACCAGCCGTCTTTGGCGCCGCCTCCGTCGTGCGGGCAGCACGGCACGGCCCAAACGGTTGCCGCGCCGTGCCGCCCGTCGTGCGCGATTTAGGGCCCGCACGACCCGATCTGATACGGGCGGCCCGCACGGCCCTCTAACGTGCCGGGTCGGGTTTGGACCGTGCCGGACCCTCCGTGCCTCGGGCCGGCCCACCGAAGCACGGCCCATATGCCCAGGCCTATGCTGGGCCTCGCAGCTGGTATGATGCGTGATACTACAGGTCTAAAAGGACCGTGCTTAGACCGACATGACATGCTACAGAGGTGACGAGCACGATACTGACAAGAAGCAGGCATAGCACGCTGCCGGACACGGCGGCACACGGCAAAGCACGGCGTTGTCGCGGTCGTCGTGTACTTGGTCGAATGAAGTGTACAAGAGTACTCATCACAGTTTCGCCCTTCAGATTTCACGTCAACCTTGCTAGCTAGTGGTAGGTTCGGTCGTCACTTCACTTCACAGTATGAGATCCGTCTTGGCCGCCAAAGTCACCCAATACACACCATACGACAAGCTTTGATTTGCTGAAAGCAGCTCGCTCTTAATGCTCTTCAACGAAAAATAAACAAGATTGCTTTTCAGCTTCAAAAGAAAATTCTGATTTTTTAAGAGAATCTTTCAACACATAAGTCGACAGTCAAGCTAGCTAGGGCGTCCCAATCGCCCGGCATCAAGGGTGAAAATGGGACGGATAGTTCCTGGCCGATCCAGAGCCGGATCCAATTGAAACCAGATCCGGGAAGTAAATCGGATATCGGGTCGGATTCGAATTCAGATTCGGATAGTTAAAAACGTATATCGGATCGAATTCAGAGTGTACGTACACTATCCGAAAAATATGAGTCAGGAATCGGATATCGGATATTACGTAATTCAGATATCCAGATTGTCATCTCTCGGTCCCCAGGCGTAACCACACAAGGCCAGTAGGCCACCAACTCAGTCGGGCTCCCCAAGCCATGTCTGTGTCCCACACGGCCACACTCCCACTCCCGACGTGGCAACGCCCCAGGCCTGGATCCAGATCTGGATCTCCTCAACTCCTCCGGTCCGGTCCGACTGTCCTCTAGCCCCGACGACACTCCCCTCCCCCTCCTCGGTGGCGCTCCCCAGGCCGGCGCTCTTCCTCCCCCGGGCCCTGACGGCATCTCCCTCCCCCACCCAACACTTCCTCCCTTCGCCGACCACCCTCAAGATCGACTCCCGGCGCCACTGCTGGCCGACCTTCCCTCCCAGGCCCCAGCGGCATCTCCATCCCCCGACCAGTGCCTCCCTCCCTTCTGGCAAACAATAGTGAGCTTTTTAGTCCAGATTTGTTATCTGCACGTTCAGTTATAGGGCTGCAACAAGTGGCATGGTCCATCCGTTCTTTTGTGTTTGGTTCAATCAGTCGTTCGCTGCAACAAGAATTTTTGTCTCTAGTGTGTAACGGTGGAACTTTTTTAATAATATATTTTTTATTCAAATTGTAAAAATATACCTCGCATAAAAAATTACAAAAATATACCTCTGTCGCCATATGGTTGGGCGATAAGATCGCAAACCACAAGAAATCTAACTCAACGTTGACGTGGCCCTCTATCGCCAAATAAAATGGAGATAAATCTCTGTCTCCCAACCATTAGGCAACTTAGGCTGAAGTGACGATAGAAAAATCAACGCAGAACTTTACCGTTAATACTCACAAATGTTAAAGCGAAAGTTTCAAAATTGTGATTGCAATATCTTACCCATCGGTGGCACTAGATAGTGCCTATGGTCAGAGCGTCAACATCGTCATCACCTGCGTGTACAAGAGGCTGCATGTTGATGTCAGGCCGCCTGATCTGGAACCTCTCATATGCCCAAAGCTGTACAAGCAGTGGACATCCGGTGAAAGTCGAGCCATCGGCGATCCGTCCACAATCGTCGCAGAGCACACGGTATGTGGTGCATAGCACAGATGACCCCCAGGAGTATTGTGGCACAGTGTCAAGAAGTGCGTCTGCAATCGCCCTCACGAACTGGACGAGGTGCTTGTCCACGCTATCCCGATGGGAGCTCGTGAACATGCACCAGCCAAATAGCCACAACAGGTACGCAGGTGGCAGCTCACTCTCACCTCGTCCGCAGGCTCGATATTGTGCTCCGCCTTTAAATTTAAGCATACTTGTTAGTTTGACCAGTATATCCACAATTAAGCTTTAAAGGTTAGTTGCATACTACGAACTATCGAAACCACCTCAGTATCGGATCATGTGTACTAGTGAAGGGTTGGTACACAGCAGCTGGTAGCACACCCTACAACCACGCAAGTAGCTCCTAGCGCCACGTCGGGTCGATGTCCTGGGGCACCACAGGGTCACCGGCAATCAGGAGTTCGAGGAGGTACTAGACGTCCTCTAAAGTGATCGCCATCTCCCGACAGATAGATGGAAGGTGTGCGTCTCCAACCTCCATCGATCCACCAGAGCAGTGAGCAGAGATCTGTCGAATGGGAACCGGCGACCCACGTCCCGTCCCTGCACATTGTCGTGTACCGCCTCTACCATCCGGGTGAGTGCCAGCAATCCTGATGCTCGAAACCTACGAAACAAAAATATGAAATTAATATCAGCAAACATATTTAGAAATTAATTACATAAATTATGATACTACAGCAAACATATTTAGAAATTAATTACATAAATTATGATACTACAGCAAACATATTTAAAAATTTTAAAAATAATATGTTACCTGGGGATCCAACGAGGATCGAGCGTCCAGAGCTTCTGCGGTGTCCTTGGTCGTAGTATGTCGAGCTCGAGAGGATCCTGTCCCTCCTCTGGAAAAGCAGTGGCGAAGTGGGCATGGTGACGACGATCAATGACCGGATCGAGCAACTCAAATGGCCAGTCGTCATCTCCATCTTGGTGAGCCATACCTGCAAATTATAAAAATAAAAGTTATAATTAAAATGCATATAGAAACAAATACGTATGAAAAACTATACAAGCATCATAACAATATATATAAACAAATGCATACAAAAAACTATACAAGCATCATAACAATATATTGAAACATATGCTTACAAAAAAATATACAAGTATCATAACAATATATTGAAACAAATTCCAATAAGTTATCAAGTTACAACACTCACAACTACATGCAACTTACTTACAACTAGGTAAAAAACAGAGTTCATACAACACATATTACATCAATAAAATATGAATTTGACATGTAGCATATGATAATTCAAATAGCTTCTTCGATAGTATGATGATGTCAACCACCATGCCTTGCAGACGACGATCCCTCTCTCGCCGCTGGGTTGCCATCTCCTCCTTCATCTTCTTCATTTTGTGGCTGGCAGTTCTTGAACATATGTCATGTTTGATTGCATAATAAACATTTCTTCCCTGCATATCACCTTGAAGCGCAATGTTCTTGCACCTACTTTGATAACTCTATATTTGGCCACCTTTTTACTCTTCTCATCCATGTATTTAGTGATCATGCTAGAGTACAATAGCTTCTTATCTCTCATTACTACCTCAGCAGCTTAATGCCTATCCACAAAGTACTTGGTTGTACCCGCAGTACTCCCTCAACAATTCCTACCTACAGAAGACACCTCATCCCTCTCATTACCGAGTTGTACACCTCCACCAAGTTAGTCGTCATGACACCGTATCTGGCACCATGTGTGTCATGTACAGTAACCACTTCTCTTTCGGCTCATGCTTTATCTAGTCCGAGAAATATTTGATTAGCCTTTGCCTTTGATGACAATTCGTCACCTCATCTTCTGTTGGCAGAGGGAATAGAGGCTCCACCTACTCCTGTGTTTCACTGCTACTAGCCTTGTTCCTCTGCTCCTTTTTGTGTTTTCTTGTTAGCTCATCAAGATTTTTCCATAGAGTACAGAACTTACTCGCTTGGTTCTGCTTACATAGTCTCTTAAACATGTTCATGAGTTCCTTGTTCTTGAATTGCTTATAGAAGTTCATACTCAAGTGTCTCATGCACCATTGGCTCTGCAAATCTGGCCATGGAAATAGCTCCTCTTCCCCTGTTTGCTACTATTTGATAGCACTAAGCAGACTAGCATGCCTGTCATGCATGTAGCATGGACACATTTTAACGAGTTTTTACCACCTCTCGGTCTTTAAGTTCTGTAGCAACAACAGCCAACTCTCGTAGTTCTTGCTTTCTACGAAGGTGAAAGCAACAGGTAGAGAATCTGGTTGTTTCCATCAATACCCACAGTTATCATTATTTGCCCTTTATATTTCTCGGTCAAGAATGTGCCGTTCACACACAACAATGGACAACATTGATAGAATGTCTTAATGCAAACTCCGAATATGAAGAAAACTCTCTTCATATGCTTCTTGGTCAGCCACTTGCTGGACAGACAGTCTTGATAATCATAATAAGTGCTAGGATTCCTTCCCTGAATGCAACTGAGAAGTGCAGGCAGATTATAGTATGAGTCTTAAAATTTCCCGAACCTCATTTCTAAGGCCTTTTACTTCGCCCTCCATGCCTTCCCGTAGCTAGTTGTGTACTGATATTGTTCTCGATTGCTCGAATAATAGCATGAGGCTCAAAATTAAGATTCTCCACTATCTCTGGGTACATGATATTCATGATGTACTCGGATGACAGGTTCTTGTAAGTCATTAGGGTTTCCTCAATCATACAGCTATGCTGCTCAACCTTCGAACATAAGCAGTGAGTGCCCCATTTGGGCTTGTACACGTGCACTCTCTAGGGGCACCCACGGATCTCTCACACCACGTCGTAGTAGGTTAGGGTAGACTTTTTAACCTTGAAAGTCTTTCTTACTGATAAGACCCAATCTTTCACAGCATCCTACACTGCCTCTTTTGTCGGGTACATACTGTTAAGCCTAACCTCATTATCACTATACTGCCAAGGTTTATCATTGCTTTCATTCACAACTAGCTTATTAAAGTGATGCGTGCTCCAATATGTTGGCACAAGCGGCTCCATACCTCCATCATCCTCATCCGAGTCATCATAATCTTCCACTTCTGTTCTAGTGTATTCACGGTTTTCCTCTTCCATCCTTACCGTTATTTCCACAATTTCCTCACCTTCGTCTATTTGTCCTCGTGCTTCTTGTCCAATGTTTCCATCATCCTCTCCAACCTTAACTTGTTCACTACTCTAGCAAATGATGTCCTCGTTGCATTCCTAAACATGTTGCTCATGGCTGTATTCCCTAATTTTGGTGTCACCATAACCGAACTCATTTTGATATCCACTGCACTCACTGGCATCCAATTGCTGTTGCGGGGCAACAACCCTATCAAATGCTTGCACTAAAAGCACTGGATACCATCCATGTTGCTCCGTCCCCCTCACATATGACCTCCACGATGCAGTTCCCTTCACCTCAACCAACTCTCAATAAACAAGATCATTTCTCACACTACAGAGGCAAAATAACTTCAGCTAGTGCTTCTTTGGTTCCTTTCGAAAAGTATAATACAACCAGTTCAACATAGAAAAAAATGTACGCTCTTCGTCCCTACTTAAACTACTGTCCACATACTGGAAGTTACTCAAATCCGCACCCTCTAAACCATACATGACAACCTCTTCTCCATAATAGATACTAAATGGAACTCGTTCTAACATATCTAAGAACCCATTCATTCAGCCACGAATAATTACTTTTCATAAAAAATACTATGACACCTAACATAACTATATCTATACGCTAAAAAAATCTACATCTATCTGTAAAATATAACTATATTCCTAAAAATATATATCTACCTAGATCTCTCTACATTCCTAAAAATATACATCTCCCTATTTCTATATGTGAAAAACATCTACACTCCTAAAAATATATATATCTATGTACTTCTATCTGTAAAAAAACATCTATATTCCTAAAAGTATATTATTATTCCTAAAAACATCTATGTACAAGTATTTGTACAAACCAACTAAATTACTAAAAATATACAAAATCTATCTGTAACCTCTAAATTTAACTAGATCTAAATATTTTTCTATCCTACCATGATTTATTGCTAAACAAAATAAACATAAAAAAATTACCTGCCCAAATGTCACACGGCTATAAATTTCTTCTCCTCTTCCTTTTTCTCTCCTCTCCCTCCCTCCCTTTTTCTCTTCTCTCCCTCCCACTCCTCTCTTTTCTTTTCTCTTGGCTCGGCTGAAATGAGGTCGCCTGGCTACAGTGCTTGCGTCATGACTTAAGTAGCAATTCTCTGTCGCCAGTTGGTCTGTCGCGAAACCAACGATCTATTTATTATCTGTCGCCATGTGGTTTGGCGACAGAGGGAGCTGACGCGGTTTACTGCTTACGTGGCGTGCACATGGACATCAATCGCCCGTTCAAATGGCGACATGTGCCTCTGTCGCCATTTGAACAGGCGACATTTCCCTGCTGTTTTCTCAATAGGTGACAGAGGTATATTTCTGTAATTTTTTTATTCAAGGTATATTTTTGCAATTTGAATAAATAATATATTATTTAAAAATTTTTGTAACGGTGATACTTTGGAGTCTCCTCACATGTTGCACATGGCCACCAAAAAACTGTTACTAAAAACTTGCGGTGGAAGATTCATCATATTTCTGTATTAAGGGACATGAAAATGATACATTTTAGGACATTCATCACATTTCTGTGTTGAAGGAGACAAAAATGTGATAATATCCTTTACTTTGCATCATGTATTACCTTATCGGTGGGGCAATTTCGTTTCACATGATATGAAACAAAATAAAGAACCGTCATCATTTTTCCTAATTGAAAGTTCTGAATTTAGATAAAGGATTTTTTTTTGAATCTGGTTGATGCAATGTTGTATTTTAGAACCCTAGCTCGAAGGTTTGGTCTATGTGGAAGATATGCTTTTGCTAACCGTTCGTTTTGTGTTCACCTGCAATCCTGCATTAGTTACAAGCTCAGGTACCATCTAAGAGTAAAAGCTGCTTAGCTCTATTATTGCACATCTTCTGGTCACAACTTGATATGTCCAAACCGGACAGGGTTTATTTTAGTAGGAAACGGGCTAAGGCCCAGGAGAAGTCAGGTCTAGAGGAGGAAAACGCAGCATGAGGCTAGGGCCGGCTGCTAACCATATTTAGATTATTCCATAATCTATCTTTCCATATTAGCACTTTCCATACCAGTAGTTTCCATGTTTAGGGTTTTGATTGATATAAATAAAGAAGAGGAAAAAAGAGAAAGGCACGCTTTGTTGCCACAACTCAATTACCAGGCGCGCCGTCGAAATCCGGTCGGTGGCTTCGTTCAGCCCTATCCAAGATTGGGCGCCCAAGGGTTCCAGTGCCGCCCACATCTTCACGATCAGGGCGTCGGCCGGGAACTAGGGCTTTTGAACGCGAGCACACATATCAACTGGTATCAGAGCCGATCGATTTTGCGGCAATGGCTTTAGTGGAAGAACGTTTGGGAGCGCTGGAGTTGACGGTGACAAGGATGGAGTCCACGGTGCAGGGGATCCAAACCACCATCGCAGACCTGGGAAGATCTGTCACCGATTTCATCCAGGCGACAGGGAGGCCGCATGGACCTCGACCCTTCCAACCAGGAATTCAGCGACCGGTGCGGGTGAAGAGGACCGGCAAAGGCCTGTTCGGCGGGGCCGTGCAGGTGACAGAGAGGAGGAAAAGGGTGACAGCGAACAAGGTGGGCGGCTGGGGTTGCCACATGCTCCCCGGTACGAGTTGCCGCTGTTCGATGGCACTGAGGACCCCTTGCTGTGGTTAAGGCAGTGCGAACGGTTTGGGCGTTTGCATGGAGTGCTGGAAGAGAGTTGGGTGGAGATGGCCGGAATGCATCTACGGGGAGAAACTCAGGAGGTCTTGGACAATTGGGAACAAGAGGAGGAACACATCACATGGAATGAGTTCATGGAGACATTCTTACAAAGATTCACGAGGCACTCAACCACTGGACCACTCGGAGATTTGGCAAACCTGAAGCAGGGCGTAAGCCGGCCGGATGATTACGCGAGGGAGTTTCAACGACTCCTCGCATGCACGCCAAAGATGTCAAGAGGGAATCAGATTGAATTGTTTATGGCGGAATTATCCCCTACATTGTCAGCAAATGTGCGCCGGGATCGTCCACGAGATCTAGCCGACGCAATTGGGTTGGCTCGTGAGGCGGAGCGATGGGAAGACATCTAGATCACCAAGGCGACGCAAGTGGTGCAAGGGGGGCGGACTCGCCCGGGAATCACCATGACCCATCTGGCGATTACGTGCACGAGGGTCATGGACGAAGCGGCGGTCATTGCCATCAGTACCACCAGCGACCAGTCAAGGAGGAGGCCGAGCTGGGTCTTCACCATCACAGACGTCGGCAGCAGCGTCTACAGCAGTAGCTCCACCGTATCGTCGGCGGCTCAGTCCAGAGGAGATGGTAGAATGAAGAGAAAAGGGGTTGTGCTATAACTGTTATGAGATATACGTTTGCGGCCATAGGTGCAAACGGCTATTTCATTTGGAGGTCATGGATGAGGAGGAGATGGAAGAGGAGCTGATTGAGGAGGAGCCTGCCCTCTCGGTGATGGCAGTGCGTGGTCCTAAGGCTGGTAACACATTGCAGGTCAGTTTGGTGGTGGGCGAAGCTGTTTTACATGGGTTGGTTGATAGTGGGAGCACGCATAATTTTCTGAGCTGCCATGCCGCTTGCCGTGTGGGGTTGATTCAGGAGGCTACATCCGGGCAGCAGGTGAGGGTGGCAAATGGGGCACATCTACCCTATTTAGGAAAGATACCGGAGGTTCACTTTAAGGTTGATCAGCACAGTTTCGGAGCCCCATTCCTTGTCATACCACTGGATGGATTTGATGCAGTGCTAGGGGTCCAATGGCTGCAAACCTTGGGAAATATCCAATGGAATTTTGATTCCTTGAAGATGCAATTCTGGAACAAAGGAAAGATGGTCAGCTTGCAAGGGAGCACAGGAAGGGGAGCACTTCTCCATTCGGCTGAACTCAGAGATACAGATGTGGACACACTGTTGACAGATTTTGATGATCTATTTCAGGAGCCTCAGGGGTTACCACCCTCCCGGTTATGTGACCATCGCATATGTTTACAGGAGGGAACAAATCCGGTAGTGGTTCGGCCATATCGCTACCCATATCATCAAAAGGATGAAATTGAGAAGCAGTGTGCCGAGATGTTGGCACAAGGGCTCATTCGGCCAAGTCGATCACCCTTCTCTTCTCCTGTCCTGCTCGTGAAGAAGGAGGATGGATCATGGCGTTTTTGCGTTGACTACAGGGCTCTTAATGACAAAACCATCAAGGACAAATTCCCTATTTCAGTTGTGGAAGAACTCTTAGATGAACTATATGGTGCCCAGTACTTCTCTAAGTTGGACCTTCGTTCAGGGTATCATCAGGTCCGCATGAGTGAAGGGGATATTGAGAAAACAGCATTCCGCACACATCATGGCCATTTTGAGTCCTTGGTCATGGCCTTTGGCTTATGTAATGCCCCTTCCACCTTCCAAACTCTCATGAATGAGGTCTTAGCCGAATACCTCAAGAAGTTCGTGCTCGTCTTCTTTGATGACATCCTCATTTACAGCACCACTAGAGAGGAGCATCTTCTCCATCTTCATTCGGTCCCTGGCAAACTTCGGCAACACCAGCTATATTTGAAGCGATCTAAATGTGCTTTTGTGCAGCAAGCAGTGGGGTATCTTGGCCATGTTATCTCTGGCAAGGGAGTGGAGGCCAACCCCAACAAGGTCCAAGACATAGTCCGTTGGCCGACACCACAATCAGCAGCAGAGGTGCGCAGTTTCTTGGGGTTAGCAGGGTATTACCGCTGTTTTATTCACCATTATGCAGCGGTGGCAGAACCTTTAACCAACCTCCTTCGGCGCTAGGGGTTCTTGTGGTCACATGAAGCTGATAAGTCCTTCCAGACGCTCAAGAATGCTCTATTAACCGCACCTGTCCTTAGGCTACCAGACTTCACTATTTCCTTTGTGGTAGAGTGTGATGCCTCTGGTGTGGGAATCGGGGCTGTGTTACAACAAGAAGGGCACCCCGTTGCATATTATAGTCGGAGATTGGCGGATCAGCATGCTAAGCTAGCAGCTTATGAGTGTGAACTCATTGGTCTTTCAAAATCTATTCACCATTGGCGGCCATATCTGTGGGGACGGCCCTTCGTCGTCCGCACCGACCATGCCAGTTTGAAATATTTGTTGGAACAAGCCTTAGTCACACCGCCTCAGTAGCATTGGGTAAGCAAGTTGATGGGTTTTGATTTTTCAGTTGAATACAAACCGGGTCGAACTAATGCCGCTGCCGATGCCTTGTCTCGCATCCATGAGAGGGGGGTCTCCTGTGCGGCCATCTTGAGTCCAACAACCTCTCTTTGGACACAGTGGAAAGAAGAGCTTCGTCAACACCCGGAAGTGCAACAGCGTTGTGCTACATCAACAGCAGCAGCACCATTTTCATCCTCTGCCGCGCAGGGAGCAGACAGTATAGCCCCCTTGTGGACCTCCCGCTCAGGGCTGGTGTACCGCGCCGGCCGCCTCTTTGTGCCTGCCGATTCGGTGCTCCGCGAACGTATAGTGGCTGCCTTTCATGACCTCACTCACAAAGGCATTCATAAGACTTTGCATCGCGTGAAGCAACATTTTTATTGGGAAGGACAGCGGCAGTCTGTGGAGGATTTTGTGGGCAAATGTTCGGTTTGTCAGCAACATAAGGCGAGCACCTTGTCTCCAGCTGGGTTAATGCAGCCCCTCCCTATTCCTCATCATATTTGGGCAGATGTGTCTATGGATTTTGTGGTGGGATTGCCCCCATCTCATGGCAAGACAGTCTTATTGGTGGTAGTGGATCGGTTGTCAAAATATGCTCATTTCATTGCTATGAAGAAGCCAACGACAGCACCCGTGGTGGCCAGTGTCTTCTTCGACCAAATTGTCCGTCTTCATGGCGTCCCAGAAACAATTGTGTCTGATCGCAATCCCGTATTCACAAGTGCCTTTTGGACGAGTCTGTTGACAAGGAGTGGCACACGGCTCCTTACCTCGTCTTCTTACCATCCTCAAACAGACGAGCAGACTGAGGTAGTCAACCGTACCATTGAGATGTATCTCCGGTGTTTGGCTGCTGAGCGTCCTAAAGCTTGGGTTCAATGGCTTCCGTGGGCGGAATTCTGTTATAACACCTCCTACCACTCGGCTCTGCGCATGACTCCTTTCGAGCTTGTGTATGGGCGACCACCTCCGCCGTTGGTGCCGTATTCACAGGGGACGACGTCTGTCGATGCTGTGGACTGTCAATTAGTGGATCGGGATGCCCTTCTCCAACGCGCACGCTACCATCTTTTGGCTGCTCAAAATCGCATGAAGCAACAACATGATAACAGTCACCGGGAAGTTTCTTTTCTAGTCGGCTCATGGGTGTGGTTGAAGCTTCAACATCATCGACAGTTAACTCTTAGGAACACCTCATAACATAAGTTGTCACCCCGCTACTTTGGTCCTTATCAGGTGATTGGTCGTATTGGTGAGGTGGCCTACCGTCTAGCTCTTCCTGTGACAGCCAAGATTCATGATGTGTTCCATGTGTCCCTGTTGAAAGCTTATAAGGGTTCCCCTCCTGGGTCTATTCCTTCTCTACCGGAGGAGGTTTCCTTTCCAGCACTCGAGGATGCTCAACCGGTTCCCTACCAGCTTGTGGCTCAACGTTTTGTGAAGGGACACCGACAGTTCTTGGTGCATTGGGCTGGCCAACAATTGGAGGAGGTGACTTGGGTGGATGCAATTGATTTTAAACAGGCTTACCCTGATTTCAAGCTTGAGGACAAGCTTGCTGTTGAGGGGGGGGAGTATTGATATGTTCAAACCGGACAGGGTTTATTTTAGTAGGAAACGGGCTAAGGCCCTGGAGAAGTCAGGTCTAGAGGAGGAAAACGCAGCATGAGGCTAGGGCCGGCTGCTAACCGTATTTAGATTATTCCATAATCTATCTTTCCATATTAGCACTTTCCATACCAGTAGTTTCCATGTTTAGGGTTTTGATTGATATAAATAAAGAAGAGGAAAACAGAGAAAGGCATGCTTTGTTGCCACAACTCAATTACCAGGCGCGCCGTCGAAATCCGGTCGGTGGCTCCGTTCAGCCCTATCCAAGATTGGGCACCCAAGGGTTCCAGTGCCGCGCGCCCACATCTTCACGATCAGGGCATCGGCCGGGAACTAGGGCTTTTGAACGCGAGCACACATATCACAACTCATATCTTGATAGCTCACTGAAATTCCTGGTCATAAGAGTTTGGGCCTGGAGAAGTGGAAGCATAGGTTGAGAACCTTCTGCTTATTTTTTTATTTTTTGGTTATGAATCACAGGTGAGGGCCTCCTGGAGAAACAGATGGCCGGCCTCCCGGAGATCTTTTTGTTTGCGTTGATATAGAGGAGCCAGAAGATATGAAAAGGGATGGCATCAACTTGTATTCAGCTGTGTCGATTAGCTACATTGGAGCTATTTCGAGTACCGTTAAAAAGGTAAATTCGTTCTCATTATGGTCATCAAGTGTAGTGATCTTTTTCAGTCATAGTTCATTGCCTTTCTTCAATAATCAACTATTTGGTTAAATATCTGAAAAGCTTCACGCTTCACTCAATAACTGGAGAATGGAAACAAATAAAAATTGAGCCTTCAAGTATTTTGTTATCATAAGATACAAAAGTTCTTCCTAAGAAGCCGTTGATAAGATAAAGAAACATTAAGATCTTATTCGGCAGAGCTCTAGATTCTAGCTCTATCTCAGATCTAAAGTTTGTAGACTAAAATAAAGTGAATTAAATTTATATTTTTAGTCCAAAATATAAACAAAATGATCTACCTAAACACTCATAATGTATCTATAGCTCCAGCTCTATATATTTCTGAAGCTAGAAATACTCTGCTCCACCAACTATACGGATTTTGATGAAGCTGGAGCTGTGCTAAACAACCCCTAAAAAACCATACTTTCACCTTCAAGTATTTTGTTATCATAATTGGACCAGCAACTATGCTGTTATCTTTGGTTCGTGATTAAAGCATTATCCATTGTAACATTCCGAAAAATTAAAAAACAGGGAAAATAAAATTTTTGAATTTAAAAATATAATTAAATAAAAATTTCAATTTAAATCAAGATTTTAAATTTAAAACAATGCCTTTTCCTTATTTTCATGCATTCTAATTTTAAGAAAGTGATGAATAGAAATATTAAAAGCCTAATCATGAAATTTTTACCCTAAAATCCTGACAACCTTATATATCTCTGTTCAAAATATCAAAAATTAAAACTTAGAGTAATGAATTTTAGAAATTCAAAAACAGAAAGTAAATAAGTCTGTAAATAGCAATGTCAGAATTTTTATAATTTAAGTATTGAAGATAAAAATATGAAAATTTTACAGAAGCATTACTAACTCAAATAAATTTGAAAAACAAAATTTCAAAAATAAATAAAATCATTTGGGCACTTTAATAAATCTAAAACAGAATAACTAGAACTTAAAATATTGTATTGTCAGAATTTTATTAAAATTTATAACCATATTCTTTGTCTGAAAATTTTACCGGAGGCTTATCTTGACCTGGCCGACATCAGTAAAAATCCTCAACAATTCTGGAGTCGGTTTGATGGACCAAACGTGTGAAGCAATCCAGTTCTGTCCGGAACTCTTCATGAGCTGTCCCGGATATCTCGCTTACAAGTGGGCCCAGCCCTGTGTGCTGGACATTTCTCAGCCGTCCGATCCATCACCTGAACCAGCTGTCCACCCCTGCCGACTTCTCCCTGCCACCTATTCCCACACGTCAGCCAGCTGCCGCCTCTACAGCCTTCTTCATCCTTCCTCTCCTCTCCGTCTTCTTCTCACCCACGCCAGCACAGAACAGAGCTCCACCGCTCTGCCCGATTCTTGCCACGGCAAATCTCTGCCACCAATTAGCTGCCATGGCACAAGTCGGCACAAGCTGGTGATTCAACTTGCCGTGCCTCTCTTGCCAATCGTTGCCACGGCAGTAGTTTTCCTCTGAAATTGCTGCCACGGCGATAATTCGGCAGAAGACAGACTCAGCGCCGCCTCTCCGTTCCCTTGCGCTGCACACCAGAACCAAAATCGTCTCGGCTCAGTTATATAGTCCAGTTCAATCAGTCTCCAGAGACCATCACAAGCCATCTTCACTCACCCCTGAGCCTCTCCTCATGCGCTTTAGCTCCGCCGTCTTCCCCAAGCCCGGCAAGAACCGAGAAGGAGGAAATCCTTGCGCGCATCGATATACTCCAAATCAGGCCGAACCAACCAAGCTGAAGCCTCTTAGTGATCCTTAGAAGTCATCCCAGTCGTCAATTTTGAATCATCTTCTTCCTTGAGCTGCGCACCGTGCTCTTCCTTTCCGCCATGGCCGTGCATGATGGGAGCTCAACTCGGTAACGCTTCTTCTCGTTCGAATGCATAATCACGATCACTAGGTTACACTGATGCTCATTTCGGTGTTGTTGATCCAAGTATTGCCTTGCTTCAGCAGCTCCACCTCGCCGTTCATGGCGCCGCCGCTGGCTCTCGACGGCGACCTACCTCCCGGCCATCTCGACCACCGTAGTGCCTTCCCTGGGTGCGCAATTATGCGCTGAAGCTCATGCCGGTACCGATTCCATCTCTCCGGTGCTCCTCCGCCGCCGGCGAGCTTCGCCACCGCGCGCTCTGCTCTCTGTCGCTGCAAGCGGGTCCCATTCGCCAGCCTCCGTGCGTCACCTGTTTCTCTGCCGCGCGGGTCCCACCAGTCAGCCGCACAGCACTCGCTTACTCTCGCTGCCACTCCGGGCCCATCTGTCAGCCCCTCAGTCCAGCCCAAGCCCAAAAGAGAAGGCGTATTCTCGGTGAGAAAGCGAACTTTCCTATTTAGGCAATTTTTCATTTTCAGCATTTGTTGAATCCGAAAATAATCAATTGCTCATAATTTTTGAATTAATAGTCCAATTTGAATGAAATAAATTCCTAAATTCAGCTAAATTCATTTAGATTTAGAATATGCAAAAATATTTTTGAAATTAAACCCTGTTTATAATTTAAATTTAAATTTAAAGAATGGGATGAAAAACATGCTATACATAAAATTTATGCAAACAAACTCTAAATTAAATAAAATAAATTTTGTTAGAATCCTTGTGATATTAGGAACCTGAATATGCAGAAATATTTAGGGTGCACTATAGGAAATATTTATGTTATTGTAAATAGCAAGAAAGTAGTATAAAATCTAATTTAGTAATTTTAGTTTCATGAATCAAGTAGTAAATAATGAAATACATGACATTAGCATCCTGGAATTATAGAATACAGAAATA
Organism: Guadua angustifolia; assembly: GCA_036346375.1. Lineage (NCBI taxonomy): Eukaryota > Viridiplantae > Streptophyta > Magnoliopsida > Poales > Poaceae > Guadua > Guadua angustifolia. The sequence goes on along the minus strand of CM070511.1, from coordinate 1,429,346 downwards.
CAACTCATGAAACCATTTTCAAAAGTTGCTAAAGAAATATGTATGATAAATTAACATGAATACATAATATCATAAGCGGTATCAATACTAATTATATAAAATCCGAATCGTAAAATCATAAGAACCCAACTTTAAATCATGCCTGCTTTCTATGATTTATTTATATTTGGATTTTATCTGATTTCTTTTGTCCTTATTTAAATATTGTTATTTGTTATGTTCTTCGTTCATGACGTATAGAACAAGCGTAATTACCTTCCGTCGATCATTGCGACCTCAAATTCGTTGAAGACATCAATAAGCAAGGCAAGCACCCTCCTTTGACCATGTTGATCCCAGTTTTATAAATGTTTTCATTAAATGTTTTGATTGCATGCGTATATTCATTGAACTCTGCTATATTGTGGGTAATGGTAGTTATACCTATTGATTCCTGAAACCCCTTGATATAAATGAATTTGTGAACCTTGATATATACCTTAGAATCATGATTAGACAATATATGATGTCAATCTGGGAATACACGATGTTGCTTAGCCATGCTTTAGACTTAATATACGTCAAATTGAGACATTGATCAAATAATATTTGGATATGCTGAGGCATGATGATGATTCTTAGACATGTTGAGACATGATGGTGATTTTTGGTTATTTTAATTAAAAATGAAAATAAAATTATAATATTGATGCGGGCAATTATTGGCAATAGCCTGGTGTGCATGGATTTGCACGTAGATTAGGGGGAGATTATTGCTCGTGTCGGATTAAGGACCGAACTATGGGTTGTTTTCAGGCCAAGATAACCGTGCAACCACAAGTACTGGTATGGGACAGTCTTAGCCTATTAAGTTACTTAAAACTGACTTTGCACATTGGTAGGCCGGAGTATTACGAGCTTCTTCAGTGACTGGTTGTTCGTAGGTGTACGCTATGCTATGGGATCACTATTTCACGTACAGCGAATGTACAAGCACGTTACTATTTCACGTACAGTGACTGTACGAATGTCTTTCACCACCATAGCATATCGTCACCATGCTGGTGCAAAGTTAGGGTTAAGTAATGTAACGATTATGTCATGACTCTCTGCGGCACACCAAAGGAAGTGTGCTAATAGCTTGCACAAAGAGTTAAGTCATGTCTTGTGGGTAAAGCTGTACAACTCTGCAGAGTAAAAACTAATCGATTAGCCGCGCCCGCGGTCATGGGCACTTGGTAAAGTCATCACATAGTTAGCTGTTTTATTTTATAAAATGTGGATTCTGATATATGCTGTCAAGCATCATGATTTGGATTGGATATCCTTGTTGAAAAGGAATAATTTCGGATTGATATGTGATATCAATGATTGATTCATGAAGATGATCGAAAGAACTAAGGTTCGTGAAATTTATTGTTTCATACTTATATATTAATTGCTTTTACTTAAATTCCGTTTATATTCTACAATTCAAGAAATTCTTTTGCAATCGACTTTATGCAAATTAACCGTGAAAGCCTTTCCTTTGAATGGCTGCATGTATAATAGGATTCGCTAAAGTCTTCTTTGAGTACGCAAGTACTCACTCTTGCTTATATGTTGTTTTTAGGGTGAAGAATCAGAATAGCTCGATGAAATTATTCGACGCAGGATTCGGGAATGTTAACGAGTTTTTCTAGGGATTATACCTTGTCAGTTGCCTGAGGGATTGGATGGGCACACTACAAGATTTTTGATTCTTTCATTGCAATACTTTGAATTGTAAGATTCTATTGTATAAATTACCATTATTATTTGTAATAAAGAGTATGGATGTGATATCAATTGTTGTAAATGTGCGTACTAGCTCTTGATCCGAGGACTAATCTTGTGTGCTATAAGATTTCCATTTTGCATTTTATGTAAAAATGGGGGTCATCTGATTAGTATCGAGCCCATCTTGACTTCTGAGATAAACCCTAGAATGGTCATTAGCATTAGAATAAAACAGATTCAAAATACTATTTTCAAAGGCTACTATATTTGCAAAATGTAGTCATTGCTATTCTTTCCTTATTCCTTAAGATTCTCATTCTTATCCCTACTTTCATTTTGGTTTGTAAAACAAATTCCTCTTTCCTTAAAGCAATTCTCATCCATAGTTTATCTTCGTAAATTACTGCTGAAGATGTCCAAGATATGTCGCCATCATTCTTCATGTCAGGCAAGGAAGATTACAACGCCTACGCCAACAACCTCGAGAAGACGGACATTACTCTTGCCACCCCCCGACAAGACGAAAGTGAAGTCCAAGTTCTACTCCATAAAGAGCCGGTATTATCCAACAATAAAATGCGGAAGATTAAGAGTATATTAGGTTTTTCATTAGGAAAGAGATTCTTACTCATAGCAGTAATAATCTTCTTCAGTTATGTAAACCATTATTATGTAGCGATTATATCCTGTTATTTGCAATTGGTTTTTATTTTCTTGTTTGGGCTGATTTACGTGTGAACTTAACCTTTAGGTTAAAGTTTCATGATGAATTGCCCATATATATAAATTAAGAAACATCGACCCATAGGCTTAAAAAGGAAAACTCATAAAATAGTCTATCTCTTCTTTCTATAGAATTTTTCATAACTTATCTTTTCTTTTCATAAAACTTCTTACCTGTTCTAGTCCCTAATCTTTCCCAAAATTCAATCCCATTAAAATTAGTATAATAGCATAGCCTCGTAGGATTAGTAAAAGCTTTGGGTAAATACTATTATCAGAGTTGCGCAGCAGAAGCGTGGTGAATTTACGTTTTCAATATTGAAAGTCTTCGAAGATCCCGATGACACCAAGTTGCTTCATGAAGAATCGGTATCGTTAGATAGAAAAATGAAAACACTAGAATAGGTTAGTTGTTAAAAAAAATTACACCTCCTTATTTGCATTGCGTGAGAACCTTTTTGATTGCTTGACTTTTGTTGTATTGTTTCTTGTATTGCTTCTCGGGTTACTCTCGTGAATGGTTAACCCTCAGGTTGAAATTCACGATGCGATAACCCTGAATTAATAAGAAAATTTAATTAAGAAAATTTTAAAGAACGAAACGTTGCCTTATAACCAAACGAATTCTCATCTTACCTTTTCTAACTTACCCATTTACCCAACAGTTGCAAAATCAAAAGCCACCCCATGACCTCCTGCCTTTCCCTTGACCCGGCGAATCTCGGGGACGAGATTCCTGTTAAGGGGGGTAGTCTGTAACATTCCGAAAAATTAAAAAATAGGGAAAATAAAATTTTTGAATTTAAAAATATAATTAAATAAAAATTTCAATTTAAATCAAGATTTTAAATTTAAAACAATGCCTTTTCCTTATTTTCATGCATTCTAATTTTAAGAAAGTGATGAATAGAAATATTAAAAGCCTAATCATGAAATTTTTACCTAAAATCCTGACAACCTTATATATCTCTGTTCAAAATATCAAAAATTAAAACTTAGAGTAATGAATTTTAGAAATTCAAAAACAGAAAGTAAATAAGTCTGTAAATAGCAATGTCAGAATTTTTATAATTTAAGTATTGAAGATAAAAATATGAAAATTTTACAGAAGCATTATTAACTCAAATAAATTTGAAAAACAAATTTTCAAAAATAAATAAAATAATTTGGACACTTTAATAAATCTAAAACAGAATAACTAGAACTTAAAATATTGTATTGTCAGAATTTTATTAAAATTTATAACCATATTCTTTGTCTGAAAATTTTACCGGAGGCTTATCTTGACCTGGCCGACATCAGTAAAAATCCTCAACAATTCTGGAGTCGGTTTGATGGACCAAACGTGTGAAGCAATCCAGTTCTGTCGGAACTCTTCATGAGCTGTCCCGGATATCTCGCTTACAAGTGGGCCCAGCCCTGTGTCTTTGGACATTTCTCGGCCGTCCGATCCATCACCTGAACCAGCTGTCCACCCCTGCCGACTTCTCCTGCCACCTATTCCCACGTCGGCCAGCTGCCGCCTCTCTGACCTTCTTCATCCTTCCTCTCCTCTCCGTCTTCTTCTCACCCACGCCCACAGAACGAGCTCCACCGCTCTGCCCGATTCTTGCCACGGCAAATCTCGCCACCAATTAGCTGCCATGGCACAAGTCGGCTGGTGGTGATTCAACTTGCCGTGCCTCTCTTGCCAATCGTTGCCACGGCGATGGTTTTCCTCTGAAATTGCTGCCACGGCGATAATTCGGCAGAAGACAGACTCAGCGCCGCCTCTCCGTTCCCTTGCGCTGCACACAGAACCAAAATCGTCTCGGCTCAGTTATATAGTCCAGTTCAATCAGTCTCCAGAGACCATCACAAGCCATCTTCACTCACCCTGAGCCTCTCCTCATGCGCTTTAGCTCCGCCGTCTTCCCCAAGCCCGGCAAGAACCGAGAAGGAGGAAATCCTTGCGCGCATCGATATACTCCAAATCAGGCCGAACCAACCAAGCTGAAGCCTCTTAGTGATCCTTAGAAGTCATCCCGATCGTCAATTTTGAATCATCTTCTTCCTTGAGCTGCGCACCGTGCTCTTCCTTTCCGCCATGGCCGTGCATGATGGGAGCTCAACTCGGTAACGCTTCTTCTCGTTCGAATGCATAATCACGATCACTAGGTTACACTGATGCTCATTTCGGTGTTGTTGATCCAAGTATTGCCTTGCTTCAGCAGCTCCACCTCGCCGTTCATGGCGCCGCCGCTGGCTCTCGGCGACCTACCTCCCGACCATCTCGACCACCGTAGTGCCTTCCTGGGTGCGCAATTATGCGCTGAAGCTCATGCCGGTACCGATTCCATCTCTCCGGTGCTCCTCGCTTGCCGGTGAGCCGCCACCTGCGCGCTCTGCTCTCTGTCGCTGCAAGCGGGTCCCATTCGCTTGACCTCCGTGCGTCACTGTTTCTCTGCCGCGGGTCCCACCAGTCGGCCGCCAGCACTCGCTTACTCTCGCTGCCACTCCGGGCCCATCTGTCAGCCCCTCAGTCCAGCCCAAGCCCAAAAGAGAAGGCGTATTCTCGGTGAAAGCGAACTTTCCTATTTAGGCAATTTTTCATTTTCAGCATTTGTTGAATCCGAAAATAATCAATTGCTCATAATTTTTGAATTAATAGTCCAATTTGAATGAAATAAATTCCTAAATTCAGCTAAATTCATTTAGATTTAGAATATGCAAAAATATTTTTGAAATTAAACCCTGTTTATAATTTAAATTTAAATTTAAAGAATGGGATGAAAAACATGCTATACATAAAATTTATGCAAACAAACTCTAAATTAAATAAAATAAATTTTGTTAGAATCCTTGTGATATTAGGAACCTGAATATGCAGAAATATTTAGGGTGCACTATAGGAAATATTTATGTTATTGTAAATAGCAAGAAAGTAGTATAAAATCTAATTTAGTAATTTTAGTTTCATGAATCTGAAGTAGTAAATAATGAAATACATGACATTAGCATCCTGGAATTATAGAATACAGAAATACAACTCATGAAACCATTTTCAAAAGTTGCTAAAGAAATATGTATGATAAATTAACATGAATACATAATATCATAAGCAGTATCAATACTAATTATATAAAATCCGAATCGTAAAATCATAAGAACCCAACTTTAAATCATGCCTGCTTTCTATGATTTATTTATATTTGGATTTTATCTGATTTCTTTTGTCCTTATTTAAATATTGTTATTTGTTATGTTCTTCGTTCATGACGTATAGAACAGACGTAATTACCTTCCGTAAATCATTGCGACCTCAAATTCGTTGAAGACATCAATAAGCAAGGCAAGCACCCTCCTTTGACCATGTTGATCCCAGTTTTATAAATGTTTTCATTAAATGTTTTGATTGCATGCGTATATTCATTGAACTCTGCTATATTGTGGGTAATGGTAGTTATACCTATTGATTCCTGAAACCCCTTGATATAAATGAATTTGTGAACCTTGATATATACCTTAGAATCATGATTAGACAATATATGATGTCAATCAGGAATACGATGTTGTAGCCATGCTTTAGACTTAATATCGTCAAATTGAGACATTGATCAAATAATATTTGGATATGCTGAGGCATGATGATGATTCTTAGACATGTTGAGACATGATGGTGATTTTTGGTTATTTTAATTAAAAATGAAAATAAAATTATAATATTGATGCGGGCAATTATTGGCAATAGCCTTGGTGTGCATGGATTTGCACGTAGATTAGGGGAGATTATTGCTCGTGTCGGATTAAGGACCGAACTATGGGTTGTTTTCAGGCCAAGATAACCGTGCAACCACAAGAACTGGTATGGGACAGTCTTAGCCTATTAAGTTACTTAAAACTGACTTTGCACATTGGTAGGCCGGAGTATTACGAGCTTCTTCAGTGACTGGTTGTTCGTAGGTGTACGCTATGCTATGGGATCACTATTTCACGTACAGCGAATGTACAAGCACGTTACTATTTCACGTCTGATGTTGTCACGAATGTCTTTCACCACCATAGCATATCGTCACCATGCTGGTGCAAAGTTAGGGTTAAGTAATGTAACGATTATGTCATGACTCTCTGCGGCACACCAAAGGAAGTGTGCTAATAGCTTGCACAAAGAGTTAAGTCATGTCTTGTGGGTAAAAATTGTACAACTCTGCGAGTAAAACTAATCGATTAGCGCCCATGATCATGGGCACTTAGTAAAGTCATCACATAGTTAAATTGTTTTATTTTATAAAATGTGGATTACGATATATCTTTGTCAAGCATCATGATTTGGATTGGATATCCTTGTTGAAAAGGAATAATTTCGGATTGATATGTGATATCAATGATTGATTCATGAAGATGATCGAAAGAACGAGGTTCGTGAAATTTATTGTTTCATACTTATATATTAATTGCTTTTACTTAAATTCGTTTATATTCTACAATTGAAGAAATTCTTTTGCAATCGACTTTATGCAAATTAACCGTGAAAGCCTTTCCTTTGAATGGCTGCATGTATAATAGGATTAGCTAAAGTCTTCTTTGATGCATAAGTACTCACTCTTGCTTATATGTTGTTTTTAGGGTGAAGAATCGAATAGCTCGATGAAATTATTCGAGCGAGATTCGGGAATGTTAACGAGTTTTTCTAGGGATTATACCTTGTCGGTTGCTTCGAGGATTGGATGGGCACACTACAAGATTTTTGATTCTTTCATTGCAATACTTTGAATTGTAAGATTCTATTGTATAAATTACCATTATTATTTGTAATAAAGAGTATGGATGTGATATCAATTGTTGTAAATGTGCGTACTAGCTACTGATCCAGGGACTAGTACTGTGTGCACATAAGATTTCCATTTTTGCATTTTATGTAAAAATGGGGGTCGCTACATCCATTGATAAGATACAGAACATTAAAAAAACATAGCAATAAGGACTTGATTTTATTTTCAAAATTTTTATCCAGTGGTAGCACTGCCTTTTCCATGAGTACATTATCCGTTTATCTTTATCTGTTTCCGATCCGAATCTGCCATGTATTCATCCTGTGTCCGTATCCCGAATAACCCAGATTCGCATCTGTATACGGCTAGTCCGAATTCGGTTCTAAATTCAAAAAAAACATAGGTTAAAATATAAAAAGGGCGATATCCGCTCTCGACACATTCTCACCCCTACATGGCATACATATGAATGGAATTCAGGGTTGGAGCAGGAGACGTCACTGACAGCAGCAGCAAACTTTGACCAGTTGCCACTCTAAGGCATGTGTATAATGCATATTGTCCTCTGGTTTTTACTCCATATTTCAGATATTGGCTAGGTAGTGAGCTAGCTAGTTTGTACGTATGCGTATATATTTTGACTTCTCATCAGAGCCATTTGATCTGTTGCAGTAAGGGGCCGGAAAAGGGGCAAATTCAATCACTAGGATCTTTTTCTACTGTTTTCTCTCAAAAGAAAAGGCTAGGCAAAGTTTGATAATGGAACTGGTATATATACATAGACACATACGTGTAGCCGAGGACATGAACACCTGTCTTAACCTTTTGGCCTTATCAGATAGATGCACATTAATTCCAGTGGCGGTGGAGATAGATAGTGCAGATCACATCGATGATAGATCGATCTGCATGTACTTGGCATGGCATTTTCAGCTGTCACTACTCATCATTTTAGCTAGCTTGCCACCATGACCAAATCACAAGCTCGCAGCTGCACGTACGCACGCTAGCTAGCTCATGTCTGCATGTCGATGGCCGGACAATGATAGTTGGGAAAGCAAGATAGATATCCGATCCCGATCGGCCGACTTAATTGACTGCACAAGTAGAAAGATACTACACGCATGCATATCGATCATCATCTGAACCTATATGCGCACAGGACAAATACGTACGTACGTGCGTGTGATTATATTCACGGTCGGCGGATATAGCACTACGTACGTACACGTACACGTGTCGTTGCTCTTAACAGCTAGCTGGTTTCTCGAGACACTCAACTAAGCTATTGATCGATCTACATATCCGTCTGAATCTGAATTTATATATGTGATTGCTGCATCGCCCGGCCGTCACGTTGCTGCTGATAGCAACGTACGTTCATATATGCATGCTCACTCGATCGATCGATCGTTGCAACGTCGACACACCACATATATAGCTAGACCCGCCGCATGTATACACAGATTCCATCTCGAGTACGTACTGACCACGCCTTTCCTGGGGATATAATATCATTTGAAGGCAATATAAATCAAGATCCTAGCTAGGTTACATGGCTTTAACAACCTAGCTCAGAGCCTACCTTTCACGTCGGAGTGGTCGGACCCTCCTTCCCCCAGCTCCCCCGTAGGAGCTAGGCATGGCTGAGTGTTACAGATAACTCAAATATTTTCAGCTGCCATATCTTTTAGTCTTATCTATAGTTTGTTAGGAGTCAAATCTTTTATAACTCAAACTCTTTGGCTATATAAGCCACCCCCTGTACTTGTAATCCTTAGAACGTTATAATGAATTGTTTCCCATGAATTTTTTTGTGTAAGGATTTTCCACGTTAAATCTTTGTCTCCAGTTGTTTTTATCGTGCTATCTCTAACAAGTGATATCAGAACTCTAACAAGTGGTATCAGAGCCTAGGGTTTAGATCTAATCAACTACCCCTAGGAGTAGGAGGCTCCTAGGGGCGGCATTGCACGACATCAGAGGAGTTTCGATCTACTGTCGCCGGGTCTCCATCGCTTGTGCTCGTCAGCGATTTATCAATGGAGGTTTCTTGAACATTTATTCAATGTTTCATTGTTGGTTTCTTTGACGTTTCATCGTCTATTTGGAGAAAAAAATCAATTTTAGTTGAGGAGACAACTGAATTTGCTGTTTTATCATTGTTAATTGGAATTTGGTGTTTCATCACCGTTATATTAGTGTTTTATTCACCATTTGGGTATGTTGACCATTATGGAGGTTTTCGTAATGTTCATTTGGAATTTGATGGCACACTATCACTACTACCGAACACGTGTTTACTGCTGGGTCCACATCAGCATCACTGTCAGATGTGGACCCAGCAATACCTAAGTGGCAGTGATAGTCGAGGACTATCACCGCCGGATGTTAACCGGCAGTGATAATCACTATCATTGCCGGTTCAGACTTTCCACCCGGCAGTGATAATCACTATCACTGCCGGTTCAGACTTTCCACCCAGTAGTGATAATACTTATCACTGCCGGTTCAGACTTATTCAATAATATGCGGCAGTGATAAGAATTATCATTGCCGATCATCTTTATAATCGGCAATGATAAGTAACTATCTTTGCACCATTTTTATCAATATCCGTGATGATAAATAGTATCCTTGCCCTTTTCCTTATTAACGGCGGTGATAACTCTCATCCTATTTTCATATCCAAAACTGGCTGTGATGGGTTTTTTAAACCTTTTTACATATATATTTGTTACACTATATGTGGTAGCATATATATATTGTATAGTAGTTGTATTATGTACGGTATACGTTGTGCACAATAGTACTGAAGCATCGCTAAAGTGTAATTCAAATACATTGAAGCATCATAATATTTAATTGTTACATTGTTCATTCACTTTTGAAGCATCATAATATTTAAGTATTACATTGTTCATTCACAATCATTGACATGTCACTTAACCTACATATGCTCGTGAAACTCGCCTTTCGTGTTGATAATTTCTCGAACGATGAACCCAGTTGTCTGCTCTCGAAGGGCTTCAATTTCGTTGTCAAGCGGTTTCTTTGGTGCCCACTTGATATTTGTCATGGGAGAAATTGAAGCATTAATTAGTGTCATCGTCTTTATAAAGAAAAGTACGGGTCAACATGTAATGATCGATATACCAAGTCGCCGTTGTAGTCCATACTGTTAGTGATGAACGCGTGGATATGTGTCATTGCGTAGTATCCACATAAATTGTTCCCTTGGGGTTGTCTCAGGCACGGAAAATCGGTTTTTATTCTGAACTTCTTCGTGTATGGACGACACCGTTCGCTCTTCTTGCGGTATTTTATGTACACCCTATTCATGGTTTCGAGTAGTCATTAAAATTAATTAGGTGCAATGGGATGGAAGATTACTGGAGGAATAATGCAACGACCGAGTTTACCTGTCTAGCAAGTCTATTAATTCTTTGTACTTGCTTGTCGGTTTCCTCATTGAGTCCAAGACAGTGATGTTGCTTTCGTCTAACATGAAGACGAGGACGATCCAGTGAAATCTGTAGAAGCCAATTAGTCATCACATAGTGTTGTGCATCAAATATAAGAGACTAGTAGGTAGGGAAACACGTACTGAAAGTTGTAGGGTAAAAGTATGTAGGTCTTGTCTTGTAACTTTAGCAGCGCCTTAAGTACGTACTCCTCAACATCATTTATTGTTCTTGGATCTAGAATAAGTTTGCAGTTAACAAGGCCCGGGTCGAGTAATCCTATCTTTTCATTTTTGTCCGTTCTAAGTGTCATTGCCTCCATTCTACATAAAAAAAGAAGTTAGACCCTCAGTTTAAGAGTACGTGAATATACAACATGAATTATACAAGAGACTTACAGAGTCCACATTCTTAATATGGACACGTCCAGGGTGCCTCGTTGATACAACTGATATAGTTCTAGGTGTTCTACCCAGAAAACGCAGTCCATGTTGTGAAAGTCCATATCTTTGTATTTGACGGGGAAAGCATCATTTGTTGTCTCTTGGACATACTGCTGGTACCTTTGATGTAGACGCCGTAACTGTGTGGTCAGTCTGGGCTCCTCATTTGGATCCACCAAAGCTTCCCCGTTAACGAATGGCCACTTTAGAGGGGGCTCCTACCCTTTAGCACCACTTTGGCCTCCAGCAACAGCTACATTACCACCATCTCCTTTAGATTTCTTACTAGAGATGCGATCGTAGTCTCATAGTTGGCTAAGTTGAGGAGCTTCAGTTGTCCGTCCTGTCTGTTTAACCATTGCTAAGTCCAGGAAGAAATCCCGTTTGACAGCTTCGATTTCAATCTTAGCAGGTGGTGGCATCTTCTTGAAGTGCGCTGCTACACTGGCGTGTACTTCTTCTCTTGTTTTTCTTGATCGAGTTCATATGCTCGTTTCTTGCTAAGAGTTTTGGTGGCTTCACAGATGAGAACTTTTCCCATTGTGTAGAATGTTGAGATCGCGGTGCTCTTTGCTTCTTGTCTTGTATTTGGAGCGGAGAAGGAGCTTTCTTGGGTGGCCGAGGAGGAGGACTTTTCTGGGTGGAGAGTCCGCCTTGTCATCGTTATTAAGATCATCATCGTTGTCATCATCGAGAAAACTTTATATAAGCGCTTGCACCTGCGATGAATGTGCCTAGGCTTTGTCCAAGATTATTTTTCCCTCCTCGCTTGGGATCTCAACCTCCACTTTGCGATGTCATCAACCACGCATTTGTCAGCTGAAACTCGGCTTATCCCTAAGGAATTGGGCGGTTATGCAACATCGCCCCTTGATGCATGGCCAAGCCATCCTTGACCACCTTGATGGTAATGTTTGCTCTGGCGGTGCGATTTGCGGCGTGTCGGCTCTATGATTTTGTCCACGGAAAACTACGCCGAGTCCTCTTGAGGCGCCCATGGGCGCTTAGGTGCTTTATGAGCCCGGCGAGTTCAATGGTCTTTATTGACCTCCGTCATGTGGTAGCGTTAAGCTAAGGACCTTTGCTACCATTTCTCTCATCATTTCCATCTGTTCTGCAAATTCGACTTCCCTTCTATGCATCCGGTCTTCTATTTCTCATACATGTTCATCCAACTGTTGTTGTCTAGATTTCTATGGTCGTTTATAAATTTCGGCATCCTCTGGTAATACTACTTTCTAGGGCACCAAGCCAAACCCTCTGGTGCGACCAGGGCGCTCCTTATTACCCAAGGTGTGTGTTAACTCATCGTTCTCCCTTCTTGGCTAGAAGGAGCCCTAAATAGTTTGGGAGTGGGCATCTACGATCTTCTTCGGGATTTTCTCATCTTTTTAACCACGAAGCTTAAGCTACCATCATCCGACAAAGTAGCTCCCTCGTGGCGGCCAAGATGCTTTGATCTTGGGGCCATCTCGGATGTCGCGTGATAATAACTTCACTCTGAGTTATTTGTTCTTCCGTGCATCCCACTTGGGTACTTTCCTCACGTAGCCACGGTGCCTAGCACATGGGGTAAATGTTCTTGTCCGAATTTGCCTTGTTACATTGGTGATAGTCAGGCTTCATCCGATTTCTTATACTGCACGAATTCATTCCAAAATTGCTCTAACCTCGGGTATCTATTAAAATCTGGCGTTTGATCCTTCTTGACATACTCCTTATTCAGCTTTGTCTTCCAGTTCTTCCATGCAGATCCCATAACACTTAGTGCACGTTTCCTGGCAAGCTCCAACTGATTTTCGGGAAACTGAAACTTCGCTATCAACTCTGTTCACAATATTTCCTTGATGTCGCCGGGAACATCTGACGAACAATCGTTGGCGTGTCCATGATTTGTAGATGATGGGCACATTATCTCTAGCCAGGACCCCGCATGCTGTCCAATATGGCCCAAGCAATGATGCGGGTATAGCTGGTTCTCCGACTACATTAAGCTCAACTATCACCTTTCATTCATCTGTGCGCATCTTGTTGGGACCTCGCCCACGACGCTGGCTCGGTGCACCAGATGTCTGACCCTGCATTTTGATTGTTTCATTAGTCGTTTGGCTCTGCTCTAATTTCATCGGGAAGCACATCCTACGAAAGAATCCTACTAAAGACTTACCTCGTGTACATTTGTTGCCTCAAGTTGTTCCAGGTTGAGGAACCCTGCGGGCTTTGCTCTGGGCTTTGGTTCACGGGCTCCGCACCATTCGGCACTTGTCCATTGTGAGAGGCCATGTGCAGCAAGTTTTCTGGAATTTTAAATTAACAAAGTTATGGGATGAATCTTCGCATATATATTAACGTTGTGCATATATAAGACGTAATCACCATTTTGTCATGCGTTAGAGTTGCTAATATCACCGTTGTGCATATATAAGGCGTAATCACCATTTTATCATGCGTTAGAGTTGTACAAGCATCTGAACTACTGTCATGTAACTTTAATAGTTAACAACGAGGAATTATACATTCGAATAAATTGCTAAACACAGAATCACTTCCATGTGCAATTAGGTACTAGATGGCATTGCCACATCAACCTAGCATGAAACACCACTAACCTACTTTATGCAATTCAACAACGGGGTCATTTCCTCATAAACAAAACTTCGATCTAAATTTTTATATCCAAATATGTATAATTGCATAATTACATTGTATATAATTCCAATGAATGTGTCAAACTAATACTTATATATTTAAAAATACATATATAGATTAGGATTTAAGAATTAAAAAGAGTGTGTTATATGCATATATAAGAATTTACCAATATGAATTGGAAAACAATTATTATATCCAAGTATGTCAATAGGATATTACATCCAAATCTATTCACTATTTCATATCGAGCAATTTGTGTTCGCAATTTGTAGATCTACTTTATGCAATTCAACAACGGGGTCATTTCCTCATAAACAAAACATCTAAACCAGAATTACCAACACTCCCAAATGACAATCCTTAGTAATACCCATACAGATCATAAAGGAATTTTTGGCAGGTCCAAATTACATTCTCTTACATCAAAGATACACCTCAAAGAACATAATAGAGTACATACAAATGGGTTCAAGCATTCATTTATGGTCAAAGAAGGAAAACAAATGTACATAAGGCGTAATCACCATTTTATCATGATACATATACATTTGACATGATACATAAAAATTGCTTCAAAATCTCACATATACATAGAAACTTCGAAATTCACCAAGAATTAGAATAATTCACATGATACATATACATTTGACATGATACATAGAAGTTGCTTCAAAATTCAAATACATTGCATTTCACATATACATGATACATAGAAATTGCTTCAAAATCTCACATGATACATATACATTTGACATGATACATAGAAGTTGCATAATAATATAAATAGGAACAATAACAATCTTAGAACCACACACCCAAACACGCTCGAGACCACACACTCAGGAACGCCCAAGTCCTCGTGCATAAGTTCAGAACAGCAACAGCATATGATTGTGACAGTGTAAGACTAAGCCATCAAATATCAGAACAACATATAGCAATGAATTCAGAGCGTAAAGCTAATCAAATCTATCAGGCTATTAGAACTTAGACAAAATCACAAACAGTCAGTGTGCAACTCAAATGACCAGACTTTCATACAGTGATCAAATTCAAGACTAAGTATGTAAGTCTATCAAGCTAAGGCCTTATTCACAAAATAATTGTCACTATCATGAAAACCCTAGAATCATCACAGAGCAATAACTCTCCTTCAGCCAGCAAAAATCAAGAAACAAGCGCAGTACCGAAGAACTTACAACAGAGCAAGATTTTATTCATTATTCCTTTTAATATTATAGTTGAGAATACATAATTCATAAATAGCAAAAATGATATAGACAAGATAAATCTTAGCAATGTTATGTCATCCATGAATTATGTTCTTTCCTTCAAAGAGGGGAGATGAATTTACTTTTGCTCTCAGATTTAGGGTTTGAATGAAGATAAGAATCTTCACCACAATCACAAATGGGCTAACAAATTATCTAGTGACTAGGGCCTTGAACCCTTACCACCTTAACATGCACAATAAAGGATTACCAATTGTAATTCACTGTTAAATCTCCTAAGCTCATATTAGGATCAAACTAAACTGAAGAAGATTTATCAACTGAACAGTATAGGAAATGCTCAGACAAGTAGCCAATAAAAACTTCTGATCGAACTAACAGGGGAATTCAAATCAGCATTTACTTCTACCAGTAGATAGATACAAATCAGTAGCCTATAATCTCTATGAACAGAATCAAGTTATATGAGTTCTGGTCGGCAAAGACTAGTTTTATACCAACCGAATCAAGTCATAGATATTCTGATCAGCAGAGACTAATTATCAACAGAATACACATGCTATGTTCAAGATAACAGATAAACATCAATATAGCTGAAGTGACTAACTTACTGATAGGAGCAATAAGAAGTAACAGTAAAAGAAATACTGAACAGATTATCAAACTAGTGAATTAAACAACACTTTCAAGCATGTATTTCTACCAGTTCAAGGCCCAGATCACAGAATAATTGTTACGATCATATTTAACCCTAATATCATCGAGAAACAGGGGCACCGAATCAAAATATGAGTACAACATTATGGGAGCGACAAGCTACATCGGCGCACACATTCATCACGAGTAATTTAACCTAATATCATCACGAGCAAGGGTGGCGAATACTCATACCGAGGGTACCCCTGACAAAGTATACATCTATTTCAAGATCGTATTTCTCTCGATCATCTGGACTCGAGTCGGCTGACAGCGATCTGAATCTTTGGAAGGATATTACCAAAGCCTCCGTCCCTCGCGGATGGGATTATCCTAAATATCTTTGGATCGCGGATGAACCATCTTGGGCCCATCTCTAGGCCCAAGGGACACGAGATCATTCGGCCTCGTCGGGCCCGCCAGGCGCTCAGGCCGAACTACCGTCGGGCATCTCCACGAGCTCAACCGGGACATTGGTCGAGGCGTCCGGCCGAAGTGGCTGGTCGGGCGTTCCTGAGCTCCGACCGGGCCTCGGGACAGAGCCTCGGTAAATCTCCGTCACTTGACGGTCGACTCCAAGCCAGTCTCCTGCCCCGTGGACACGAAGTCCATGCTAGGCAGGTGGCTCTTTCAAGATGGCGCGAGGCGCTAGGTCGGCGCCTGTCCCTCACCTTGTCGAGCCTGATGGAAGGGCGCTCCGTCCCAAGGCAACACGGAATCTGGCCTGAGCAATGTCAACATCGGCGACGGCGAAGGCAGTCGCACCTTTCCAACGGAACACTATCAGTTGTGTCTACCAACCCAGCATGGGATGAACAGGAAACTGTCAGTCGCCAAGACCGAAAACCGGGACTCCCGGGCATAGCATACCCCTACATCTTTCCTCCGAATTCCCGTGTAACCTGTCCCCTCCAACCATATAAAGGGAGGCAGGCCCTCTAGGAAGAGGGAGGACTCATTCACTTTTCTCATTTTACCTCGTTCGCTCATCCGACCTCGTTCGGGCCTTCCGACCCGAGCGAGCGCTCTGAGCTACCGGGCTCCCCTACTCGAACGAGCGCTAAGGGCCTGTCCTTAGCTCTTGCTTGTAATCCACCACACTCTGAGTAATGAGATCCACCACCACGAACTGGAAGTAGGGATATTCGGTCCGAACCAGTATACATCTTGGACTCCCGAGTCTAACCATTCAAGGAGCGGAGACGCGCGGCCCCTAGACTTACAAATTTACTTGCCGGTTTTACGAAACACCGACACAGGGGCACCCGAATCAAAATATGAGTACAACATTCTGGGAGCTGACAAGCTACATCGAGCGCACACATTCATCATAGAGTAATTTAACCCTAATATCATCACAGAGCAACAGGGGCACCTGGATCAAAATATGAGTACAACATTCTAGGAGTTGATCAATTGTCAAATTCATCAATAAACCCAGTATCATCACAGAGCATTACCTCTCCTCCAGCCAGCAAGAATCAAGAAACAAGTGCTGTGCTCTCTAGCGATCCAAACCTCAGACTTACATGGGTTTTTTCTTCGTAGCATGTTCTTGTGCATGTTGACATCTGAGGGCGCTGGCTGATTAGTGCGAAGCGTAAAATGTATTTGCGTGAATGAAGCATGATCATTTGTACAGATCGATTTCTGATCTAGTGTCCCTTTCCCTTGTAGCCTCTCTTCATGGCGAGATACAGGCACACCAATCGGTTTGAGATCCATGTAATCGATGCAGAACTCGATGACCTCCTTGGTTCCCCAACCTTTGGCAATGCACCCTTCCGACCGATGTCGATTACGAACATATTCTTCACAACTCCCATGAACCTCTCGAAAGGGTACATCTGATGTAGAAACATAGGGCCAAAAAAACTATATCTCTTTCATAATATAAACAATGAGATGAACCATAATATCGAAGAAGGATGGAGGGAAGCACATCTCCAGCCGGCATAGAGTGTGGATCACGTCTTGCTGCAGCTTATCCAGTTTCAACGGGTCGATGACCTTCTGTGAAATCGCGTTGAAGAATGAACACAATTTTATAATTGGACCTCGCACTTTCTCTAGCAAAACACCCCTAATTGCAACAGGAAGCATATGTGTCATTATCACGTGGCAATCATGAGACTTCATACCAACTAATTTCAAGTCTTTCATTGAGACTAGCCTCTTTATGTTGGCAGAATAACCGGACGAAACTTTGACTCCATGCAAGCACTTACACACGCTAATTTTCTCTTTCTTACTTAAAGTGTAGCAAGCTGCGGGAAGGTACTTTTTTCCTTGACCCAGGTCTTCATGATGCAGCTCCTTCCTGAGTTTCATATCTTTCAGGTCCATCCGTGTGTTGAGTGTATCTTTTATTTTGCGAGGTATGTCTAGTAAAATACCAAGCAAAATTTGTCACACACGTTCTTCTCTATATGCATGACATCGATCGCATGTCGAACATCCAGTCTTTGCCAATAAGGTAGGTCCATAAATACTGATCTCTTTTTCTACAAAGGAGCTGTATCACTGGAACTCAGGACTAATGTAACATCCCAATTTTTGCTTTTCTTGCATTTTAATGGTATTTTGAATTTCTGGGAATTTCTGGGATTTATTTGGATTTATTTGGAATTATTTGAATTTATTTTGAATTAAACCATTTATCAAATCAATTAAATATTAGAAAAGTTAAAATAAAATTTTGCTGAAAATATTTTATTTGAGTCACAAATGTCCTAAAATATTTATGAGAATTTTTCGAATTTTTTCGATATTTTTAATGCCCCAAATAAATTATTTTATTTTGAGGAATTGTTTTAATCGAAAAAGAATTAAAAATCACGATGAAACGATCTTGGGCGAAATCTTGTGCGGCCCTTCGGAAAAACCCTAACGCGCCGGCCGTTCGATCTTCATCAAGCGGCTCTCATCGCGCCACGTCACCCAACCCGAGTTCGTCGGATTCCGCCGCCGCTGTAGTGTGGGCCTCGGTTTCGCGATTTTCACGGACGTCGAGGCACTATTTAAGCGCCGCCACCCGTGTCGTGATCCTCACCTCGCACCGCACCCCTCCGTACACTTCTCATCTTTGAGCGCGCCGCCTCGCCGCACAAGCTCGCCGAAGTCCGAGACCATCCGCGCACTTCCTCGAGCCGTTCGCCGTCGCCGGTGACCCTCGCCGTCGCCGTTGGTCCTTAGAGTTCCTCACGTCAAGCCGTGTCGGAGGCCACTTCTTCCGCGCAGGAGCACGGAAACGCCGTCGCCACGTCTTCTTCCTCCGCTCGGTGAGACCTCGCAAATCACGCCATCGTCGCCGGCAAAGTTCCCTGGCCGTCCGTCGCGCATCAACGACCACGATTCGCCACATCGCCTTGAAAGCGGTAAACCCCATCTTCAAAACTCCACCGTTAGATGCAAATCCGAGGGCCACCGTCGTGCCACGTCACCGTTCACTATGCTTGAGTCGCTGACAAGGCGGACCCACATGTCGATCTCCGCTTACGAAGCATTGTGCGCGCATGAGTCGCCGACAAAGCGGACCCACATGTTAGTCTCACCGCCACGAACGCATGCGCATGAGTCATGACAAAGCGGACCCACATGTCGGTCTCACCGCTTACGAGCCTTGTGCACATGAGTCAGCGGACAAGCCACGGGCCCACTAATCGGTACACACCGTGCGTGTGGCGTCCTTGTTGACGTCATCGCGGCGTCACGGTGGGTCCCACTGTCGATGAGTCAATGATGGCGTCATCTTGGCGTCGGCACGAGAGCGGTCGGTGGCGTCGGCAAGGCAGCGTGTCGATTCTGTGGTGGCGACCGTGTCACGAGATGGCGCAATAATTAATTTTCGAAAAAAAAATATTTATTTAATTCGGTTTATTGATTTTAAATGTATTTTGAAACTTCAAATGCTTATAACTTTTGCGTTTTAACTCCGATTTGAGTGATTCTAATTTCTATAAATTTGTAAAATCAAGCTCTTTCTGTTTATGAATTTTATTTCAATTTTAGGCTTGAGTTGCTCTCTGTTTTATTTATTTATTGCTATTTATTTGCGTTCTGGCGTGAGCGTTGAAGTGCGAAGGTTTCGAGGAGAAGTTTCGACCGAGGAGCAAGTTCAAGAACCAGAACCAGCACTTTTTGAAGGCAAGTTGTGTTTGATCATGTTGGACCTATTAGAGCAAATTATTTTGATTTAAACTATTGCATGCTAATTTGATAGAAATGATTTTGAATAAGTTTTGGGATTAGTTAAATGCCTAAGTTCTTTGTATGCCACCTTGTCATATATAATTGTAGGCCATGAATCTTTTGTCACCCTAGGATATGGATTAATAGTTGGACTTTTATAATTTGCCAACATGGGTTGAGTAGACCGAAGTAGTATGCTTATACCTTGCGTGGACATTTCATGATTTTGGAATACCAAAGTGAATCTTGACTTAATGAGATATTGAACATGCTTTGTGAATGAGACATGTGTTATTGAGTTGATGATGGCACGTGGTGCAATGGTAAAAGCAGGGGTGGGAAAAAGATTTAGGCTGGGGCAAATGGCAAGATTGTTTTTGGTGGGCCAAGAGTGGCAAGCTAGGCGGTCGTATTTGGTTTTATTGGTTTTGGATAATTGAGATCACACTTGGTTAGTCTTGCCTCGGTCAACTAAGGACTTAACCTTGCGAGCATTTGAACTGAGTCTCTCATCTGACCACAAGCTCGTAATGGGGCGGGCTTAGCTGAGTAAAGCGGGAAATCTATTCTTTAGTCTTGTCGTGGTGGTGTGAGGCAGGAGAAGCGGAATGAGAACTCACATGGCGCAAGAGGGGCCACAGGTGTGGTAAACGATCCCTCGGTGTTGAAACCTTAGCGAGCGTCTTGAGTTTAGATGGAACTTTGGAAAGGCCGTTACGGTTATTTGCCTTGGTGGTATTTGGTGTATCTTGTGGGTAAAGTGTATAACCTCTGCGAGTGTACAACCTATTGAATAGCCGTGCTCACGGTAATGAGCATCGCTTCGGTGATTCTGGTCAAGGGTTAGATTTTCATAAAATGAATTGTTTATGGAAAAATGCTTGGGTTGATAATGAGGAACTTGACTTAGGATGGAAAAAAGATTCTGATTGAAATGTTTGTGAAAGCTATTATTCTTACTCTTGTTTTCTTGCTTTGCAATCTATTCTTTGTTTACCTTGAATCTTTGTCTTGCTCATGAACCATAGCCTATCCTTTGTACTAAGCCATGCATGTAGAATATTAGAATTGCATTACATGCATGACTTCTTGAGTGCTCAAAGTACTCACCCACAACAACACAACCGGTTGAAGAAGAAGCAAACCACCTTTCGGGAGGAGGAGTATCGGGAGGGCCGACAAACTAGGGAAGCGAGCCCGGTCGATTGCTGTGGCAAGTTGGTTGGCGCCACGAGTTTATTTTATTTCATTGCATTTGAATATTTTAATAAGTCTTAGCCTCATGAATCGTATCTTTGTAACTTGACCATAAGGTCGATCAACTAGTTTGAGTATTTAATCAAAGTACTTATTATTTCATTGGTTATGGTGTGATATGTACCAATGTTGAGGCTGTGTGCACTAAGCGTGATCTGGACTAGTGTTGAATACCTGAGAGGTCGGATTTGCAAATTCGGGTCCCGACAGAGGTGGTATCGAGCCATCTTGTTGTAGGATGGCCCTTAGTTAGAATGGTGAAGTGAGGATAAAACTATTTTCTAAAAGCTAAAATGTGCCAAGATGATAATGCAATCTCGACTTACCCTTCTCTTCTTTCATACCCTTGCTGAATTCAAAACATATTCGCTTTGTTTAAAATATCTGAGTTTCACGTGAGTGTCCTTTGTGAGATGAGGATGATCCACTCTTTTGGTGGCGCCTTTGGAGGTACACCCATGAGCTTTGGCGTATGATCTGCGGCTTGGAGGATATGTGAGCCGATCTCTGGGGACTCTTGTGGATCGGGCGGGGCTGGATATTGCACGAGATGTCACTATCACGGTCTCGCTAGGGATAGGGCGAGGGCAAGTCGTCCCATCCGCATCCTGCCGAGAGGTTGTCATTTGTGCTGGGATTCGGGGAGACATCGCGTCTGGCGATGAGGCGGTGCTCGTACCTACGAGGAGTTGGATGGCACGGTGTTTACGTCACCACCCACGAGACACTCGCTGGCAAAGAGCCCATAGAGGAGGAGGATGCCACGATCACCCACGGCGGATATGTTATCGCTCAAGAGGATGTTATCGGCGAGGCGGTTCAGAGGCTGCAGAGGTCTCGTGGCGAGTTCCGCTGACGAGGCTCATCATTGCTGAACTTGTGAGTACTTGGCCCTCTATTCGAGAGGATTGGGGGCTGGAAACATTTATGCGGACGAGCGGAGCGATCTTTGGAGCTACGACCAGAACCGGAGAGCCACAGCGAGAACGCAGCGAGCTAGAGCGAAACGGTGGAAGTAAGCGGAGCGATGGAGGTCAGCGAGCAGATGGAGGTTGAGCCGGTCTGAGGCGCATCCAGCGGAGGATCGTTGGGATAGGTTTGTACCGGCACCAGCACACCGCGGTGTATCCACCAGAAGTTCGGTGGGGATGGCTAGAGAGTGAGCGTTAGGATTAGCGGTTGAGACTCTGCGTTGAGTCGCGTCTTGGAATAAGAGTCACCCTTAGGCGTTTGACTCGAATATTAGTTTGATTTGCTTCTTTCATGCTTGTGAGTGATTGGTATGTGTTGCAAGGCCCTTAGGCATTGTGAGCAACCATACCTAGTTATTAATAAAGTAATAAAGTTAGATTTTGTGTTACGCTTTGACCCGCATAAGTATTCCATTACTTGTCTATTCTTATTTCCTCTCGTCTCTAAACCATGGAGCAATCGGCGGATGGTGAACACTCGAGAAACCAAGGAGGAAATGGGAGCGGTTCTCGCTTCATTTGAAACATCGATGGGAAGGACAAGGACCTCAACCGACACCGCCTTGATTGATATCACGAGAACTTTGGAGCCTTTATTGCTGCCTGAGACCCGATTAATGCATGCCATGATGCAGCAGATCTGCGAGTCACCGCCCAAGCCCACCGCCGCCCAAGTTAACGAGTCAACCCGGTCACAGAGGCCACACTCGAAGGTTGTCGAATTCATGAGGACACGACCGCCTACATTTTACAGGAATGCCAATCCATTGGAGGCGGATGATTGGCTAAGGGCGATAGAGAAAGTTGCACATTACCGGTGTGAAGGAAATGAGAGGTACTCTATGCCTCTCATCGGCTTGAAGAACCGCATGGTGAATGGTGGGAAAACTCTTCTTGTTGCTCATGAGCACCCACAGGACATCGGTGGGAGGAGTTCACGATTGCTTTTCGGCGATACCATGTGCCGAAGGCATCATGGAGCTGAAAAAGGAGGAGTTTAGAACGCAAGCGGGGCAATCAATCGGTGTCGAGTATCTGAATAAGTTCACTTGGTGTACGCCACCTTTTGAGGATGTAGCAGCGGATAAGGCGAGCGGTCTCGATTCATGAAGGGTGAATTCAGGATGTAGGTGGGACTCATAACCCACACTTTTCTCGATTTTCAGGAGCTAGTGAACAAAGCGCGATATTGGAGGACAAGCGCAAGGAGCTGGAGGACAACCGGAGCCTTGAGATGGCACAAGCGAGAACACGCTAGAGGCGCGGCGTTTGAGGTTACACCAAACCAGTTCTTGAGTTCCACCAAGGAATGTGATGGCAGCGCCACCACCGTACCAAGACACTGCGGACAAAATTTCCGACACCAACACGGTTGGGAATGCATTCTGAGGAGCAAGTGATCGGCAGTTAAACGTTGTTTTATCATCACGAGCAAGGCATTTGCCAATTCTTGTCCTAAGAAGGAGGAGGAGGTGACACGAGTTCACTTCAATCTTGGAACTACTCCAACGAAGGCACCGGCGCTAGGAGCAAGTCGTGGAGTTACTGTCTGGGCGCCACCTGAGGCGGTGGTAAGAGGCGAGTCAATCATGTCACCGCCGATGCTGATCTGAGAATACATCGGACGTCGTCTTGGGTAAGTTACTTGTCAACTCGATACACCTGCATGCTTTTATTTGATTACGGAGCTTCGCATTCGTTTATATCTCGGATTTTTGCGGTGAACAATGGGTTGAAAATGGTGAACCTTAGGCATGTATTGCTAGTACAATCCGGGATCGAACTCCGATCGATGTAGGATGTTACTGGGGTAAAGTTGCTTATAGATGGAGCGAGTTCCTAGCAAACTTAGTGGTGTTAGATACCCGGACCCTAGATGTTATTTTGGGAATGGTGGTTGTCTAAGCACAAGGTTGTGTTAGGCGTGGACGAAGAGTCATATCGATCGAGAGTCCTTGTGGGAGAAAAATAGAGTTTGAACAGCTGCCGTTCGGGATGGGCAGTTGATGGTCAATAGTGTGAAGGCCGTTAGCATGGAAGATGTGCGGTTGTCGAGAATACCGGATGTATTTCGGAGGATTTACAGGATGCCACGACGAGGACATAGAGTTTATGTCGAGTTAGTACGAGAACAGCCCGATAGCTAAGAGACCTTATCGGATGTCAGCCGATGAGCTGGTCGAAATGAAGAAGCGATTGAGAATTATTGGATAAGGGATTTATTAGACCTAGTTAAATGCGCCATGGGAGCACCGGTTCTGTTTGTCAAGAAGAAGGGCGGAGATTCTGGGATGTGTGTGGATTATCGGGCACTAAATGAAGCCACTATCAAGAATAAGTATCCGCTACCGGGATCGATGACCTATTTGATCGATTGAGAGGAGCCGGAGTTTTCTCCAAAATTGACCTCGATCGAGGATATCACCGGTGAAGATTCGATCGGAGGATGTGAAAGCGCATTTTCGTCAAGATATGGGCATTACGAGTTCTGATGATGTCTTTTGGTTTGACAAATGCACCGCATATTTCATGAACATGATGAACAAGGTTTTCATGGAATACTTGGATAAGTTCGTTGTTGTATTCATAGATGACATTCTAGTTTACTCCAAGACCGAGGGAAGAGCATGCGAGCATCGAAGCTAGTTACGGAGAAGTTAAGAAGCGACAACTTTTAGCTAAGTTTAGCAAGTGTGACTTACGGAAGAACAAGGTGGAATTTCTTGGACATGTGGTGACCGCCGAAGGAGTCGCATGATTGACCCAAGTAAGGTGGAAGAAGTGTTGCATTGGGAGCCACCCAAAGCGGTGACTCAAATTCGTAGTTTCCTTGGAATGGCGGTTATTACCGCCGATTTATTGAAGGATTTTCAACGATTGCGAGACCTCTTACGCAATTGTTGAAAAAGGAAAAAAGTTCGCATGGGCCGGAATGTGGCGGAGTTTCGGAGTTGAAGAAACGTTTGACAATGGCGCGATGTTAGTACTCGGATTTAAGCGAGCTTTGATATATCTTGTGATGCATCGCGCCAAGGACTAGGATGCGTGTTAATCTGAGCGAAAGGTCGTTGCGTATCGTCAAAGGCGATTGAGGCGCATGAGGAGAACTACCCAACACATGTCTTGGAGTTAGCGGTAGTAGTGCATGCTTTGAAGTTATGGAGGCACTATCGATTGGAAGCAGATGTGAGGTGTACCTTGACCATAAGAGTCTTAAATATATATTTACTCAATCGGATCTGAACATGAGGCGGAGGAGGTGGTTGGAATTAATTAAGGATTACAATCTGGGATTCATTATCACCTGGAAAAGCCAATGTGGTGGCCGATGCTTTGGCGGGAAAAGCCATTCGGTGAATATGTTGGTGGAAGCAAGTCGAGGTTGAGTTATGCAAGGAATTTGAAAGTGAAGGTGGAGGTTGTGCCTAAAGGATTTATAGCCGCTCTAGAAGTGAAGCCTACCTGGAAGATCAGATTCGTGAAGGATGAAAAGCGATGCCAAAATTGAGAGAATTAAGTCCAAAATGGAGGAAGGCAAGGCGAAGGATTTCAAAATTTGGATGAGCAAGGCACATTGTGGATCAAGAAGCGCATTGCGTCTGCACAAGAAAAGGCTAAACAGTGATTACGAGGAAGCTCATGACTCAAGTACTCCATTCATCGAGAAGCGCTAAGATGTATCAAGACCTAAAGGAAAGATTTTGGTGGCCAAGCATGAAGCGTGAAGTTGCGAGCATGTTGCGTTGTGCGACATATGCCAAAGAGTCAAAGCAATGCATCGAGGCGGCGGGGTTACTCTGACCCTTGAGGATACAGAGTGGAAATGGGAAGAAATCGAAATGGATTTCATTACCGGTTTACCAAGGACCCAGACAAGGTATGACTCTATATGGGTTATAGTGGACCGTTTGACAAAGGTTGCCCACTTCATACCGGTGAAGACTACCTATTCGGGGGACCGCTTAGCAGATTTATATATGTCAAGAATTGTATGTCTACATGGAGTTCCGAAGAAGATTGTGTCGGACCGAGGTACCCAATTTACCTCAAGATTTTGGGATAAGTTGCATGAGGCCCTAGGGACCACTTTGAACTTGATCTTGCATATCACCCACAGACGAGATGGGCAAGCGGAAAGAGTTAACGGATACTAGAGGACATGTTGAGGGCATGTGCATTGGCTTATACAACTTCGTGGGATAAGTGTTTGCCATATGCCGAAGTTCAGCTATAACAACGACTACCGAGCAAGTTTGCGAGATGTCGCCATTTGAAGCACTATATGGAAGACCTGTCGAACGCCGTTGAATTGGAATGAGGCAGGAGAAGCGTAATATGTTTGGGCGGATATTCTTGAGAAGTCAAGAAGCAGATAGCCATGATCGGGGAAAGATTGAAAATTGCACAATCAAGGCAGAAGAGTTCTGTTGATAATCGCAGGATTTGAGCTTTGAGCTGAAGATTTTGTGTATCTCGAGTTACCCCACTCAAAGGAGTTAAGAGGTTCCACACCAAAGGGAAGTTAGCAAGAGATATGTTGGCCCATTCAAGATCCTAAGTCGAAGAGGTGAAGTAGCGTGTCATTTGGAGTTACCATGATCTCTAGCGGTGTGCATGATGTGTTCCATGT
Organism: Guadua angustifolia; assembly: GCA_036346375.1. Taxonomy (NCBI): domain Eukaryota; kingdom Viridiplantae; phylum Streptophyta; class Magnoliopsida; order Poales; family Poaceae; genus Guadua; species Guadua angustifolia. Next base: position 1,402,599 of record CM070511.1, on the reverse strand, counting down.
ATCACAATTAAAGAAATGTCTCCGAGTGCGGAAGAAGCGAGATGCCATTGGAGTGGCCGAATTGCGGGAGGATTTGACCTATAAAAGTGCGGTGAAGATCTTGGACACGATGGATCGAAGCGAGAAACAAATCAAACCGTTTTTGCGAGTTCGATTGGAGTAACCATTAAGAGTGAAGCCACAGGGGCTTGAAGAGGACTGAAGAAGGAATTCCTAACCTATTCCTTAGTCGATACAGAATCTCGGGTCGAGATTCCGTTAAGGGAGGTTTGTAACATCCCAATTTTTGCTTTTCTTGCATTTTAATGGTATTTTGAATTTGGGAATTTCTGGATTTATTTGGATTTATTTGGAATTATTTGAATTTATTTTGAATTAAACCATTTATCAAATCAATTAAATATTAGAAAAGTTAAAATAAAATTTTGCTGAAAATATTTTATTTGAGTCACAAATGTCCTAAAATATTTATGAGAATTTTTCCGAATTTTTCGATATTTTTAATGCCCCAAATAAATTATTTTATTTTTGGGAATTGTTTTTAATCGAAAAAAATTAAAAATCACGATGAACGATCTTGGGCGAAATCTTGTGCGGCCCTTCGGAAAAACCCTAACGCGCCACCGTTCGATCTTCATCAAGCGGCTCTCATCGCGCACGTCACCCAACCCGAGTTCCGTCGGATTCGCGCCATGGCCGTGTGTGGCCTCGGTTTCCGCGATTTTCACGGACGTCGAGGCACTATTTAAGCGCCGCCACCGTGTCGTGATCCTCACCTCGCCACCGCACCCTCCGTACACTTCTCGCCGCTTTGACGCCGCCGCCTCGCCGACGAGCTCATAGAAGTCCCGAGACCATCCATGCACTTCCTCGAGCCGTTCGCGTCGCCGGTGACCCTCCGCCGTCGCCGTTGGTCCTTGGAGTTCCTCACGTCAAGCGCGTCGGGAGGCCACTTCTTCACGCCGGAGAGCACGGAAGCGCCGCCGCCACGTCTTCTTCCTCCGCTCGGTGAGACCTCGCGCGAATCACGCCATCGTCGCCGCCGAAGTTCCCCTGGCCGTCCGTCGCGCATCAACGACCACGATTCGCCACGTCGCTTGAAAACGATAAACCCCATCTTCAAAACTCCACCGTTAGATGCAAATCCGAGGGCCACCATCGTGCCGCGTCACCGTTCGCTTTGTGCGAGTCGGTCGACAAAGCGGACCCACATGTCAATCTCACCGCACGAGCCTTTGTGCACATGAGTCGCCGACAAAGCGGACCCACATGTCGATCTCACCTTACACGAACCTTGTGCGCATGAGTCGCGACAAAGCGGACCCACATGTCGATCTCACGCACGAGCAGCATGCGCATGAGTCGACGACAAGCGGACCCACATGTCGATCTCACCGCGACGACCTTGTGCACATGAGTCAGCGACAGACGGCCCACTCGTCGGCCGCCGACACACCGTGCGTGTGGCGTCCTTTGTTGACGTCATCTTGGCGTCCGGTGGGTCCCACTGTCGATGAGTCAATGATGGCGTCATCTTGGCGTCGGCACGAGGCCGTCGGTGGCGTCGGCAAGGCAGCGTGTGGATTACGTGGTGGCGACACGTGTCACAGATGACGCAATAATTAATTTTCGAAAAAAAATATTTATTTAATTCGGTTTATTGATTTTAAATGTATTTTGAAACTTCAAATGCTTATAACTTTTGCGTTTTAACTCCGATTTGAGTGATTCCAATTTCTAAAAATTTTAAAATCAAGCTCTTTCTGTTTATGAATGTTATTTGAATTTTAGGCTTGAGTTGCTCTCTGTTTTATTTATTTATTGCTATTTATTTGCGTTCTGGCGTGAGCGTTGAAGTGCGAAGGTTTCGAGGAGAATTTCGACCGAGAGCAAGTTCAAGAACCAGAACCAGCACTTTTTGAAGGCAAGTTGTGTTTGATCATGTTGGACCTATTAGAGCAAATTATTTTGATTTAAACTATTGCATGCTAATTTGATAGAAATGATTTTGAATAAGTTTTGGGATTAGTTAAATGCCTAAGTTCTTTGTATGCCACCTTGTCATATATAATTGTAGGCCATGAATCTTTTGTCACCCTAGGATATGGATTAATAGTTGGACTTTTATAATTTGCCAACATGGGTTGAGTAGACCGAAGTAGTATGCTTAGCCCTGCCATGTGGACATTTCATGATTTTGGAATACCAAAGTGAATACTGACTTAATGAGATATTGAACATGCTTTGTGAATGAGACATGTGTTATTGAGTTGATGATGGCACGTGGTGCAATGGTAAAAGAAAGGGTGGGAAAAAGATTTAGGCTGGGGCAAATGGCAAGATTGTTTTGGTGGGCCAAGAGTGGCAAAGGCGGTCGTATTTGGTTTTATTGGTTTTGGATAATTGAGATCACACTTGGTTAGTCTTGCCTCGGTCAACTAAGGACTTAACCTTGCGAGCATTTGAGCTGAGTCTCTCATCTGACCACAAGCTCCGTAATGGGGCGGGCTTAGTGAGTGGCCCAGGAAATCTATTCTTTAATCTTGTCGTGGTGGTGTGAGGCAGAGAAGCGGAATGAGAACTCACATGGCGCAAGAGGGGGCCACAGGTGTGGTAACCAGTCCCTCAATGTTGAAACCTTAGCGAAGCGATCTTGAGTTTAGATGGAACTTTGGAAAGGCCGTTACGGTTATTTGCCTTGGTGGTATTTGTTGTATCTTGTGGGTAAAGTGTATAACCTCTGCGAGTGTACAACCTATTGAATAGCCGTGCTCACGGTAATGAGCATCGCTTCGTGATTACGGTCAAGGGTTAGATTTTCATAAAAATGAATTGTTTATGGAAAAATGCTTGGGTTGATAATGAGGAACTTGACTTAGGATGGAAAAAGGATTTCTGATTGAAATGTTTGTGAAAGCTATTATTCTTACTCTTGTTTTCTTGCTTTGCAATCTATTCTTGTTTACCTTGAATCTTTGTCAGCTCATGAACCATAGCCTATCCTTTGTACTAAGCCATGCATGTAGAATATTAGAATTGCATTACATGCATGACTTCTTGAGTGCTCAAAGTACTCACCCACAACAACACAACCAGTTGAAGAAGAAGCAAACCACCTGCGGGAGGAGGAGTATCGGGAGGCCGACAAACTAGGGAGCGAGCCGATCGGTTACTGTGGCAAATTGGTTGGCGCCACGAGTTTATTTTATTTCATTGCATTTGAATATTTTAATAAGTCTTAAGCCTGTAAGGCGTATCTTTGTAACTTGACCATAAGGTCGATCAACTAGTTTGAGTATTTAATCAAAGTACTTATTATTTCATTGGTTATGGTGTGATATGTACCAATGTTGAGGCTGTGTGCACTAAGCGTGATCTGGACTAGTCTTTGAATACCTGAAGGTCGGATTTGCAAATTCGGGTCCCGACAACTAATATACTTCCGGCTCCCTTTCCATGGATAATTTTAATATCCATTACGGTCGCAAATATCTCTTTGCCGTTGCGATGTTTCGGAGCTGAAGCAGTCTCCTTTGTACCATCAAAAGCTCTCTTGTTGTCGCGATACAGGTGGTCCTTGTGAAGAAACCTACAATACCGCATGTAACATATTTTTCGGCAGTATTTCAGCCACCGGCTACCTGTATCACCCATGCAATGGACGCATCCATTGAATCCTTTTATAGTCTGGCCCGAAAGATTGCCAAGAGCAAGGTAATCATTGATGGTTATGAACAACAACGTGCGTAGCATGAAGTTCTCTCTTTTGTACTCATCCCATACCCGTACACCGTCATTCCACAATACCAAAAGATCTTCAACCAGTGGTTTGAGGAACACATCAATATCATTGCCAGGTTGCCTCGGCCTTTGGATCAATAACGGTATCATAATGTACTTCCACTTCATGCAAAGCCAAAGAGGAAGATTGTAGATACATAAAGTCACCGGCTAAGTGCTATGACGACTACTCATGTTGCCGAAAGGATTCATCCCATCCGTACTGAGTTCGAACCTTATATTCCTCATATCATATGCAAAGTGTTTCTTGTATTTTTTATCAATATTCCTCTACTGTGCGGAGTCAGCAGGGTGTCTAAGCATTCCATCCTTCTTACGCTCTTCGGCGTGCCATCGCAGCAATTAAGCATGCCTTTTGATCGCAAACAGACGTTTCAGACGAGGGATTATAGGGAAATACCACACCACCTTGGTCGGAGGTCTTTTCTTTTTACGCTGCGCCTCGATGTCATCATCACCGCGCTTATACCGAGATGCCTTGCAAACGGGACACGCATCCAAATTTGCAAACTCATTGCGATACAATATGCAATCGTTTGGACATGCGTGTATTTTCTGCACTTCCAATCCCAACAGACAAACAACCTGCTTGGACTGGTACGTGGTTGCTGGCAACACGTTACCCTCTGAAAGGACATCTCTAAAGAAACCTAACAGCTCTGTGAAACTCTTATCGGACCAACCATTACTTGCCTTCAACTGCAGCAACGTAAGCACAACATGCAGCTTTTTGAACTCCTCCTTGCAGCCTGGGTACAAGGGTGTTGTAGAATCCTCAACCATACGCTGAAACTTCTGAAAATCCCTTTCACTCGTGAGGTCCTCCTCCCCATCATGCAACATCTGTTCTAGATCATCTTCATGGTTATCGATGAACGTGTCTTTATGGGTGTCGACGAACATATTTTCGACCGCAGTCGAGTCGTTGTCTTCATCATCATCATCAATCAGATGCCCTTTACGTACAATCTCATCTTCACCGTGCTCGGTCCAACAGGTATAGGCAGGCTTGAAACCCCTTCGAAGCAAGTGTGCACGGATCACCTCAAGGTTAGAAAATTGCTTCTCATTCTTGCAATCGACGCATGGGCAACAAATATAGTCCATCAGCTTATTTGACTTATGCTGCCTTAATGGCAAGTATCGAAAACTAGTCACACCATTAAAGTACTCTCTATCGCGACGGTCCGCTTCATACATCCATGTTCGGTCTATCTATAAATATTTATAACAAATAAGATCTCAGTAAATCAATAAGTGCTCACAAATTGTTTTGTTCATTTAATTTGTTATGTACTGCTAATTAATCTACAAATTTTCATTACTTATAAATCTATATCCAAATCTCGATTGTAAAATCAATTAAATAATTGCTATTAGTTATATATAATGGTCCGTCCAGCAAATTTACATTACTTACAGAAGTATTAAATTAACATACATGAAATAAACAAACAATTTTAAGTAATTAGATTAAACAATAGTTAATTATGAAGTGCTAGCACATTTAAATTCAATCAACGTATTAAATGCAATCACTAATTTAGTCCTCTAAATACTTAAATTCAACCTACATCATAATCTCACCAATCACTATACATATAAAACTTGGTAATTTCAAATCTAGCCTCCAGATTAGAGCTCTAATTGTGTTGACTATGCAATCAATAATTCTCACAACCTACAACAATATAGAATGTAATATCCAACTAAATAAACTACCAAAGAAATGTACATCAAGATACGAACCTTAGATCACGAGTGAGAAACGAATTACACCAAATTTGAGAGCAAAAATTCACCCCCTCTCCACCCCAATCGAGCAAACGAGCTCCTCTCTATGCAGACGGGTTGGGGAAGAGCCGAGGATATATATAGTGCTATATTATTACTGCCGTTTTTTACTCTAGAACCGATAGTAATATATCATTGCCACTTCTATCTCTAAAGCCGGCAGTGATATTGCTGTCGTTTCCCACGTAAATGACTTTATCACTGATGGTTATACTATTCAACCGGCAATAATACATCATTGTCGATTCTCTCTCTAAAACCAGTAGTGATATTGACTTCCATTCGAGTGGGAAAATTACACTGTTCTTATCACTGCTGGTTGAATTTAAAACCGACAGTGATAATATGAACCTTCCATCTCCCGCCGCCAACGACCATCGCGCTTCCCCATTCCTCTACCAACTGTTGCGCTTCCCCATTTCGATAACTGTTGGGCTTCCCATTCCTCCTCTATATAATGCCCAACTCCTCAATCTGTAGCGCCTCTCCTCACAATCCACCACTGCTGCAAGAATGGCCCCCCTAAGAAGCGAGCACGTACTAGGCAAAGCATTGCTCCGCTGCCAGAGAAGGAGGAGGAGGAGGGCGACGATGACGACAGCGGTGGCGGTGAGGTCCTGCGGCGTTGGGGCAGGACCAACTCCGCCACCGAATCGGAGGAGGAGGAGGAGGAGCACCGCTGCAACTCCGATTGGTCATCTGGCGGCAGCTCCGGCGACGAGGAGGAGGAGGACGATGATGACTTTTGGATATAGGGTTCCGCGCTATTTTAGGTTTCAAATGGTTAAAAGCTGTTGGCCCGTTATATTTTGTATATATAATTAGGACTAAATATGTATGTCGGCGTATTTCGCCTGACAAAACCTCGTCAACGAACAGGGTTGACTGCTCCCGGGATGGAGGGTATGGTTTGGTAGAGGGCGTCTTCGTGGCTGAAAACCCTAATGTCTCTTGCACAGTGGATCCCGGGGATCAGCAGATCAACAGACATGGCGATGTACCCAGGTTCAGGCCCCCAGCGCGGGTAATAGCCCTACGTACTGCTAGACCTTTGTTGAGGAAATATGGAGGTGATTACAATAACTCTTCTAGTCTCTTTCTTCTTTCTCCCAACCTTCAACCTCTATGTCTCTTATGTGTCGCTCTCTTCCTCTCCATGCACCGGAGCGCCCTTATATAGACGGGTTGGCCCGGGCAGGTGAGAGGGTGATGCTATACTGATCTACGACTCATTAATTACACCCATCATTCGAGCCTTATCTCACTGACCCATGACTCATTTATTACGCCCATCGCTGTAGCCTTGTCCTTCAAGCCCTATTTAATGCCGCTGCGTGGCTTTGCCCGGTCCGCCCGGGATATGACACTCTTGCGACGGGTTTAGTGAGAGGTGTCAGAGGGATGGGCCGTCGTCATGTCGATAGTAGAATTCTTCACAATTAATGGCCCTGATGCAACATGTTAGGGGAAGGTGACTTCGAGGTGAAGCCTTCTCCTCATTCCTTTGGTTTCCTCCGCGGTCTGACAAGGGGGGCCCGATCACCCGCCCACTCGCCAGGCCGCCACGTGGGCTTACCGCCCGACGAGCAGGGTATGGTCGCCCACCGGCTCGCCCGGCCACCTGCCGCCGCCCGACAGGCAGGCGTAACCGCCCACCGCCGCGAGGCCGCAGGCTTCGCCCGGCAGGCGGGCGTAACGCCACACTGCGCGGGGCACTCGATGGGCTTCTGCCCGTGGCGAGGCATAACGCCACTGCTCGCCGAGGACCACGCGGCCGCTCACGTGAGACAGGCGTAACAGCTCACTGCCGCGAGGAACCTCGTGGGCTTCTGCGTGGCGTGGCATAAGCGCCACCTTTCGCCCGAGACCACGTGAGCGCTCGCCCGTGGCAGGCGAACGCCCACCTACCCACTAGGGTACTCGTGGGCTTACTGCCCTTGACGGCGGCATAACCGCCCTTCGTCGTCGAGGACCACGCTGAACGCTCGCCCAGTGGGCAGAGCGTCGCCACCACTGCACTGGGGGCCAAGTGGGCAAAGCTTCTTGGGCCTACAACTTATGCGGCGGAGAGGGTACCCCGGTGCAAAGTACACCGACAATGTAATTATGGACGGTATAACTAATTATGTTTTGTAAATGTTCTGTGTTTTAACTAATACATATCATGCAAATTATAAATTTTGTAAATGTTTTGTGCGAGATAAATTAAAAATGTTTAATATGTTCTGTTTTTTAACTAATTATGCTTTGATATGTTCTGTGCGAGATAAATTACAATGTTTGATATGTTCTATATCTTAACTAATTATGAAACGATAATATCACTTTAGGTTACGGAGTAAAATAGGCGGTGAAAATGGTCTTATCACTTGGGTTGATAGCGAAGCAAGCAATGATAAATCACTACCGATTTTTTATATAAACCAACGGTGATATCTTCTTATCTTTGCCGAGTCTCTCTAAACCCGGCAATGATATTGCCTCCATTAAATCTTGAGAAAATTATACTATTCTTATCACTTTGGGTTGAAGTTAGAACAAGCGGTGATAATATTATCCTTCTTGGATTGAATTTAGAACCGACAATGATAATATTTTCACTGCCGGCTCGAGCCTACCCGGCAGTGATGGGGGGTTGCGGATGAAGCGAGTCTGTAGTAGTGTATTGGTAGCATTATACTCTACGGAGTTTTTCTAGTGAATATTTTACTCCAATGTTAGTTTGAGAAGAAGGTTTAAAGTGCAAGAAGAAGTTTGTTTCTGCGTGGATACTACAACGTTGTTTTGTTGTCTTTGCTCGATATGAGGGGTCTACTGTAATTTATACTCCATTGATGGCACGAGAAGTTTTTCTTCATATTGATATTTTTTTGAGCAGTTTCAATCATGTCATGAATTTTCTGTGGCAATTTACCAAATTTTATGTTCCAGGTGGAGTATATCAAAAGTCTATGTTATGTGTTTTTCGCTATCTACCCAGCACCATATGTGATGTCTTGGCTTATACCGTTTGATGATCGAGTGTTTGTTTTAGGAGGTTAGTTGCATAGACTCAGACTTTTTTGGGGTTATGAATTATTGAAGACCTAGGTTTTTTTGTCTGCTTTGTTATAACTGTGTGTTTGAATTGGCCGTTTCAGTCTTTCTCTCGACCTACTAGTGGTTTGCTCAATCTTACTTCATTAGAAGCATTTGGACTTCATTAGAAGCATTTGGATAAGATCGTTCCAGTTTTTTATACCCTTTGTGGTTTTTTGCACTCCAAGTGTTTGGATTGACTGTTCCAGTTTTCCTTGTTTAGTATTCATTTGGACTTTTAACACACTTGTATTCAGTGCTTAATTACCCTACAGGGTTTTCTGGAAACAATTTTGTTATAGATTTTGAGTTAAGGGGAGGTTTGTTGGAGATAACTCAAATATCTCTAACTAACATATCTTTTGATTTTATCTGTAGTTTATTAAGAGTCAAATCATGTATAAATCGGACTCTTTGGCTATATAAGCCACCCTCAGTACTTGTAATCCTTGGAACGTTATAATGGATTGTTTCCCTTTTTTTGTCGTGCTATCCCTAACACTGAGGATGAGGAAGAAAGCTCGAGGGATACCGCGAGGAGCCAAGGCAACGGCGTGACGAGCTGGGGACACCACCTTCAAATTCGACAGTCTCCAGATCTTGCAGTTTCCATCGCTGGCTGCTGCTGGGACGAGGTCAAGGAAGAGACAACAATAGCCGCCATCATCCACTAGTGAGATTATCTAGGAACCCCCTCATTGAGCTAGCTTTTTGGGGGAGATGGCCCAAAGAGAGCCGAGTAGCCCGGTGGTTCCTAGATAATCTCGGCCCAATGTGTGAGGGGAGATTGTTGGGAATAGTCCCACATTGGTTGTGGAGAGGGCTTGAGCATGGTTTATAATGGTGAGGAGCATCCTCATTGAGCTAGTTTTTGGGGAGATGGCCCAAAGACCTTGGCCTTGCTCTGGTTGGTCTGTGAGTCGGGACGGCACAGGATCCGGGCGCTAGGTGTGTGATCCGGTGACAATTGGTATCGAGCCAGGTAGCCCGGTGGTTCCTAGATAATCTCGGCCCAATGTGTGAGGGGAGATTGTTGGGAATAGTCCCACATTGGTTGTGGAGAGGGCTTGAGCATGGTTTATAATGGTGAGGAGCATCCCTCATTGAGCTAGCTTTTGGGGAGATGGCCCAAAGACCTTGGCATTGCTCTGGTTGGGCTGCGACCAGTGGCGTGTCGTCTTGGCTTGGTGGTGGCGTGAGTCGCCGTGTCTTGATCGTGTGGCGTCGGGTTAACAATTGGTATCAGAGCCTAGGTGGCCCTAGGTGATTCCTAGATAATCTCGGCCCAATGTGTGAGGGGGAGATTGTTGGGAATAGTCCCACATTGGTTGTGGAGAGGGCTTGAGCATGGTTTATAAGGGTGAGGAGCACCCCTCATTGAGCTAGCTTTTGGGGAGATGGCCCAAAGACCTTGGCATTGCTCTGGTTGGGCTGCGACCGGCGTGGCGTGTGCGTCTTGTATGCACTGGTGGCGTGAAGTCTTGCCGTGTCTTGTCGTGTGGCGATCAGTTAACCACAAAACTGCAACTCGACACCATGGGCACCACCGCCTCTAGATCCAAAGCAAAGAAAAACCGTCATGAGGGGAATGCAAGGTAGGGTGGAGGGGAAGGTGAAGAGATGGTACCGAGCCAACACTCCAATGAATGGCCGGGCGGGTGTGCCAGCCATTGGCGAAAGAGTAGACCTTAGACACATCCCTAGCGTGTGCCTCCCGAGCTCATGAAACAGCCGTCGATCTCAAGAAATTGCAGGCTGCAATGCCCAGAGCAGTCAAATCCAGCTCTAGCACCAAACGGTACACCATTCGCCATTGGCGGTCAAATCGGACATCACGACCACATGGCGGGATGCAGAGAACTGGAGAACTGGTCCTTTGATGTGAGAGAGCATACTCTGTGTGGATGAAACCTAGGAGCCAGGTGGCTATGGCTCGAGAAGTAGAAACCTATAAGGGGTGCTTTTTTTCTTTTCCTTTTCTCTTTTCGTTCTATGGGCTCAGTAGTCAGTAGGAAGAGAAGGAGGAGAACTTCTTGGATGTAGTAAAAAAAATGCTTAAAAGGTCATATTTATTTGTTTCATTTTACTCCTTATCAAAAGTTTTAATTATGTTTTACTATTTAAAAAAAACGGCAAAAGCCATGATTGAATTAGAAGGCAAAAGTACAAAGAGAGTAAATTACAAGGTGCAGAGAGTGCACCTGAAAGAGGTAAAGGGAGAGGTGAGGTTGGAAAAGAACAAAGCCTCTATGGCTGCCCTTGAATGAGATTAGCAAGGTGTGACCATAGTCTAGTTGGCTACCTCATCTTTAACTGACTGAAGGATCTGTTTATGAGTTGCCTAGTTCCTTTGAAAGATTCTATTGTTGTGCTCTTTCCACCATTGCTAGCATGTTAGGATGATTAAGGTTTTAACTCCTTTCCGGGAGGCCAAGTGGTAGAGTATGCGGTGCAGGTTCCATTGCTTGAGATGCGCGGAGGGCTTCCATTGGTCCGGTTGGAGGGATGGTACACGCCATTGTGCAACAGAGGACCACATACGTCGGACCTGAGGGCAGTCAACGAAAAGGTGAAAAATGGTTTCTAGGTTTCGACAGCACATGCGGCAAAAATATTGATTAGGCCAACCCCTGAGCTACAAACGTTGTGCAGTCCATAGCCGATTTTACTGTGCAAGCCAGAAAAAGATCTTACAGTGCAGTGGTGCCCATGCTGACCATATTGTAGTGAGAAAAAAATTTTGGGTGCATCCATTGAACTGCAAGTGGTAAGCCAAGCTAGCTGAGTAGACGCCATTTGAGGTATGCGTCCATATGATGGCATCTTCCAATTTCAGGCGAAGAGGCACTGATTGTATTTTGGACCATAAGTGAACGTACTCCGTTAGTAGTTGCGGGGTTAGCTGGCGGCTAATGTCTCAAATCCAATTATTGTTTTGCAAAGCGTTTGCTACCGATTTTGTCTTCCTCCTGGAGTGTTTGTAGAGGTGCGGCACAAGCTGGTAGGGCACTACACTGTGTGACCATCTAGAGGTCTAGAAGGTTGCCAACCGCCCATCACCAATGGTGAATTTGGTGGCCGCCATGAAGAGACTCTGGTCGACCCTGTCGCATGGTGTCGGTAAATTGCACCACAGCCTTTCCGGATTTGTATGCTTGAGCCAAAGCCAGTGCAGTCTAAGTGCTCATGCGAACCTACCTAGATCCATTACTCCTAGACCTCCCAATTTAAAGGGTCAATAGATGGTTGTCCATCGCACTTCAGTTCCCACCATATTCAGTTTTACTATTGCGCACAGAAGTTTTGACTGGACCTATTAAGAAAACAAAGTATATGTATGGAGTAAATTTATTTTCTCGCCAAGAAGTTGGCAAACTAGCAGTAATAACGGGCGGCAGCTGACAGCGAGTAGAGCCATGCTACCATGGGGCGCGAGGAGCGGAGGAGCTAAGAGCATGTACAATGGTCTATATCAGCAGTCTCTAAGCTATATCATGTAAGATAAAAAATGATGTTGATGAGAGAGGGTGCATCTAGAGAGTTGAGCCGTCTCTTAATCTAGAGTCGCCTCTAGCACTAGAACCAAGACAGGTTGTGTCTGGGAAGAAGCTGTCTACTCATAAATGAGCTGCCTATACCATTGCATGGGTTGTCTCTAACGCTGTCTATAAATGACATGTTAGCTTGTTATAGACAGCCGTTGTCTATACCATTGTACATGCTCTAAGGAGAACTCTGGATTTGGAGGAGTAGAGGTGGACGAGGAGTCGACAGCCGAGGACGGTAGGGTGTATGTTTTGGAATATGTTTTCCATAGCAAGATATGTTTATTGTATTTCTTCGGTTTTTTTTGTTTTCTTTGAGATCGAATAATGAGCTTGCTTTATTTTCTTGCGGTGCAGATTGTGTATATATATACACACAGGCACAGCACAATGACGAGGACAAGATTTATTTGTCATGATCATGCAATAGCTGCAGAGCGCAGAAGATGATCCAGCTATTGGTTTGGACCGATCTTCCTATGAATTGGAAGTTTGTGATTCCGTGGAAACTACTACTAATAGATGAGCATGATATATACGAAGATCGATCACAGTGATCGACTAATCAACGTAATTAGTTACGTTGTTGATCGATCTTCAGTAAGCTAGCGACCCAGATAGCAGTAGCAGCACTGTGGTCCTCCGATCCGCGCTTTTATTGTATCAATTCACGCAACCATTCGTTCATGTCCATCGTCTATCGAATGAAGATAGAGATCGAGATCGATCGTTCAAGCGTCAAATGAATTGATTAATTATCAGAAAAGGACGGCTGGACATAGATCGAGATGTGTATCAGTGTATGCACGCTTTCTCTTGCTAGCTAGCTGTTTGCTTCGTTCCCTTGTGTATCACGGCCACTTGCTACTGTCAACGTACTGCTTACTGGTCATGCCTTGGCTGGCTGCCGTATCGATCGATCAGCGTCAGCTGAATTTAAGGCAGCCAAATCAATGAAGCCACTAGCTAGCTGCTAGCAAGATGATGCGGCACAAATTACAAGACCCTAATTTGTACGCAAGTTTAGCTCGGTTTCAGATTGTCCTGACTCCTGACTCGGTTCCGTTGTGATTCTGGCTTGAATTTCTTTAGGGCGCTCTTGTCTTGTGCCGTCTTTTTTTAAATAATATATGTTTAATAAAAAATTACAGAAATAATATGCTGAAAAAGAAAATAACAGTTTTACCCACCTGTCGCATGTCTAAATTGCGACAAATATTATGTCACAATTCTAAATTGTGATAATCTCTCTGTCATAATTTGAAATTACGATAAGCTCTCTGTCGTAATTTAGAATTGCAACAGAGAGCGTAAAAATAACGCCGCCTGGCCTTCGGCCTCACTTTCACTGAGCGAAGTCACAAAGCCGAGAGCGCGTGTGCCGGAGAAAAAAAGAGAGGAGAAGGGAGAGAAAGAAGAAGAGGAGAAAGAGGAGGGGAGGAAGAAGAAGAGGAGGGGAATGACAGGAGGGGAGGAAGAAGAGGAGAAGGAGGAGGAGGGGAGATTTGTCACGTATTGAGGTAAATCTAGTTTCATTCTTTTAATTTATAATTTAGTGACCAAATAGAATAGATTGGTAAGTAATTAGGTTTGTAGAGCAATAAATATTTAGAAAGACGATATAGGGGTGAGATTAATTATGGTTGTAATTAATTAGCTGTGTAGACTGGCAATAGTTTATTTAAATTGAGTTGTATAGAGTTATAATAGCTATGGATATATAAAACTGCAAGAATTATGAGAGATCTACAATGTGTGTAAGAATTACGCAAGATACAATGTGATACAAAAAATAAATTTTTGTAGGGTTGCAGCAGTTGTTTGAATTGGTGTAGAGTATGTTGTCGTATGGGTAGATTAAGACTTGAAAGGTGGTAGCATTATGTCGTGCGATCATTAAAAGATTTATGAAATGTTTGACAGGTATGGATGAACGAGTAGAATTTAAAATATACTACAGAGAAGGGGTTCCGTAGATGGGTGCACAAGGGGTGGAAGTTAGTCATTTTTCAAGTGTCATGACTGGCATGTCATGTGCTGGTGAGCGTTTGTGGGGCACATTTAACAGATGGTTATACCACATATTCTCGTTGGATAGTAAATTGTATGACCTCAAGCTGCATAGAGTAAGGTCTTGGAGACGGGATTACACGTATTGGGAATTAGTAGAACTGAAGGGGCCAAAATCTTGGAGCTCGTATGTAAGATTGGCAACTGAGAATGGTTGGCCATTAATGTTGTTAGCGCAAGCATTTGAGAAAACCAATGTTGACCATACAATGCAGGAGGAGGTTGGTGGTGATGAATCGGAGGAAGTTGGGGAGAGTAGCTGAACCGTAGATTATTTAGAGAGGCAGGATGTCAACTCAAGTCATGAGAGCGTGCGAGGTGAGGAAGCTGATGTTCCAAATCCAGATGTTTAGGTATCATTAGGTGTGGCAGACGAGAGAGAAAACATTGAATCGTTGGTTGAAGCAATGGAGAGAGCTAGGAATATGAAAATTTGAGTAACGACACAGACGATAAGAGCATTTTCTCTACAGAGTGGAATGCATGTCAGTTTGATAGATTGGTGGTCAACGAGGGTGAACACTTTGCATGGCAGTCGGATCGGAATGAAGTGAGGCAATGTGCTATTTACAAGAATAAGTTTGAGGTTAAGGAAGCAATGACAGCATGGGTAGTGTCGCTTCATAGAACCTTTAAGGTTGCGAAGTCAGACCAGCGGGTGTATGATATCAGATGCTAGATAGAAGGTTGCCCATGGTGTGTGCCTCTACTACTTCAGTTTTGGTCTTTCAAGAGGTTCCAGATCGGCTGGCCACAGATGGATTTGGGACCCTACGGAGTAAGCTTCTACGGTGCCCCAGGGATGACGTTGACCATCCTACCATGGGGACGTTATGGTGTTTCCGCAGGCACACATACACAACTCCCGCTCACACTTCACCATAGCTGGATCCTCTAGTAGAGCATTCTCATGGACATCAGATATGAGCACCGTAGCCCTTCATTACACGTTGAAGGTTACACGTAATGGAAAGGATGATCCGTTCATGGAGAACCTAAGTATAGTGGTGTCCAAATTGCAAGAGTGGTGTCCGACATTATCGAGGCATAACGTGACAACCTCTAGCCTGAACCTTCTAACCTCCAACGATCTCAAGGTGCACTTGCAATAGTAGCGTCAAAGGTATTTCAGGGTATGTGAACTAGCCGACCACCCTTCTGTTATAGGTTTCTCTACGAGAGTTTATAGGGTACTGATGCTACCTGATCAGTATGCAAAGCGTATTAAGATTAGTTATTTCCTATTTGTTCACCCTACTAATCTTTTTAGTATTATCCATAAGTTCACTAATTCGTATGCTCATCTTGTGTGTTAGACATTTTCGAAGGATAAAGAGTTGCTGAACAAAGATATCCCAAAATTCGTGGCGATGTATATGCTCTTTGGCGGTGGTGTGATGCCTGATTCGCGCAAAAAGCGCAGAAGAGGATCTAATTGAAGTGGTAGAGGTCCACCCAGTACTGTTGCAGCAGCAAGTTTAGGAGGATGTTCAACCACCATAGAAGGAGGCTTTGCTCCTAACTACGCAAATAACGATGATGATTTCATGCCACCTAGACCTCGACGTTCAAGCACTACCACAACAGACCGTTCAAATACAACTACAACAGGTCGTTCAAGAAACAATGCAAAAGAATGTTTAACCAACACTGAAGGAGGGCTAACTCCTAACCATACAAATGACGATGATGATGACAATTTCATGCCACCTAGGCCACGAACCTTGCGCCCTCAGAGTCCTCCGAATCCTAACGATGATATTACATTAAACACTATCAGATATCCAAACGTAGTACACGTCGAAACCAATAGATAACTATCGTTGTTTTGACCATGCCCTAACCTGACGACCATGGCCATAGAATGTATGGTTTGTGACTTAGTCCTTCACCAGAGGCATATACCTATGAAATATATTGTATCCCAGACTTTATAAATTCTCTAAGGCATGTATGTACCCATATTGTATCCCAGTTTTATGAATTCCTTAAGGCATGTACCTATGTTCTATCCTATGTTCTATCCTAGTTTGAGTACTAATTACATGTAGTATTTGATAAAATTATTTGTTAGTTAAATTTTTTGACAAAAAAATCAAAATTTGTTGTTCATCATTCTCTTTTGGTGTGCAATAAATTTTCAAATTTGACGACAAATCATAGTAAAATATTGAATAAAACCTGACATTGATATTACAAAGTGAGGAAGTCACAAACTAGGATAGAACATAGGTACATGCTTTTAGAATGGTATGCTCTGGTACCGGTCCATATCAGTGTACCATTTGGGGTTTAGTATAATAATATATATTTAAAAAAATCATCAGTGAAGATGTGTCTACTATAATTTCTTTTACAGTAGTAGGAGGGAGTACGGCACTGTACTCATTTATCAGGCTGGAATCAAAGTATATGGCTATCAACAGAGATGTTCTCGATCTGGGTAGCTTCTGGATGAATCAATCATTTAGTCATCGTCTACTAGTGAAAAATGATACTATTATATTCCATATTTGACCGCCCCGCCTTATGCGTCGATCTCTACAATCTACATCAACGATCTACTAGATCAACAGTGACAACTAAGTAGATAGACAGTACTCATGAATTTATATATATACAGCTAGCTAGTACTAGCAGCAGTAAAAATCAAGTTCGATTCTCAGGCAGACAGGGAAAAACAATTAATACTGGGTCAATTAAAAATTTTGTACACTTACTGATCTTTCTTGGCTGACTAATGGAGCGAGCACTAGTTGCTGCGATGGATCGGAGTTCACATGTTTATTATGGAGATGGTCAGGTGCACTGGCCGTACGTAGCTTTCTATACGTATCCATCGATGGATCAATCAGTGTTAGAGTATATTAGGCAGCACCAGATATGGTTAGTTTAGGATTGATTGTAATCCCGTGATAACCTTCCTTATCTCTAGGAGAGGCATCTTGCCCTCCAAGCCATGTACTCCTATATAAACAGCCTGAGGACTCAGCAATACATTATCCCACGCATTATATATAATTCTCTCTTTTCTACATGGTATCAGAGCTTAGGGTTCTCATCCTAGACCTAGCCTTCCGGCCGCCACAGCGCCGCCCGGGAGATCGATCTCCACCGGGGCAGCGCCATCAGAATTAGGTTGCGTGGCGATCCTTCGATCCGCCCGTCCGTAAATCGTCGCGTCCGCGTCGTCGGCTGACAAAAGATCGAGTTCTCCCGGATCCGCGTCATGGTGGTCGTCTTCTCCGTCGTCGGCTGCGTCATGCCATGCCTCGCTCAAATCACATCCTGCGCTATCGTGGTAGCAATTTGGCATTTGGCTGCCGCGTCCAAGCTTCCCTCGCTTCGCCGTCGTGTTGGCGGTGAGGAAAACGCTTAGATCTGTAGGTCTTGCTCCGTCGCCGGCGGGCCCTCCGCGTTCACGCCGCCGTGGTTCTCACGGGTCCCTCCTCCACCCTGGCACGGCGCTGCCATCTCCGTCACCTGGTCATCGTGCCGCCGGTGAGCCCCTCCGCGGTCGGGCCTCGCTCCATGGCTCCGTCGCTGGGGCCCTCCGCCCGGCCGGTCGCGCCATGCGGGCGCTGCTTGCCCCCGCCGATGGTTATTGAGGCCATGAGACGATGGGGCTATGGGTACCCGGATCTGCTTTATTCTTCTTTGTACCTTTATTTTTTTTTTCCGGCGAGATCGGGTTTGCGTCGCCAGCGCGATCGGCCTCGCGCATCTTCGACATCGGCATCGACAACACCGGCTTCCTCATCTTCTTCGGTATGCGGCATGGCATGGCTGCGGCGTGCGAACGCTGCGTGTGCGCGCCTCTTTACTCGCACGCCGACCTCGTCGGCTCGTCGTCGCCACCACCGTCGGGAGGCTCCACCTTCAACTCCATCTCGCGCGCCTCGGCTCGATCAACCGATCACGTGCGACCATCCTCCGTGGCGTCGCCGTCTACTACCGCCTTGCTTTTCCAAGCACAAGGGCTGCCGCTGCGTCGCCTCCTCGGGCGGCGGCGCCGCCGTCTGTCGTCGTCCTCGCGTTGCACCTCCATCATTTGTCGACTACGTCGGCTGCGTCTCTCGCGCATGGTCTTCTCCATTTGTTCGAGTTCTTCGCCGACTTCTTGAAAGCACCGCCGTCGTGACACTCGGCGCCACCGTGACTCTCCTCGTGCATTACGGCTCTCTCGCCATTGCCCGATCCGAGCCTTGGTGCGTCGCCCATCTACTTCTTCGACTTCGTTCACCACAACCTCGTCGCCAGCGTCGCCCTCTCGTCTCGCCTACGCCGTCCCTCCAACAACCACGGGCTGCGCCGGCACCTTCTTCCCGCCGTTCTTTTGCGCACCGCAACGTCGTGGAGGCCTTCTCTGCTGGTCCTTTAGGCGGCGACGCATGGTTGGGGCCCTCGCCTAATACGTCCGTCGCGGCAACACCGTCGCGTGCCTTCGTTCAGACGCGTTCGGGCACAGCAAACCGGCGCGCGCCTCGTCCATGGCGGCTCGGCAGTGTCGACTTCGGCATTGACCTTCTTCTTCATCATTGCGTCGCCATCTTCGTCTATGGCGCTCCCTCTTATCGCCCTCATCACCTGGCGCCCTTGCGCGCCCGCGACTTGTGCGGCTCCTCCTCTTCGGCGACCTCGGCGGCTCCCTCGACCCAGCTACCCGCCGCCGCGGCACCTCGACCGGCTTCTCGCCCTCGTGCTTAGCTACTTCGACATGGGCACAAGGGCTACTTGTATTTGCGGGGATGTTAGAGTATATTAGGCAGCACGAGATATGGTTAGTTTAGGATTGATTGTAATCCGTGATAACCTTCCTTATCTCTAGGAGAGGCATCTTGCCCTCCAAGCCATGTACTCCTATATAAACAGCCTGAGGGCTCAGCAATACATTATCCCACGCATTATATACAATTCTCTCTTTTCTACAATCAGTACTCAGTAGCTAGCTAGACAGAGTGAGTACTAATCAATACGTAGCCGGCCGGCCAGCCATTTGTTTTCTTGTCGATGATACATATCGATCCAAAACTGAGCTGTTTGTGAGGAAAAGGTTTACTGGCTTTTTAAAAGTTAAAGCAGCTGGCTCTAAACCCTCAAACAGAACCTACTCGATCGATCACAACAAGTGCTAGCTTAACCGGTCGATGGACCAATCGGGCAGGCATCGATCATCTCCGAGTGAGGGAACTCATCATCAGTGAAGCGATCGAGCCAGACACTTGAGGACCGGGGAGCGGCAGATGTCATATTATCCTAGCCGGTTAATGTGATGGCTCATAGGAAGTGTTGGTAGGATTAATCTCACATTGTTTGTTTAGAGTGAGTTATAGTAATATCTCCGGATTACCTCTTTTACATGAAACTTAGATGAAAGTGTAAGTAGGGTTCTATGTATATGTGAGTTCATCCTATGGTGGGATAATACATTATGTGAAATTTGAATCAGGGTGATGCAAAAGCAGTATCATGTATATGATGTCAGTGTTAGAATTAAGAAACACATCCCATTATAATGACTCGAGACTTCTAGCTAGTATGGACTAGGGCTATAAAAAAACTTGGGGCTCGTGAGCTACTCGACCTTGCCTTATTCTAAGCTTGATTTGAGCTCGGTTCGAGCTCCAAATAAGCTAAACAGGAGCTTGATCTCGAGCTTACGAGTTTCACCAAACCGAGCTTAAATAGTTTGTGAGCCTAATAATTTATAAATTACTTGTTAAATATTACTATATGTTAATTCTTACCGAGCTTGAGCTTGAATATTTTTTATTATTTAAAAATAGTATATATTGAATTATTTACTATTATCGAGTTTACTCGAGTCAAGCTAAAGTTTACTCAAGCTCAGACCGAGCCAAGCTTAAATTTAAGTCCAAGCTCGAACCATAACTCGAGGCACGTTTACCGGGCTAATATGTAGGACTTGCGGATCGTCCATCCCTATTGAGAGGATCATCGGCCTGGCCCAAAAGCTGGGCTGCTCCTTCTTTCTTTAAACAAGTGCGTTCATTTTGGGCCAACAAATTAACTGTCCATTTGGAAACGAAGGCAGATCCTAGAATCAGTTAATCCCATATACAAGTTAGTTCACCGCAGCATTGTTTACTGGATGGTAACTTTTTCTGGGATTCTACAGTACCGTGAAAGATAACGGAGATTCTGCTGCTGAACTGAACAAATTGGGGACAGGACCGTAGCACATTCACCTACCAGGCCACTACCGATCGATGTGTCTCTCTCTCTCTCTCGTGGGCAGGGCACTGACTAGCCTTGCCTTCAAAGCCAATTAAACCCAACTTTCTAGCTAGTTGCCTTGTAGAGTTTGGAGTCTGCTATCTGCTGCCGGTTAAACAGGCAAATTGAGTAGGACTCTTGTGCACTTCGTTTAGTATATATGTTCAGACACTAGCTAGCATGTTGTACCATGTCGACTTCATTCATTTGCATGAGATTAGTAATATATAGCTGCTGATCATGAAAAGCATCACTAGCTCGTCCATTTGGGCATGCACATGATCCAGTGTCACAAAAAGGATCGACCGATCATATGATTCATCCTCAATGTACAGACAGCATCATATATAAGAACTCGATCTCGATCGGCCGGGTAGGCTAGTACGTAGCTCATCTTAATTGATGACAGCAAGAACTAACCATATGATCAATCACAAGTTAATTAATTCCATCATTCAGATGATGATTGGCTAGCTAGCTTCCATACGAGGTATTGCTGTCCTGTGATTTGGGATTAATTTTCGGTCAAATTAAAGCCACTTCAACACGTGTAATGTCCCCCAAGATCACGAATCTTTTTTTTTTCTTGCAAAAGTATTGGAACTAGCTATGATTTCTGTCGGGAAAAAAATCCATAAACACTCCCATAAATCATCTACTTTTTAATGGCATGATGTCAACTATCTATATGTTTAGCTATGTGTGATTTTTTTTTGCTGATATGGAAGAGAGAGAAGGAGGAGCTAGAGTATATATAGCTATTTCCTCATGAAAAGACAATCATATAAATAGCATAAAACACTATTACTTGAGTTATTGTCTATAGTAAACACTTTTTCATACCATAATTAAAAGATTGTAGAATCTCATAGAGACAATCTTAATATGACATTTATTGTAGAAATTGACTTTAGTTTTGTTTTTACATGACATAGAAGAGTATATAGAAAGTAGTCGTCTCTACTATTGTACATGCTCTAATTTGCCCATATAGTCACCTGCATTGCTTAGATAATCAAACACATGGGATAGGGTGCTTTATTCCAAAGCGTATTCCCTTCTTTCTTTCTTTCTTTCTCTTTCTTTCTTTCTTTCTTTCCTCAACTCCTCCAGAGCCAGTACCACTTCATGGCTGTTGTTATAGCAATTTAAAAGTATGCTTAAAAAGTGTTTCGTCCAACTTTTTAATTGGCTTATTCTACTAATTAAGCAGGATTATTAGAGATCATCGTGTTAATTCCTTCAGGGTTACTTCTTTCTGACGACATTTTAGTCTGCTTGGACTGGAAGTAGTCTGGTGACTATTTGACCACAGGCTAGCTTAACGTATCTTTGGGTTCCAGAAGGGCATTAACACCAATTTGTCCTATTGCATTAGTCAAGGTATTTAAGGACACATAAATGAAATTAATTAGGATCAGGACAACATGCTGCCTTTAAATAAAAGAAAAAGGATGAGCTCAATCATGCATGCATGGTTGTAAAACAGAAGTAGCCCAATATTGCTACTGCATCTGTGATTGCACCACCTAAAGTAGATTATCTTCAGTCTCATCTTCTGTGTTCTGCCTTTCTGGAAAGTATACAGTGTCACTATTTAAAAGGAAGGGAAGGGAAGGGAAGGGAATGGAAAAGGTGCATTCCTGCTTTCCTGAAAAGAAGAGGGAAATTCAGAAAGGGAAGGCCTGAGCATGGCCAAGTTTGTTCTCTCTCCTTGCTTGTCATTTTTACTGGATCACGGATGCAGTTTGCACTGTGTGCTCTGCTGCCACCAGCAACTCATTGTGAGCTGTGGTTTTACTTGTGTGATTGAGCAAAGGTATGCGGCATGCGTGTCTTCTATAACATTTCCTTTGTGTGTTTTTTCCATGTTTCTGGTGAACAACTTGAGGAGAAACTTACTTTATCACAGCAAGCATAAAAGTAGCTGCTGTAAAGAAACTCTCTGCTCTCTCTTTCAGTTTCAGATGGCGGGTACATTTTTTATGATTAAAATCTCAGTTTGGTGACCCACCAATTGACACCTATTCTATATGGATATTAATTAGGGGAACAATTAGCTCTCAGACGTCTGCTAACTCCGTACACTCTCTTCCACCATTCAAATCTACAACGAACGGTTGGATGTACGACCCCTACCACCCGTTTCTCTTCGTCTCCTCGCAATCTCCTTATCGTATAACGCCTACCGTTGGACAAGGAGGCGTGTGGAGGATGGTGAGTAGCAAAATCTGTCGGAGAAGGAGGTTGTGGCCATGCCAGCGAGGAACCCGGGCTCGAAGCTCGACTCGCCATGGTGGCGCTAGCAGAGGTTGCACCTAGTGGCTGCAAAGCTCGCTACCGGTGGTGGAGCTCACGGAGGCCACGACCAATGTTGGTGACGGAGCTCAAGCGCCAGTCAAAATGCTATACTAGAGCTTGAGTGTCATGGTTTATGTTACTGAAGCTTATGGACTGGACCAAAAAATGAGTATCCACAACAAAACAACTTCATATTGCAAGGAAACAAACCAACACCATGATGCAACATATAAGAACACTTATGGGACATCAACAAATACCTATTGCAACAATATAAAAATTCTCAAGCAACAAGTCGGCATAACTGATGCAATAAAAAAATATTCTCCTTGTGCCCACCAGAGAAGGAAGAGAGAGGAGCAAGAGCGGCTAGCTTCTAGCCACGGCTACTCTCGCCGTGACAACAGCCAATGCACCACTTCCTGCCATCAAGTTAGTCGCCGAAGAGCCTTACTGTGCAACAGAACATGCGGGGAAGAAGCATACCCAGCCATTCCATTTCCTCTTCTATTTTTCAATCCAAAACTCCTCAAATGGTCATACATGTACAAATTGAGTGGATGCTTCGGTAGATGTCATTGAAGGATGGAAAATCTAGAAATCATACATGCAAAAGTTGATCTTGGTATTTGATTGGTGTTTTTGGAGAAGAAAAGGATTGCAGTGAAGAGCTTGGGGGAGAGAGGAAGACATAGAACGGTGTCATTTTTTCAATCAGAGTGAGGATGTAATGGAATGGTGTGTCTGACACGGAGATCGAGGTTCCTCCAAACGTCAGACATGTAGCTTCCGTCCACTCTCCTCTCCAGATGGAGAAAACTCTCAAACTGTTCTGAATACCACCTTGACAACCTGCAGCAGGGTGTTCAATTAGTACTCAGATTGCGTCATTGATTCCTTAAGAGGCGGATTAAGTTCCAAATGACACGAGAACAACGCCTGTTTTTTCAATTTATTTGGTGTCTCTTCAAATTATTGGCGTATCATTATTTTCAATTGTACAACTCTTTCGCAATCTATATGATTTTGTTTGTGGCCTGCATGTTGTACCAACTCTTTCGTCCATCCCTACTCTGCAGCTGAGCAGTCACGTCACCGGATACAGCTATCAAATGCCAAAGACCCAGACAATCATACAGCATTCCATTTGTCAAGTAAATCTAATTGAAAGAAGGTTTCTTTCAAATGTCACAATGGAATTGCAATTCAGTTGCAAAACACTCGAATTTGGGCATTTTATCTCTTTCATTTTACTGTACTATGATGTAATTGAGTACAGATGGCCTATGAACCAGTCTGTACTCATTTCATATTATTTAGACAGTGATGCAAACCTAAAACCTGACACAAATGACTTTGTGCTGTTTCAGATAAAAACTGATCAGCTTATGAACCAACCATAAATTAATTAGATGATGACCCAATAATTGTTAGGTTAGAAGCACGGTAAAATAACGGAGATAAAGATTTAACGTGGAAAAACCTTTGCAGAAAAAACGAAGGGAAATAATTCACTAATATGTTCTAATGTTTACATGTACAAGGAGTTGGCTTATATAACCAAAAGAGCTTTAGTTGTAGAAAATTTAGACTAACAATCTATTTGGATAAAACTAAAAAATATGATAAGTTAAGATATTGAGTTATCTCCAACAATAATACACCTAGAGAATTGGTATATTCAGAAATCAGCTTGATTTGCCCTCTAATGTCATATCATATATGAAGGTTTGATCTCACAAGATCCCTAAAGTACAGCCTGCAAAATGAAATGTATTCATGCTCCATGTAGATTTGATCTGTCACCTAACCTGAAATCAAGATAGTTGGCACGAAGTGACAACGGAGGGCAAGGTATTGTGAAGCTTGACAGCAATTTTGTCTTGCCCGAATGATCTGAGTCATCTGACCAAACTAATGAATTACGCATTGCATGCCACATGCCGATCTCTAATTAGCCGCTCGCATTTGAAAGTGCTTGAGAATGAAAGTAAAGAAGGACCATTGGCTTTTCAATACGTAGTTTTTAGTATAATTATAAGGGATCAAAAACTGAAGAAAGCAAAGACAAGATGTATTCGAACTTCTCGAGAAATAACTGAAGAGTGAAGATGCCATGCGTTCAGCTAGAGGTGAAAATGGGTTGGATATGGACAGATATTGCTCTTTCTATATCCTAACCCATAAGATTTCACACTGTTAAATCCGATCTCGAATCGAACGGAAGATATTCGACCCGTTTTTAGCAACCGGCAATTGCCCTGGAAAGGCAGAAGCACCTGGCAAGAAAAGTTGATGCACATATGTAACGCTTCCTTTTGATCTCATTTTCTTGACCGGATTTAACAGCGTGAAATCTCATGTAAAAATTGACGGAGGAGTAGGTATGTGAAAAAAGAAATTGCTGTGGTTCCAGTCCAGCTCCACCTACTGTTGAATTTATTTTCCCAGCTTAAGAGGAGCAAGTAGTAGTACGGTCCGTACAGATAGACTGCAAAGTCAGGCGATCAGCCACCGGCTGCTGACCTGCTGAGATGAAACTTGACACCTGTTGCTCACCTAATCTAATTGTCACTCTCCCCTTGAGATTGTTGATTATTAGGTATATATATATATATCGAGGGTATTTGGTTTTAGGCAAAATCTACATTATGTCACTAAATAACTACATGATGTACAATATGTCACTTACTATGAGATAACATATGGGGGCCACATGTCAGTGAGACATCAGTCGCATATTGTAGACATAAGAAGTTATTCGGTGGTATATAAGTGGTTGCCCTTAGTTTTAAGTATTATCTCATACTTGGGTAGAATACTTGGTCAAAGGATCATCTCACAAATTTGGTGGAATATCACCATCCTCATTTTTTACTAAGCTTGTCAGTGGTGAATCTAGGAATTTTTGGATGGGTGTATGGAGTTAACAAAATATTGTTCAATAGAACCGTTCAAGATCCACAATAGCGAAAATTAAAGCACAATTTTGTTCACATTAGAACAAACATCTCACAATAAATTAGAACATTACAAAATAATTAAGAAAAAAAATACAAATTTACTTGTGAGATTCCATAACTTAGAAGTGAGATATTATAGCTTCATCATTAATGAAAAAATAGCGATTATCCATTAAAATTATCCGGTTCTTTCACAAAATTACTTGCTGAAAATAAATTTACTTTCTACAAATACTGGTTTGGATGTGGAGGTAGTAGCTGTAGTTGTCTTCTGTGTCTTTCCCGATCGATTCCATAAAGCTTTCAAATGTATAGATTATCTCTTCATTTCTTAAGCTCTACATCTACACAATCAACTAACTAATCCCAGTGATTCACCTTTTATCAACATTTCAAGTTCTCGAAATTCAACCAAACAATACGTAAATACCTTTGGGCTCTGGTTAGTGGCCCCTAACTGGCCGCTACAGCGGTGCAGCTCGTAGTGCTACAGTTGCTGCTTGGCTGACTAGGTACAAGCCGCCTTCAAGCATGTTGGAGGGCTCCCAATTTGGGGATCTATGGTTTGGGGGATCGAGTGTCTCCATCAATAGCCTTGGATGATAGGGGAGAGAAGTGAGCTGATGCGTGCTAAGATGCAGTTAAGGGAAGAGAAGTTGGGAGTGGGCCTTGTCTACCATGAGAGCCACGATTGGTAGTCTCTCGTTGCAATCATGGGTATTTTGGGTATTTTTGAGAAATCTCACATGCTTAAAGGAAAGGCTTGGAAGGATTGTTAATGATGATGGTTTATTGTAAAGAAAACTTAGAACCTAATGACATATTGTGAAGAGGAAATTATTTGATGGTGTATCGTGAAGAAGGGAGTTGTTCGATGGTATATAATCAATTTTATCACAAAACATACAGCTTGTTTGGTGGGAGGGAATTGGTGAGGGAATATGAATTTAGAAGGTAGGGGTTATATAATCCCTTGTGTTAGTTGGTGGGCATGATAATTTATGTGGGATGGGGATTAAGAGTTTGAGGGTTTAACTCCCATCATTTCAAACCAATGGTGGGGTGTGAGAATTGGGAAAGAGTTGCTATTTTTATAGAAATTGAATGCATATGAGCTCTTTATAATAACTTATTCAAAATTTAAAACTAATTCCCTACTATTTCTCATCCCTCTTGCCCAAGGTTTCAAATTTCGTTTTCGGCCACCCGGCCTTCCTTTTTGGAATTGCATATGCATGGAACCACTTTGACAATGCCCTCCCAAGCTTCTGCCTTGCCCTGCTTGAATGCATTATCTATATGGGTTATTGCAGAGCAGTACTTTGTGCAAGGTAAAGATCAGTAGCCATGGCTTTCCCGTGTCGATTTGGACTAGTCGAACATTCAGCTGATAGTGGATTGGACTGCAGGCTTCACCGCACCACTCCCAGACCCTGATCCTAGGGTCAAACCTTAGCTCCTGAGGTAAGCCTCTTCTTTGGAGGCCCTAATGGCCATTTTCACCTACTCCTCGGTACGATCGTCAATGACCCAGTCGTTGCAAGCCTCCTCCTTATGGAGGCACTCCACCCGCTTCTCCTCCTTCTCCTGAGGTCTATGGAGGTTCACGAGCATAGTCTATCTAACCTTTTAGGCACGCCAGGGCATGCATTCACCTCGCTGAAGCGGCCAGTGAGATGTTCCTTTAGACGGGTCACGCCTCCCCTTCATAACATGGGGACAGTAGAAGGCACTTAGACCCTTGGCTGACACGCTCCCCATGCTCCCAGATGGTACGTACACGATCTGTCATCACAAGAATCTACAATAAAAGACAAAAGATGGTCAATGAATCAACAATGAAAATATTATTTGTGAAAACTAAATGCAAACTAGTCATTAGCCACATTAACTAAATAAGGTGAACACTACTCCACTCTTCTCATCATCTTAAAGACATGAGCGCACCCAATCCACATTGAAGATGGTCTAATTTATTAATACCAAAACCACAATACGAAGACTACCACCCTATATATGGTTACTTTTATGGAATTAAAATGAACATATGTGTTATATAACAAAACAAGCATGCTTAATCAATTTGGTAACCTTGCCCTTGTATCTCTATGCTATCCTATTCTATCATGCATTTTTCACAAAAAGCTGCATTCCTCAAACAAGCATGGTTGCCATGGCCATGACCACTTCAAAGAGCCTAGCAACCATAAGTGATCATGCTTGCCATGACCATGAACATAGCCATTGTGAATAACACAAGAGCATAGCCATGGCCATGAGCGCTAACACAGAACTAACACATCTATACACTTCACCTAGCTAAATTCGGCCAAATCTGGCCGTGAAAAACACAAGTCTAGCACATACAAGCATCAAACTGGGCCAAATCATCGAAATCTCAGAAAAAATTTGACAAAATTTTGGACCATTTCAAAGAGTTTTTGATTACCTTCTTCCTCACCTGAGCTCACCGAGAATTCGATCGAGAAAGACGAGATTTCGGAAAATCTCACCTAGATTCCTCTTCTTCCTCATCGGAGCTAGACTGTGCTCATTGGATCTAGATCAGAGCGGACCGATCGATAGTGGTGACAAGAGGGGAGACTGAGAGACTGAGAGCCAGTGAGGAATAAGTGAATGAGTGAGGCAGTAAGGTCTGTTAGATCCCAGTAGCCAGTGATGCGGTGACTGAGTCTGAAGTCTAAGTTAGGTGTTAGATCACATGATACTCAAACCCTAGGTTATGTGTTAATAGCAAAAAAAAAAAAAACACAGTACTTTGATACTTTTTTAAGTCTTGTATATATGAGAACAAATATATATAGTACGTTGTGACCATCATCTGAATCAATGAAAACTTAGTTACATGCAAAACCATTTTACCGAAGACTTGAATACATACAAACTTAGTTAACAATGTAACACTTTAAAACGGCAGGTTTAGAATATGCAGCTTTGCTCATCATCATGTGAGTTTTATTTTGTTAGTTGTATCCCTTGGACAACCGATCATGTTTCATGCAAAATTTGTATATGTATTTGTATATGCACATGAAGATATACATAATTTGTATATTTTTTTGTAAAATTTTCACATGTATTCCTCAAAAGAGGCATTACAATTGTCCGCAAAAAAATTATGCAGAATCCGGTCCTAAAAACATGAAAACCGATCGAATTTGTGCTAATCTCAGTCCAAAAAGCAGAAATTCTAGCGAAACTTACCAAAAATTCACCGAAAAATCCCGAAATCACTGTAGCCATATGAAATTTTTAAATTTTTATCCCACTGAGATTTAGATTCTCGACGCTGACCGAAATCCGAAATTTTAATCGAGATTTTCGAAATCTTGATGATATTTTGAACCATGCTCTTGCTAAACAAAGAATTAGGATTAAAAAGTAAACTCTCGGGTCTAATCCCCTCTACAAACTCTGTCCTCTAAATTGATCGGATTTCGGTTGAGATTTCTGAAATCTAGATAAGATTTTGAACTATACTCTTGCCAAACAAAGAATTAGGATTAAAAAGTAAACCCTCGGGTCTAATCCCCTCTACAAACTCTGTCCTCTAAGCTGCCATTCCTCCTTCCAATGGTTGCCAAACAGGCTAATAGTCATTTTTCTCTTCCTTTCTCCTTCAGCCTCTTTCCCTTTATTTTTCATGTGCGGTTTTCTTTTCTTTTCCTCCACAGTGTCATCCACTACTCTCCAATGTGTTGTGGAGTCCCACTCCTTTCTACCACTCTCCACTACTCTTCTTTTTCTTCTTCTTCTTCTACTCTCACAGCTTCAGTTACTACATCCCAGCATCCAGATTCCAGGGTTAAAACCCAGAGGAGAAGATACACTCATTCATTTGCGAGCAAGATTTTCCTTTTTACATATAAATCAGGAAGGGGAACCAAACAGGAGAGAGAAGGAAGGAGGAGAGAGCAACAGAGGAGGAGGAAGAGCCGGAGGGAGATCCGTGAGGCGCCTCCATGGCTGAGAAGGAGGGCAACCTCGAGGCCATCCTCAAGGAGGTCGTCGACTTGGTACGGCCGCACTCTCTACTCCGGGGGATGGTGGTTCTTGGGAAAAGTTTGTGCCTTTGTGCTCCTTTTCGGTTCTTGTTCCTGTTCGGCAGAATTCGCATCTGGGTTCCTGGTTTCTTGGGTTGCAGGTCTCATACTGGGTTGCCTTCCTTAGCACAGTCTACATGATGGTTTCCTGGTTTTGTGGATTCCCGAAAAAGAAAATCTAGTAGGCATTGTAGCATAGGCTTTCTGTGCTCGCTCCGTTTATTCTACAAATCTGGGTTGCTGCAATCCTTCCTGGTCGTAGGATTCCATTTTGGAAACATTGGCATCGCGGGCCTTGGTTGCATACTTGCATGTGTTAGTACGTTTCATGGCGACAGTCAAGTTTACGGGCTGTTGCTTCTTGTAGTGCTTCCTGTTTTGTTGATGGAATTGGGTCAGTGAATTCTTGTTGCTATTTTTTTTTCTGCAGGAGAACATCCCCCTTGAGGAAGTGTTTGAGAACCTCAGATGCAGCCGCGAGGGTCTCAGCACTCAGCAGGCGCAGCAGCGCCTCGAAATCTTTGGCCCCAACAAGCTGGAGGAGAAGGAGGTTTGCTTCATTGAAGCCTTCTTTTTTCTAGGCCCCCGACCCACTCTTTTCGCAAATCTAGCCTTTTACCTATAAATTTACAAAAATAACACCCATTTCGACCGCGGAAGGGACCTGCCGCGCTCCTGTACCCTGCAAGGTTTCCTGCCGAGCTCCGGGGATTGTGCCGATCAAGTGTTTAATTAATTAATCAATTTAATTGTTTAATTAATTAATCAATTTAATTGTTTAATCATTTATTTAAGTCACTTCATTAATCAACCACCGACCCATCGAGGTACGCATGCTCGGCAGGTCCCTTCTATCGAGTTCCTACCGCGGAGCAGGTGACCTGTCGAGCCTAGAGCTGCCACTGCCACGATACGGGAGCACGGCGGTATGTGTCACTTGCCGCTGCTTCTGCTGTCGTGGACGAGGTCAGTTTTGCAAATTCGTTTGCACAGGACTAGATTTTCAAAAAAAAAAAAAAGTGTGTCAGGGGGCCAAAAAGCTGAAAAACCCTGCTTCATTCTCTGCGCTTTTAGTGAACTTGGAGAAAACCCATGTATGATTTGCATGGGACTATTCGAGTTCGTCTGTGTGAATGCTTAAAGTTGGGTTTTTTATGGAGGCAGGAGAGCAAGGTGCTCAAGTTCTTGGGGTTCATGTGGAACCCGCTGTCATGGGTCATGGAGGCTGCAGCTATCATGGCCATTGCGCTCGCGAACGGAGGGTAAGGCAGCGAGACATGTGCACATTAATTTCCATTTCATCGATTTTGTGTGGTTAGTTGGTTAAAATTCAAGATTGAATTATACAACCTTTATGTTGTCTTGTGTTGTGTCATCAGGGGAAGCCACCGGATTGGCAGGACTTTGTTGGTATCATAACTCTACTTGTTATCAACTCGACGATCAGTTTCATTGAGGAAAACAATGCAGGCAATGCTGCTGCTGCCCTCATGGCTCGTCTCGCACCAAAAGCCAAGGTCCTTTACCACCTACTTTATGCTGTTTCACTATGTTCCGAAGGCAGGCTTGATCTGTCTATAGATCTCATAGGAAATTCTGAACTCATGAGATGTACCTGTTTTTTTTCTTCAGGTGCTTCGTGATGGCCGATGGACTGAGGAAGAGGCTGCCATCCTTGTACCAGGAGACGTCGTCAGCATTAAACTCGGAGACATCATACCTGCAGATGCACGCCTCCTTGAGGGAGATCCTTTGAAGATTGATCAGGTTCTTTGGTTCTTCCTATTGTTCTTGACTTGTTAAAATTGCTTTCAGCTTTTGATGAACCCTAGAGGCTTCTCCTCACAATTTCTCTTATGTTGTAGTCTGCCCTGACTGGAGAATCATTGCCAGTCACCAAAGGTCCTGGTGATGGCGTCTATTCTGGTTCAACGGTGAAGCAAGGTGAGATTGAAACCATTGTGATTGCCACTGGTGTTCACACTTTCTTCGGAAAGGCTGCTCACCTTGTTGACTCCACTAACCAAGTTGGCCATTTCCAGAAGGTCAGATTGAAAGCGTTACCTCAAATGTATGTATTCTTGACCAAATTATCAATGCAGTTAACTGGTCATATTATTATCTGATTGATGCAGGTCTTGACATCTATTGGCAACTTCTGCATCTGCTCAATTGCTGTGGGAATGTTTGTTGAGATCATTGTAATGTATCCTATCCAGCACAGGGCATACCGCCCAGGGATTGACAACCTCCTGGTCCTTCTCATTGGAGGCATTCCCATAGCCATGCCAACTGTCTTATCTGTGACTATGGCCATAGGGTCACATCGCTTGTCTCAACAGGTTTGTATGTGGAGGCTGGAGCATCACATCTGTTGCTTTTCAGATTTTGATCTGTATTAATGTACTTAATCTCTTAAATACAATTTCTGCAGGGAGCTATCACAAAGAGAATGACTGCAATTGAGGAGATGGCTGGCATGGATGTTCTTTGCAGTGATAAAACTGGAACATTGACCCTGAATAAGCTTACTGTGGACAAGAACCTTGTTGAGGTGAGACAAGGATAATTATTTAATATCCTCTTAGCCTTCTCATGTCTGATTAAAAATTTTAAACAACTTCAAATTTGTCAATCCAGGTTTTCGAAAGAGGGATCACTCAGGACCAAGTGATTCTTATGGCTGCTAGAGCATCTCGAACAGAAAACCAGGATGCTATTGATACTGCAATAGTTGGGATGCTAGCTGATCCGAAAGAGGTAGCTTGCTTTGTGAAGAGGTGGCAGATGATTACCTTGCTTATCTGATGAAATGACTGTTTGTCTACATTTTCATGCAGGCACGCGTGGGTATTCAAGAAATTCATTTCCTGCCATTCAATCCTACTGACAAAAGAACGGCATTGACATACATTGATGGTGATGGCAAAATGTATCGTGTCAGTAAGGGTGCACCTGAGCAGGTACCACAAGATCGAACAGCTTGTGTATTCATGTCCTAGCATCGCCTTATGAAAGCATTATATTCAGATTTGAATATTGTTCCTATAACATAATGTATTGACTGCAGATTCTCCACCTGGCTCACAATAAGTCAGAGATAGAGCGGAGGGTCCATGCTGTGATTGACAAATTTGCAGAGCGTGGTCTTAGATCACTTGCTGTAGCATATCAGGTGAGAAGGATCATAATGTACCTTATATCTTAGGCTGCTATTCACAGTTAAGCTGCACTGACCACAAGGATTTCATGAACATGTTTAAAACAACATTAGTAAGCCTTAGACATGCAAACCGGGAAGTACTCGACTTAAGCTTTTTTTCGATAAAGGAAGCTTTTATTAATCTTAGTAAATTACATCAAGGTGATACAATTATACTAAGAAGACTCTACTCTACATGACTAGGGTGTACATGACCAAACACACACACACAAGAAAAGACAAAGGAACCGTCTCGGCAAACTACATCACGCAATATTGTCTTCAAGGCTATCCACCATCATAACAACATTTGGACCGCGATAAAAGCTCTCCAATGACAACGCCTCCAAGAAGGACTCGATACGCACACGCACCGCCATTGCCATGATCCAACCAGTGAAGGCCAGACCAAAGGTTTTCACCTCGGAGAGTAAATCCTCAGACTACAAAACAATGCCTTCAACAAGGCCATTGTCAGGCACAACCAATAAAGGTCAGACCTAAAGATTTCTCCCTGAAATCGAAGTACCGGAGATCCCAGTGATGCAACCACCCTCATTCCGAGCTAGTGCCGCCATACCACTTAATCTTAGCCAATCGCAACGGCCACCTTCTCAAGGCTAGACAAACAATTTTTAGATGTTCGACTCTACGATGACAGATTCGCGAGCTAGCCAATAGGCACACGATCATCAAGTCCATAGAGTGCATCTAAAAAATGAGTTGTGTCGCCTAAGAAAGCGAATCCGCGAATCGATGCTAAGATGACATAGGTTAAAAGAAATGTATGAACAACGCTAGTAAGAGATGAAGACACTGAAGCGAAGAGTAGTCACCTAGAGAGTAGTCCCTCATCTCAGCAACGGCGCGGCCTCACAGCGCGGCGGCCCGACGCCCCGATGCCGTGCCCTCTCTCCGCTCGGTGGAGACGCAGCCCAAGGGCACGGCGATGGCGCAGCTTCCTCCCGGCACATCCACTCGGCCGGCGGCGTGGCCACTCGACGCGCAAGCATCGCATCCATCCGGTGTGGTCGCTCGGCCAAAGGCGCGGCCTCTCGGCGTGGAGGCCAGCCCAACCGGCGAGGAGGCGCTCTCGATCCACGGCGGCGTGGCTCAAGGCGAGACCAGCGGCGACGATCCGCCAGAGGCGGCGGCCGAGGGATAGGGTTGGAAACCCTAGCCTCGCCAACGGAAACCAGTGTACCTTACTCGACTTAAGCTAGTTGTTAGAACAATGTGATTTCCTCTATTTTTCTATTGCTTACCCCATACCCCACTATAATGACTACCAATAGGTTCACCCGAATTATTTCTTTTCTGTTTCTGTATATGTTGTCTTAGATCAGTATTATTCTGTTTTTGCATGTAGGAAGTACCAGATGGGAGGAAAGAAAGTCCTGGTAGTCCATGGCACTTTGTTGGCCTCATGCCACTTTTTGATCCTCCAAGACATGACAGTGCTGAAACAATTCGGAGGGCACTTAACCTTGGTGTCAATGTCAAAATGATCACAGGTATACTTCCAATGGAACAATATCCAAATAATCTGTCTCTGTATTTATTCATTTTTCAATTTTTTAGTGTATATGCCTTGATGCAATCCTATTAACTAATAGAAGATATTTTCAATAAAAAATAGATTATTCCCTGTTTGTAGCTTCAATACATTGGCAAGGCAATTCTTTGTTTTCCTCACTCCCAATTTTTTATTTGTTTTCTAATGTTCAGGTGATCAGCTGGCAATTGGAAAGGAAACAGGGCGTCGCCTGGGAATGGGTACAAACATGTATCCTTCATCTGCTTTGCTGGGACAGAACAAGGATGAGTCCATTGCTGCTTTACCAGTTGATGATCTCATTGAGAAAGCTGATGGTTTTGCTGGCGTATTCCCTGGTATGGTTATAAGGAATTACAACCTGGCAAAGTTTTTGGGGTTGGGGAAATGAATAAATATTTAATTCTCGATTAATTGAGTACATGATTTTTCCAGAGCACAAGTATGAGATAGTGAAACGTCTGCAAGCACGAAAGCATATCTGTGGAATGACTGGTGATGGTGTAAATGATGCTCCAGCCCTAAAGAAAGCTGATATTGGTATTGCCGTTGCTGATGCAACTGATGCAGCCAGGAGTGCTTCAGATATTGTCCTTACAGAACCTGGCCTTAGTGTGATCATCAGTGCTGTGCTTACCAGTCGCGCAATTTTCCAGCGTATGAAGAACTACACTGTATGTTAAAAGCGGAAATGTGATAAAGTATTCTTTCCTATTTTTTTCTTATGTTACCTGGCTAATACATTTTCATGTTGGCAGATCTATGCTGTCTCGATAACCATTCGTATTGTGGTAAGTTTTAAATGTCTCTTACTTCTGAATGAAAACTTTCAGTTCAATGCATTTTTCAATTATGGAATTCCACTATGTTGGTTTCAAATTGCATAAAGTACATGTATTCTATTGTTTTGAGAAATTATTCTTGATGCTTCTGTTGAGAATTAAAATTGTACTTTATTCAACAGAAGTAACAAAGATGAGATTCCTGTGCATAAATGTCTTGTATAATATATATTAGTCCTAAGCATTGAAGTTGTGCCCATGTGGCCTATATATGTTACCTCAGGGTTTAACTCCATCTCCCTTCCTCCCCCTCCCTAATATCAACAGCTTGGATTCATGCTGCTTGCCCTCATCTGGAAATTTGATTTCCCACCTTTCATGGTCCTAATCATAGCTATTCTAAATGATGGTAACCCTCTCTCTCAGTGAGTGTGTGTGTGTGACTATAACTATTTAAAACTTTCCAACCATTTGCTATAATCAATAGGTACCATCATGACTATATCAAAGGATCGGGTAAAACCATCTCCTCTACCCGACAGCTGGAAGTTGGCTGAGATTTTCACAACTGGAATTGTTCTTGGTGGATACCTGGCAATGATGACGGTCATCTTCTTCTGGGCTGCATATAAGACGAACTTTTTCCCAGTAAGGAGCATTACGCTTAAGCGAATGACATTAATTTTTTGATGAATCTTAAGCCAAAATGGCAAAAGTATCTTGGCTCAAAAAAATTGGAAAAAGTATCCATATCTACGAAGTTTGGTTAGAGAACTACTTTTTTAGGGCCTTTATTTACTGATGCTTACTGTTGATAACTTTTCAGAGAATATTCCATGTTGAAAGCCTTGAGAAGACAGCTCAAGATGATTTCCAAAAGCTTGCCTCTGCTATTTACCTGCAAGTTAGCACCATCAGCCAAGCTCTCATCTTTGTCACAAGGTCGCGCAGCTGGTCATTTGTTGAGCGCCCTGGGTTTCTACTGGTCTTTGCTTTCTTGGTTGCGCAGCTGGTCCGCTCTTACTCTCTCTCCCTCTTATAAATTGTTTCAGGAGATAAGTCGCATTAAGATAAAAATTCCCGTTTAACTACAGATTGCTACACTGATTGCTGTGTATGCTGACTGGGCATTCACTTCGATCAAAGGCATTGGGTGGGGCTGGGCTGGTATTGTGTGGCTTTACAATCTCATCTTCTACTTCCCGCTTGACATCATCAAGTTCCTTATCCGATATGCTCTGAGTGGCAAAGCATGGGATCTTGTCATTGAGCAAAGGGTAATGATTTACACTGCACAGCTGTCTTTGCCCACATCTATCGCACTGGCTCATGAGTTTGTAACTAATGTTCATCTTCCTGCAGATCGCGTTCACAAGGAAGAAGGACTTTGGTAAGGAGGAGAGGGAGCTCAAGTGGGCACATGCACAGAGGACCCTTCATGGGCTGCAGCCACCAGATGCCAAGATGTTCCCGGAGAAGGCTGGCTACAATGAGCTAAATCAGATGGCTGAAGAGGCGAAGAGGAGGGCCGAGATTGCAAGGTAGGACCACAAACCACTTGCAAAATATCAATATTCAACAATAGTGCCTTCTTACGTATACTATTCTTTGGGTCCTTTACAGTCCCACTTGTCCCTTTTTTTCATCAATGCGTTATTACTCATGAATCCATTTGTGAAGATGGAAAGTATCTTTTGTGGTACCAATAGGCGGGCAATAGTTACATCGACAGAAAGGTTGCTTGACAACGATGTGAACCTAACCATACTCTCATGGATGTTACAGGCTCAGGGAGCTTCATACGCTCAAGGGGCATGTGGAGTCGGTTGTCAAGCTGAAGGGCCTCGACATCGAGACCATTCAGCAGTCTTATACTGTGTGATCTGGTCTGTGTCCAGAGAAAGGAAAATTT
Organism: Guadua angustifolia; assembly: GCA_036346375.1. NCBI lineage: Eukaryota > Viridiplantae > Streptophyta > Magnoliopsida > Poales > Poaceae > Guadua > Guadua angustifolia. The sequence goes on along the minus strand of CM070511.1, from coordinate 1,365,295 downwards.
TCCAACATTTGCCACCGACGAGTGTGAATTTGATGGGTGGCTTGTCTGTCTTCTTTGCTTAAGCTTAACAGCAATCATGCGCGTGTACTTGAAACGGAATTGCTGTAATGGTCTCTGTTCTGTTTCTATATAGTGAATTAGATTTTGCTCACCCTGAATGTGTTGGGTTTAGTCCCACATCGGATATTAGTGATGGGGGAGCACAACATAAAAGGTGGAGGCATCTCTCACCTATCAGGCTAGTCTTTTGTGTTGAGTTGGGCCAGGACCTTGGTTGTGGCTCTGGTTAGGCCAATGGATGTGGAAGACCTGGGCCGAGACCAGATGTTGGTCTCGGGGGGAGCCGGATCACTGCGGGCCATGAGATGGCAGGAGCGCAGCGGATCCCAACAAGTGGTATCAGAGCCCAGGCAGCCCAGGTGGCCCCGGTGGTTCCTAGATAATCTCGGCTCAATGTGTGAGGGGGAGATTGTTGGGAATAGTCCCACATTGGTTGTGGAGAGGGCTTGAGCATGGTTTATAAGGGTGAGGGAGCACCCCCTCATTGAGCTAGCTTTTTGGGGGGAGATGGCCCAAGAAACCTTGGCCCGCTGCTCTGGTTGGTCCTGTGAGTGTGGGACGGCGGCCTGGGATCCGGACGCACTAGGTGTGGCGGTCCGGCTAACAAGTGGTATCAGAGCCCAAGGTTTGAAACCCGAAACGTCTCCAGGGTCGCACGGTTGTGGGGGAGCCTTGAAAACAAGTCTCGGGGTGACATGGGCTTGATGTCACGGGGAAGATTGTTGGGCCCGATGTGTGATGGGGGAGATTGTTGGGTTTAATCCCACATTGGTAATTGATTGTGGGGGAGCACAACATATAAGGTGGGGCATCCCTCACCCATCAGGCTAGTCTTTTGGGTTGAGTTGGGCCAGGACCTTGGTTGTGGCTCTGGTTAGGCCAATGAATGTGGGAGACCTGGGCCGAGACCAGGTGTTGGTCTCGGGGGGAGTCGGATCATTGTGGGCCATGAGATGGCAGGAGCACAGCGGATCCTAACAGAATGAGTGCTTGAAAGGGAGCACAATGGCGTTGCCATGCTTTTTGCTCGTTCCTGGTATGCATGTTTTCAGAAAGATTCTGTATATCCTTTTTTTGCCCCTTGTTATCGACATATCGATAAATTTGGTCTGGTGGTCTGTTTGTGGGGGCAAGGCGGTGGGCACCACTCATATGGGTTAGCATGTGAGCTTCAATCAATGCACCGCGGTTGAGATGCTTGCTGGACTCTGGTTTCAGATCTGTGGATCTATCTGTAGGTTGGATGATATTGTCTGCCATGTTGCATGTCAAAAATGCAAGAGTAGCAGGGTTCAAAAAACCAAATTTTGAAAAACCGAGCGGAAACCAAATTTTGAAAACCGCAAAAACCACTCGAAAAACGTTAGAAACCGAAGGGTTAAGAAATTAAAAAAATTTGAAAAAAAAAATTAAAAAAAATCGAAAACCGTTCGGTTTTTCGTGAGAAACCGTGCGGTTTTTCGCGAAAAACAACATGCTAATTGAATGTTCTTAAAAAAGGTTTTTGCTGAAAACCGTGGTTTTTCAATGATTTTTTAGCGGTTTTCAATGCATAAATTTTTTAATTTTTTTTGAATTTTTTTAATTATATCAGTTTACTGATCTGTTGTCGAAATGCACTGCATTATGCGCATGCTTCTCTCTTTCCAGCAGGATGGATTCGTACCATGTACAGATGGTAATCAGGTTATCTGATAAAAAAAAAAGGAGTCAAGCGTCCATTCCAAGGAATTTGTAGGGAAGGATCATCATCTTCATGGCTTTGCACTAGAATATCGTTGGTTATGATATGAGCCTATGCCTGATGGTAGATGTATAAGGAATTTGTTATGCAGCCAATCAGCCAAATTGGCCCCGGTGAGACTAATTGTTTTGGACAAAATTCTCAACCAAGCATTCTCATTTCTGAATAAGTAATTGTTCTTGGCCCAATCACTAATTGCAATCTTCGATGCATTTTGCATTTTTCCATGTTCCAAACTTAGATGAGCCTATCGATCAACCTACAAGATGTGATCATGTCAGAAATGGTTTCCAGGACAATGCACATCATGAAGTGGTTTCAGTCACAAATTTCTCATTGAAAACTGGGAAATAGATCATTAGGAAACAAATGTCAAAATAATGCGCCCCTTCGGTTAGTTTTTTTTTTAGAAAATGGAGTTTTTTCCGGCCTCTGCATAAGCACACAACCTAGTTTTATTACAAAGTAATTCAGCTATCCAGTTGATCTAACGGGAAAAAACATTACAAGATGAAAAATTTAAGCATAGCAAAGTCTTCTGTTATTCTTCCATCCATTATGAGCAAAAATCTCCATTGCAACCACTTCCAAACGAAAGCACACGGAACGAATATGGACCCTTGCTTCCTCACGATGCAACAACGCCCAAAATCGGAGCCAGTAAGTTCCCCAGAAGATAGCCTGCATAAAAGAAGCACACCTTTTCCTTTGAAACACAATATCATTGCGACCACCAAATTGCCCAATAAATAGCAGCCGCACCCATAAAGATCAATTGCTTCATATTTTTCCTTATGCCAAAGAGCCATTCCCCTAGCATAAAAGTTATAGATGTAGGCGGTCTTAACCCAATAACTATCTGAATTATTCTCCAAATAGACCGAGCATGCTGACAATGAAAAAAAAGATGATTTATTGTTTCGATGCAATCATAGAAGCAACACTTTTGAGAGCCCATCCAATTTCGCCTAGCCAAGTTGTCCTTAGTTAAAATCACTCAACGCTGAAGATACCACAAAAAAATTTTAACTTTTAGAGAAATCTTCAGCTTCCAAATAAATTTATAGAAAAAAGGAGTGCCCTGATTCATTATATATTGATACATGGAGCGTACTGAGAATTGACCATGTTGTTGTAAATCCCAGATAAAATAATCCTTCTCATTAGATAACTGAATATGAGCTATTTTAGCTACTAGGCTCAACCAATTATTTAATTTATCACCCACTAACGCTCTACAAAAAGAAATATTTAGTGGCGCATTACTCAACACCTGTGCCACAGTTATGTGATGATTAATAGCTATATTATAGAGGTTAGGGAATTGCTCTTTAAGGGGACTAATGCCAACCCAAACATCTTCCTAGAATCTAGCTTGGGATCCATCTTTTATTTTGAATCTCCCACAACTTAAAAACTGGTCTTTGATCCTTAATAAATCTTTCCAAAAATGAGAATCACTAGGTTTAATCTGAACCTGTGACAAGGTCTATGAATGCAAATACTTATTCCTAAGCAAAGTCTGCCAATTCCCTTCTTCATTAAATAGCTCAAAAGACATCTATTCTTGATTTGGAGATTTGTTATACTTAATCCTCCTTGATCTTTAGGACGGCAAAGGATGTCCCATTTAGCGAGATGGTATTTTTGCTTATTATTATTATCTTGCCAAAAAAAACCTTGATCTATAATAGTCCAATTTTTTTAATACTTCCTTTGGAATCTCAAAAAAGGACATCATGAACGTAGGTAAACTACTAAGTACTGAATCTAGTAAGACCAAACGTCCCCCATAGGACAAATGCTTAGCCTTCCAAGTACTTAATTTCTTCTGAAAACATTCTTCAACCGCACTCCAATCAATATTCCGGAGTTTTCGGTGATGCATCGGTATTCCTAAATAACGAAAAGGAAATGGCCCAACTTCGCAACCGAATAACACAGTATATTCATCCTCAAATTGTTTTGCATCTCCAAAACAAAATATTTCACTTTTATGAAAATTTATCTTTAGACCAGATAATTGTTCAAATACACAAAGTAATAGCTTCATATTCTTTGCTTGTTCCAAATCATGGTCCATAAACAAAATGGTATCATCAGCATATTACAAAATAGACAAACCATCAGTCACAAGGTGGGGGATGACCCTTGTTATTTGGCTATCTTCTTTTGCTCTCTTTATCAAAATAGCGAGCATATCGGCAACTATATCGAAGAGAATAGGTGAGATAGGATCTCCTTGTCGAAGACCTTTTTTCGTTTGAAAGTAGTGTCCAATATCATTATTAACTTTAATGCCCACACTACCTCCAGTAACAAAATTGTCAATCCAATTACACCACTTCGGGCAAAAACCTTTCATACGTAATGTTTGCTGAAGAAAAGACCAATTAACTTTATCATAAGCCTTTTCAAAATTGATTTTGAGAATTACCCCATTAAGTTTCTTAACATGTAATTCATGTATAGTTTCATGTAAAATCACTACTCCCTCCATGATATTTTGACTCGGCATAAAAGCTGTTTGTGAAGGACGTACTACATTCCCAGCAATTCCACAAAGTCTATTATTGCCAACCTTGGTAAAAATTTTAAAACTAACATTAAGTAGACAAATAGGTCTATATTGCTGGATTTTCATAGCCTCTTTAACCTTTGGAAGAAGAGTAATTACACCAAAGTTTAGTCTAAATAACGGTAAACGATTTTCGAAAAAACATTGAAAAGAGCCATCATGTCTCCTTTTATTAATTCCCAAAAAACTTGATAAAATTCAGTCGGGAATCCATCGGGACCGGAAGACTTATTATGTTCCATTTGGAAAACTGCCTCCCTAACTTCTTTCTCAGTGAAAGGAGAGGTAAGAAATCTGTTCTCCTCCTCCGTAACTTGTGGAATATCAACTATCTGATCCTCCACCATACTAAAATTATTATCTTGTGATGGACCAAAGAGCCCTTTATAATAGTTTGTGATATATGCTTTCAATTTAGAATCACCGACTATTGCTCCATCATCTTGTTCTAACTTGAAAATTCATTGTTTTCTATGTTTACCATTAGCAACCAAGTGAAAAATTTGGGTATTATCATCCCCTTCCAGCAAGTTGTTAACTTTAGCCCTTTTATACCACTTTATTTCCTCTTCCCTCAGCAATGAACTAAACGTTCCTTGAGATAATGTTTCATATTAATATCTTGGTCTGAAAGGTCGTATGTTTCTGCTTTTTTATCAATCGAATCAATCATATTGATAATTCATGCAACCACTCACACGAGTGCATTGCATCAAGCAGAATTCATCATGCTATCACCAGCATAATAATTATCTCAACATAGCACATGCACAAGCACCACACATGCTATAATCAAAGTCACTTTACAATGCCAATTTCACCATTCAACCAATTTTTCATCACATGATCTCACACCTCACTTGCCATAGTTTCCATTCTTCCTATGTACAAAAAGGATTTTTATGCAAGGCAATTGAGTTTACGCTGGTGTTAGTCGTGTTGATAAATTTGTGTAGCTGTTGAAAATGCTCAGGCTGTTTGGTGTTGTGAATCGGTGGATTGGCAATTTGACTTTGTGAGATTCTGGTTGTGTTTTACTGTACTGGTTAGCTTGCTCTGTCATGAAGATTTATTAGATGCCAAACAATTTAGTCAGTGTACTAGCTCCTCTGCTATGCTTTTGACATAAAGCTGTTATTAATATACTCCATCATGACTCGTATGCATCACAGGCTAAATATGGAGAGGAGATGGTTCGGACCCATGGTGAGGGCTATGACTAGAGGGCAGGAGATTTTGACGTCGGCGCCTTGTACCGGAGCGGCGGTGGCAAGAGTCACGGGAGGTTCTCCAAGTTCGACGGATTCGTCGATTCCTCCACGATTCGAGACTTGACGAGGGAGTTTCGGGCCTCGTCAAGTAGTACACGTACTGCCCGAGAGGCTAAGTTGGAGGAAAATTTGAGGAGACAAGAAACTCAGTTGTAGGATTACATGAGGCAACAACAAGAATATTAGTGGCAACAACAAGAAGCCATGTCTGCCTGGCACTCACAATTGAATGTAAGTTCATTTTCATATCGCATACAATCTGGCTTTAACGCTTTCAAATTGATTATATGCGATTATTACACAGAATTGTATGTTTACTGCCTTTGGAAGACCTATCAACCTTCCGCTCTGTCGGGACCCGAATATGCAAATCCGGACCTTCTGTGTATTCAGCACTAGTCCAGGATCACGCTAGTGCACACAGTCTCAACATTGGTACATATCACAGTCATAACCAGCGAAATAATGAAGTACTTTAATTAAATACTCAAACTAGTTGGTAGACCTTATGGCCGAGTTACAAAGATACGCCTCGCAGGGCAAAGACTTATTAAAATATTCAAATGCAGCGGAAATAAGATAAACTCGTGGCGCCAACCAATTTGCCACAAGCAACTGACTGGGCTCGCTCCTTAGTTCGTCGGCTCCTCCTGATACTCCTCCTCCTGAGCAAGGGTTGCTTCTTCTTCAACTGAAGTTGTGTTGTTGTGGGGTGAGTACTTTGAGCACTCAGCAAGTCATGCACAGAATGCAATGCTAATATGCTACATGCATGGCTTAGTACAAAGGATCCGTAAACTCCTCCCAGCTGATGTCCTGTGGGTGCTCATGAGCAGCACAGAAGTTTTCCCACCATTCAGCGGCAGTTCCTTCAAGCTGATGAGAAGCATAGAGTACCCTCTCATTTCCTTCACACTGGGTAATGTGCAACTTCCTCTCTATCGTCCTCAGCCAATCATCCGCCTCCAATGGATTGGCATTTCCAGAAAATGTAGGCGGCCGAGTCCTCATGAATTCTGACAGCCTCGAGTGTGGCCTCTGCACTGGGTTGACCTGGTTAGCTTGGGCGGCGGTAGCAGGCGGTGACTTCTTGCATCTATTTGCATCATGGCATGCATTGGCGAGTCTGCGCGATAAAGGCTCCAAAATTCTGCATATCAACTGGCGGTGCTGGTTGAGTTCCTTGTCCTTCATCATCGATGTTTCCCGCTGAGCGTGAACCACTCCCATTTCCTCCTTGGTTTCCACGGGTGTTCACCATCTGCCGATTGCTCCATGGTTTAGAGACGAGAGGGAAATAAGAGTAGACAAGTAATAGAATACTTATGCGGGGTCAATGGTGAAATAGTAAAACCAACTTTATTATTTTATTACTTTATTAATCCGAGGTATGGTTGCTCACAATGCCTAGGGCCATGCAACACATACCCATCACTCACAAGCATGAAAGAAGCAAATCAAGCTAATACTCAGAGTCAAACGCCTCTAAGGGTGACTCTTATTCCAAGACGCGACTCAACGCAGAGTCTCAGCTCGCTAATCCTAACGCTCACTCCTCAAGCCAACCCCACCGAACTTCTGGTGGATACACCGCGGTGTCTTTGGTCTTGGTAGAAACCTATCCCAACGATCCGCGGTGGATGCGCCTCCGCTCCTCTCGCTGGGCTCAACCTCCACTGGCTCTGGCTTGACCTCCACCGGCTCTGGCTCTCGCTCTGGCTGCGGCTCCTGCTGTGGCTCCTCCGGGTCTGGATCGTGTAGCTCCAAAGATCGCTCGGCTCAGTCCGCATAACGCCGTCTCCAGCTCCCCAATCCTCTGGATAGAGTGGGCCAAGTACTCACAAGTCTGCAACAGATGAGCCCTCACCTGCGTGAACGCGTCATGGGACCTCTGCAGCTCCTGAACCATCTCGTCGATAGCATCCTCTTGAGCGATGACATATCTGGCCAGGTGGGTGATCGTGGCATCCTCCTCCTCTATGGGCTCTCGGTTGTAGCGAGTGTCTCTGCGTGGGTGGTGACGAAACACTGTGCCATCCAACTCCCTGGGGTAGGTACGAGCAATCTGCCTCATCGCCAGACGCGATGTCTCCTGGATCCCGGCGTCAAATGACGACCTCCTGGCAGTGTGTCGGGACCCGGATATGCAAATCCGAAACCCTCTGTGTATACTGCACTAGTCCAGGATCACGCTAGTGCACACAGTGGAAACATAGATGACATATCATTCCATACATCGAAATAACTAAGAAGAAGCAAATTATTATTGAATAAAGCAAACGACCTTATGGTCAAGGTTCATACACCAATGCCTCTTGGCTAAAGAAACAAATAAACTATTACAGCGGAAATAAAATAACTTGGGCCATTCGACATGCCACAAGCAATCGTCTGGGGAAACGCCTTCCTAGTCGACGTAGTCTTCATAGTACTCCTCCTCTTGATACTCATTACCTGGTCCTTCCTCAGCAACTGAACAACAGGGGCATAAAGCCGTGAGTACAAACGTACTCAACAAGCCGTAGGGAAATGATGCAATATATTCATGCACGGCTTGTCAAAAGATAGTTATATGGTTCATTTGCAGAAAGCAACAACTTGAATTTAAATACACTAAATAGATTGAAGGCAGATTGATAAAAACAATAATAAATAATCGTAAATCAATGGTAGACAACATGAGCAGAATGACGAGGCATCACCCTACATCATTCAAACAAGTATCAACCACACAATTCAACAAGATAGCTTGAGACAACAAAACAACAGTGAACTCCCGCTCACATCCCAACCATCCCACATTTCAGAAAATACTCTATACCCCATGTGAAATCCACAGGCTTGTCCATGACCGCGGACACGGCTATTCAATAGTTTACACTCTGCAGAGGTTGTACGCCTTTACCCACAAGACATGATCATCCCTTAGTGCCAAGCGCTAAGAACACACTTCCTTTGGTGTGTCACAGAGAGATCACTACAAAACCTTTACAATGCATGTCTAAACCCAAGATCGCCCTCTAAGGTTTAGCCCTCGGGGCCCCTCTTGAGCCATGTGGGTCTACCCGTCCATCTTGGACCCCACACCAACAACTGGCAATACTCAAGTCGGACATTGCAAATTAATCACTAGGTCCGTCCCATACCGGACTTGTGGTTGCGGTTAGGCCAGTTCAATGGCGCACAAGATTAAGTCCTTAAATTGCTCGAGCAAGACAAACCACATCCCAATGTGCTAGACGGCACCCCTTTATCGCACGATCAATTGCCCAAGGGAAACATTTTGTTCAACCCAAAACCAATGGCATCCCCTGCCATGGTACAACAAGTTTTACCACAGTGGTCAACAGCCACAATTCAATATCTCATTAAGTCAAGATTAACATTAGCTCACAGGTGATATGAATCCCATCGGACAACTAAGCATGGCTAAGCATAGCTACGATAACCCAATTTTGGTACTAGGATTATGTCCAACTAATAATGTCCCAACCTATGGTTAACAATGGATACATGGCATTTCAATAATCAAAGGGGGCATACTCAAACAGGTAAATAGCTACTCTCATAAACTAGCATTGATACACAAATAGCATGCAATTGTATAAAACAAAATACTTTTGCAAACATGGGTTCAATATGATCAAAGGTCTACGACTTGCCTTCAACCTCCCCCGCTACTGCAACCTCCGCTGGATGCTCCTCTCGCTCAACAAATTGCGTTGTCTACACGCTGAAACACGCGAATCGAGATAAAACAATAAATAAACAGAAATAACTAAAATTCAAAAATTCATAAAAATGACACCAACAGATAGATCTTGATTTTATATGAATTTAGAAATTTGAATCGTTCAAATCGGAGTTCGAACGGAGGAGAACGGGGATTCTGAAGTTTAAATGGAAAGAAAATCGGGAAAATAACAAACTGTGACATGTGTCGGCATGGGATTGGTTGGGCTCGGATTTTTCCGGATTTATCAGCGAATAATTGAATAAAATGCGTCGCTGACAAGCGGGCCCCTTGGGTCAGTGACTCAGCTCACATGGACCGGGTTCATGGCGTATGGCGACGTGGCAACCACGCAAGGGTGTGGCGAACACGTGGCACGACGTGGCGCTGACATGGCAACCACGGCGAAATGGTATTGACGGGCAGCGCCGATGTGGCGTACATGTGGACTTAGGGCGAACGTGGCGCACAAGTGGCGGCGGCGTGGCACCCGCATGGCAATGATATAGCAGACAAGGGTGACACCGTGGCGCGACGTGTCTCACACGTGGCTCCACGCGGTGAGTAATGGTGTGATGTGGCTGTTGACGTGTTATATGGCAAGGAGAGGCTGGCTCGGTGCTTACCGAAGAAAACGTGATGCAGATCCGACCCTTGAAGACCGATCGGACGGTCGAGAGTTGCGGAGGAAGAATGGCGGCAACAGAGCGGCGCAACCACCGGACTTGGAGAAGACGGTATGCAAATTCGCGAAAGAACGTCGGATCAAGCAGAGGAGTTAGTGCATCCGGAAGAAAACGAGAAGATGAACTCGTTGGTACCAAGAACCGGGGCAGAGGCTCACCGGGGAAGGAGGAATCGGCGGCGGAAACCTTCGGTCAAGGCGGCACACTCCGGCGAGGATGTTCTCTGTGTAGGAGGCATCTTGGCCGGTGAGAGAAAGAGGAAAAGATGCGGCGCGGAGAGGAGATTGCGGCGCGGAAACTAGTGAAGGCTTAAATAGCCTAGGACGGCGTGAAATGGCACAAACGCAAAGGTTGGCTGTGCGGCGCTAGGTTACGGCGGCGGCCATTCGGGGTGACGTGGACGCACGGGAGGCGTTGATGCGGCGCTGATCGGGCGGTCCTCATCACGCGCGAGTGTTAGGGTTAGGGTTTGGAATTGAGGCGGGTTGGGCGAGGAAAACGATGTGGTCAAGGTGTTATGGTGGGCGAGGATGAACAGGGAATGGGCTGGGGCAAATTCGGCCCGAAGAGAGGGAGAGAATTTAAAACCTTTTCCGAATTTAGAAAAATCCCAGAAATTAAAATAAAGGCAAATAAATTCAAATAAATGGCAAATAAATTCAGAAAAATCTCTAAAAATACAGAAAAATTCCTTGAAGCACAAGGAACCCAATAAAAACAGGAAACCTTTATTTTGATGCATAGATTAATCAAATTAAATCTTCTAATTATTAGAAAATTCAATTTAAGCTTTGATTAATTCGAGAAAAATACGAATGGTTCATTTTAATTTAAAACATACCAAAACTCAAATTTTTGGGATGTTACACGATGATCTTGGATGGGACGACTCGCCTCGCCTATCCCGGCGTGAAAGCGTGATGGTGACATCGAGCAATATCGATCCTGCCTGACTACAAGAGTCCCCAGAGATCGGCTGTCAGAACCTCCAAGCAACTGCATCATATGCCAAAGATCCGTGGTGTACCCTCGGTCGCGCCACCAAAAGAGTGAATCATCCTCATCGCCAAAGGACACTCACGTGAAACTCGAAATTTTAAAACAAAGCGGAAACATGATAATTTCAGCAAAGGGTATGAAAGGAGAGAAGGGTAAGTCGAGATTGCATTATCATCTTGGCGCATTTTAACTTTTAGAAAATAGTTTTATCCTCACTCGACCATTCTAATTAAGGGCCGATCCTATATCAAGATGGCTCGATACCACCTCTGTCGGGACCCGAATATGCAAATCAGGACCCTCTGTGTATTCAAAGACTAGTCCAGATCACGCTAGTGCACACGATCTCAACATTGGTACATATCACGGTCATAACCAAATAAATAATGAAGTACTTTAATTAAATACTCAAACTAGTTGGTAGACCTTATGGCCGAAGTTACAAAGATCGCCTCGCGAGGCAAAGACTTATTAAAATATTCAAATGCAGTGGAAATAAGATAAACTCGTGGCGCCAACCAATTTGCCACGTAATCGACTGGGTTGGGCTCGCTCCTTAGTTAAATCGGCTCCTCGATACTCCTCCTCTGAGCGCGGGTTGCTTCTTCTTCAACCGAAGTTGTGTTGTTGTGGGGTGAGTACTTTGAGCACTCAAGAAGTCATGCCTGAGAATGCAATGCTAATATGCTACATGCATGGCTTAGTACAAAGGATAGGTGTGGTTCATCAAGATCTGAGATTCAAAGTAAAAAAGAATAGATTGCAAAGCGGTAAAACAATAGTAGGAATAGTAGCTTTCACAAACAACTCAATCGTAAACCTTTTTCCGTCTTAAGTCAAGTTCATCATTACCAACCCAAGCATTTTCCATAAACAAGTCATTTTCATAAAAATCTAACCCTTGAATGTAATCACCGAGCGATGCTCAATACCGTGAGCACGGCTATTCGAATAGGTTGTACACTCTGCAGAGGTTATACACTTTACCCACAAGATATAGTCAAATACCACCAAGGCAAATAACCGTAATAAAGCCTTTCCAAAGTTCCGTCTAAACCCAATCTTGCCGCTAAGGTTTCAACCTTTGGAGGGATCTGGTTACCACACCAGGCCCCCTCTTGCGCCATGTGAGTTCTCACCCGCTCCTCCGGGCCCCACACCACTACGACAAGATACCAAAGAATAGATTTCCCAGTTTACTCGGCTAGGTCCGTCCCATTACGGAGCTTGTGGTTGTATGAAAGACTCAGTTCAAATGCTCGCAAGGTTAAGTCCTTAGTTGACCGAGGCAAGACTAACCAAGAATGACCTTAAATATTCAAAACCAATAAAACCAAATACGACCGCCCAGTTGCCACTCTTGGCCCACCAGAAACAATCTTGCCACATGCCTCAGTCTAAATCATTTTCCCACCCCGGTTCTTTACCATTTGCACCACGTGCCATCATCAACTCAATAACACATGTCTCATTCACAAAATACGTTCCATATCTCATTAAGTTAATATTAACTTTGGTATTCCAAAATCATGAAATTTCCATGTGGCAGGGCTAAGCATACTACTTACGGTCTACTCAACCCATGTTGGCCAATAATTAATGTCCAACTATTAATCCCCAACCTAGGGTGACAAATGATTCATAGCCTACAATTATATACGACAAGGTGTGTCGACGATCGGGATCGTCAACCGCAAAAAGAGGTAGAAGTCGAGAGTTTATGGGACCCGAGCTGCGTTTTACTCGAGCGAAGGAAGAAAATCGATCGGGCGATGGTGAACAAGGTGACAACGAGCACGAGACAAGAGTTTATCTTGGTTCGAGCCCCGTGAAGGTAATAGCTCTACTCGATCGCCTCATGGCGGTGATTCTTGCTATATGGGTGTACAGAGCGGTGTTTACAACTTAAGACAAGAATGGTGATTCCTAACTTGAGCTGCTTTGTGTGTGTTGTGTTGTCTTCGTCTCTCCGAGCTCATGCATCCTTGGTCTTTATACTTCCTTTATACGCATAACGGCCGGAGCAAACCTCGGAAAGGGGCCTCAGTGCACCTTGAGGGTTGGCAAGAATCGCCTCGAACTTGCGGCGACTCTGAGTCACCCCCACGACCCGCTCTCCGCAACTGTCAATCAAATGCCTGATCCGAAATCCTAGGGCGGACCAGGGGCTTCAGGCGAGACCCCACTCGAGCTCGAGGTCGAGAGGTACCGAGCTCGGGTGCGCCGCGCTCGTGGTCGAGCGCCCAGTCGCACCAGTCATGATCGGGCCTTCCGAGCATGGGAATCTGTGACCACACTCCATTTGGTCAAGGGGTACCCAGCCCTCGTCAGCTAGCCCCCGAGGCTCTAGGTCGGAGGGAACCCTCAGGACGACCTCGAGCCTTATTCTTGAGAAAAAAAACCTTCATAGGTCTTGACTCCTTGGTCGAGGTCGGGCGGAGACCACAAGGCAAGTCTCTTGGCCACGACACCTGGCGACCTTCGGATTTCTCGATGTTGGTACGGATGTGAACGGTTGGTGGGCACCTGGCGGCGTCTCGACTCCGTAGCCCAAGCCTTAATCACAGCCGTCAAGTCATAGTTGGCACGCCTTTTAAGGCGCCGTGGACTGGATTTTACCGTGTTGCGGTTCATAATCCCAGCGCCACATCTTCAGCAAGAAAAGCTCTCGCCCTTGAGCCCTTCGTTTTCCAAGTCCTCTCGCCCGAGCAAGGTCCTCCTCTCCCCCTCAGACAAAACCAGACGATCGCCATGACCAAGTTAGGAAGGAGCACTCTGTCGGATTCGAGGATGAGAGAGCTCGAGTCCCTGGGGCTGCTGGACCCGTTTGTATGGCGGCTGCCGGGCAACGAGACCGAGCCGCGCCCCAAGGACGATGAGATCGCTGCACGAAAGCACTACGTCCTCTTTGGCTTGCGGACCGGAGAGTGAGTTAAATCGCGAAGGTCCTCTCCAGTGCGACATCGAGCTCATCAATCGGTGCCAAACCTCGTTCTTCTCCTCACCATCTTTTCCCATCTATGCGAGGGGTTCCGGGATTCTCCGACCCCTCGCTCTTCTTTCAGTACTTGGTCTCTTCGCTCCCGGAAGGACCCGTGGTCATTGCCTCTACTTGAAGCAGAAGGTCGGGCTCAAGTGGGCCTTCCTAAGTTCCACCGGATTCCCTCGGCCGTGGAACAATGGTTCTACTCAAGAGGGCGAGGCCGACTTTGGTGTCTGAAGGGACCCCATCGCCAACCGCAAGAAGGAGACTCGGGCCGGACGACCTCGAGGTCGACGAGGAGGCCATCGCCTCATCCATATCTGCGCGCCACGCTGTCTTAATGCAAAGCGATCGCCAACGATTTCCTGCGGAACCGCGTGTCCCCTCTCAGGCGGAGGGAGCACCCCTTCTTCGAGATCCAGGGGTCCGACGATGCTACCCGCGAGGGCACGTCTAGTAAGTCTTTTTGTCTCAAGGTCTGGCTTGCGCACACCCTTCGATCCTCTCTTGATGTACCGCTTGTCTGCGAAGGTCGAAAGAATCACGGGTCTCCGCCAGATGGTCGAGATGTTTGGGAAAATGGCGACGAAATACGCCATCGCAACCCCCCGTCGAAGAATGTACTCCGTCGAAAGGACGAGGTAGGTCACCCGACCAAGCGCTCGAGTCTTATACCCACGAGCCCTTCTCGAGCCCCCCGCCGCGAGCCCATCAGAGTTCTTGGACACGCCAGAGAATGCTCATTGCACGTGGCGAGGGCAAGAAAGGAAGAAGCGACCTCCACCGGTCGGACCAGCCGAACGGAGGCGAAGAAGCGCCATGTCGAGTGGGAGACCGTGCCATGGTAAGGGCCCTTCGGTCGAGCCCCGAGCTTGTGTTTTCCGCGCTTTGCCGCTTTGACGAGTTTCCTTCGTAGTAGCAGAGCGGCCTTGCGCCGCCGCTAGGTCTTCGAGTACACCCCCAGAGCCTCGAGCCCGAGCCCGAGCCGCGGCGGGTGATGCGGAGCCGGCTCGGACCCCGAGACCTCAGGTCGCGAGGACGCAAGAAGCGTGACATCCCTCAACATCGGGGCAGCAAGACCTTCGACGACCTTCGACGAGGAGGAGACTGGTGACCCATGTAAGCCCGGCATCCCGGTCTGCGCCGCCCCTTTCGTACCTTTCCGGCTTAGTGTATGCTTTTGATCGCAGACCTCGAGCACCCGAGCTCGAAACTTGCCCGTTTTGACGATGGCTGTTGTCCAGGGTGAGTCCGAGTCCGAGGAGGAGAACGTATTTGGTACCACGCCGCGATCGTCGTGGGACACGCTTCTTCGGGCCAGCCCTTGGTCGGTGAGTTCTACCAAGGGCTCGACGACTCGTCCGAAGAAAACGAGCCCGCGGTCAGCGCGGACTACGACACAGGCGAGGCCCACGGCGCAGAATCTTTGTCGGACGGGCTTCCCGACGCCTCGTGAGGAGGATACTCGGGGCCTTGAGGCCACGATTGAAGTGGCCTCCAAGACCCCACCACCACGATCGCTCCGGCGCCGAGGTCGCGACTCACGGCCACCGGGGCGTCGGGCCGCAGAGCTCCACAGACCTCCCGGTAGGATCGTGCCGAAGGCCGAGGGCGCTGCACCCCAGCCACGGAGGTCGGGAATCTGAGGCGGATGTAACATCTGAAAATTTAATAAAGTGAAAATGAATATTTTGAATTTGAAAATATTTACCTCTGAGGTTCTTGGTGTTATTGAATTTCATTTGGATTTCTTTGAAATTATTCTTTATATGAAAAATCCAACAAAAGGAAACAAAGGATGAAAAGCGAGAAAAGGTAAAACGTAAAAAGTAAAAGTTTAGAAAATTGCCACGAGAACCCTGATCATTCAATTAAATTGTTTTAGCTACCAATTGAGATTTTATGCATAAAATATTGAAGAAGTAAAATGAAAAGATATCTTTTAAATCCAAATAAATGCATTGTCGGAATTCACATAAAATAATGGAATCACAAATGGAATTGAAAATTTTATATAAGCATTCCGAAGTTAAATTCTTTTGAAAAACAAAGTTTCAAAAATACTACACTTCAATTGATCTAAAAAGGAAAATCAAAATGAAATTAGAAGTTCGAATTGCCACCGACGTGTGGGCCACTCGTTGCCGTTCCGTTCCATTGGCACAATTGAGAATTCCCAGTCACTGGCAGTGGTCCCAGAGCTTGCTGCCGAACTCATCACCCTGGTCTCCGTTCGTTCCACTGGCCATCTCGGTTCGCACCACTGAGGAACTCTCCCGAAGCAGGAGTACAGCCCACTACAAAGCCACCAGAGATAGTGCTCCACTCTCCCCCCCACTCCTTCTCCCTCCTCCTCAAGCAGCGTAGGAAGTCCTCCCCATTTTCACCGAGCCAGTTCACTTCTTCTTCCTCGTTTTGTCGTTCTTCTCTGGAGAACCGAAAATGGGGGGGAAATCATCAAATCAAGCTCATCGTGTGGTAGTCTTCCAAATTGATTCACCCCTGAGCTTCGCCATACTTCATACCTTACTGATCAAGCGCCAAATTTCATTCTCCCAGCCTGCACGCCCAAATTCCATCCCCTTTCCGCCATGAACCGAAGCCTGTGAGCCCAAGCCGCGAGGGAAAATCCGGGCAAGAGAGACGGCCATTTCCAAATCCCATAGAGCCGAAGCATCCCCAGGCCACCAGGATCGAAACCCCTCACAAAAATTTGGAGAGCTTCGTGTGAAATCAAGCCGCCGCCGCAGCCCTTCTTCCTCATCTCCGGTCGCATGGTGGCGGCTCAACCCAGGGCCTCTCCGGCCGAACTAACCCCAAAAACGGAACCCTTAGACTCCATTGTTGCTTAAAAGCTTACCGATTCAATCCCTAGAGCTCCACTCGTCTTGTCCGGTGAGCCACCCCTTCCGCCGCCCTCCTCGGCTCTGACTCGCCTCGGCCTCCTCCGGCCCGGCGGCTCCACCACCGGTTGTGCCTCGTCGTGCTTCATCATTGTTGCCGCCGTTCTTGGGAAGATCGCCGAGCTACCCTCGCCAAGCCCTAACGGTCCTCTGTTTCTGTCATTGCGTCTTTGGGGCAGTGGTCGGCGCTGTAGAAGAAGCTCGATCGTAGGCGCCTCCTTTTTGGGTAAAGCGCATTTCAATTTCTCAGGGTATTTTGAATCGGTTAAAGATGAAATCTTGAATATCTATTGCAATTTTGACTCAATCTCAGTGCAACAAAGTTGTATATTCATCTGAAATCAGAAAGAATATCAATATGTAAAAATATTTAATTTATGATCTGCAGAATAATTATTTATATTTAACTTTGAATATGGTTCTAATATAGTTTTTAATGAGAATTGTGCATGATAGGTAATGAAATGATGAAATCAATATTAATGTGATGCTAGGATCAGAATGTGATCAAATATACAAAAATATTTAATGTTTGAAGCTTCAGAACAATTTATTTGAATTAAACTTTGTTATAATCTCATTATGATCTGTAATAAAAAGTTATGCGATAAAGCATAAAATGATAAAATAAATATTAATATGATGATAAGATCAATATCAATTCAAATATACAAAAATATTGAATTCTTATATTTCGAACGAGTTATTTAAATTTAAGATGATGTGAACTCACTATTATGAGTATTATTGTGTATATGAAAAATATACATTCTAAAATCATTAAATTAGTTTATATGTGTCCTGGAATCATAATCAACCCAAATATGTAAAATCATCAAATGTTGAACTCACTTTAATCTATTTGCTTCATAATCCCTAATCAACCCTATTATGGCCATTAGCAAAATATTAGCATAATAGCTCACAAAATGATAATGCCATTTATATCAAGTTCCTGGAAGCAGAAGAACCCATGTATGCATACCTACTTAGGATCAAGCTCAAATTCCATCCTCTTGATGAAAGGAAATGTAAACTAAAACAATGAGTAAATAGATAATCTATTGCAATTAAAGCTGAAATGATGCCAAACTAACCTTAGAACACTTCTAGGATGGTATTCGCTAATACCTCAAAAATCAATCAAGAGTCATGTATGAAATAGTTGGAAATCAAATTGAATCTTGGCGATTTGTTGTTGCCAATATGATCGTTTAGGCTATTTCAACGATAGATGAAATAACTCGTTTAAATACCAAAATCGGTAAAACTAGTTTAGTAGCGCTGTACAAAGTTCATTCTATCATATTCTGAAAAAAGAATCTTATTCCATTCAGGTTTGCATATTAATCCTGTTAGTTCAAAACCCTTAAGCGTTATCCTCGCACTTCATATTTTTGGCCGATTCCGAATAACGTTAACTTTACAATGCCACTTAAGCTATTTCAACAATGATCATAATGTATCAGCTAAAGCCAAAAATTTATAGAATTAGCTTAGGATTGTTATACAAAGTATAAATCATTGTATTATGAAGAAATAACCATAATCCATCATGTTTTGCATATTAATCCTAGCAGCTAAATGACCCTAAGTAATCACATTACTTTAGACCTTAGTGTGAATGAATAAACTTTAGGTAATAGTGAAGAAGTCTATAATTAAGATATTTTTATCACCAGAACCTTTCTCAAATATAATGGAAATATTATCAGTAGCCTAAATCAGTAGATCTAACTTGCATAAAACTAATTCTAAGCGAAATCAATTAAAGATAAAGAATGAATCATTCACACTCTAATTAACATGATCATTTAAGCCTTTTCAATAACTCGCTAAGCAACTCATCTAAATCCGAATAATGTGAAGAACGGCTTAGAAATGATCTTTAGGATATAATCTACCGTAATCCAAGAAAATATTCTTATTTCATCTTGCTTTGAACCTGAATCCTATTGGAGCAAAACCCTTAAATGATAATGTTACCCGAAATCGTATTGTGAATAATAAGATCAATGAACTTTGCAATTAATGATTAATTCTATCAACCTTAACAAATCTTTGCATCTTGAATTCGTAAAATAAGATTAATGAATTCATAAAAGAGCAATCCCTGTTTCTTGTGCAGAGTTTATTTGTTCTAGCTATCTATTTCTTTCGCTCTTATTGAAGTCTTTTATTTGCGTTATTTTCCGTTGATCGACGTGTAGAACCCGGCGTCTCTAGCTTCGTCTTCGTCGTCGTCGCCGCAATCCTCGTCTTCGTCGTAAGCGTCTATTAAGCAAGGCAAGCATCCTTTGACTATATTGAGCCCAGTATTTTATATTCCTTTTGTGCATCAAATTGTTTTATGCATGCGATTACTTTATGTAAATTGCTATTTTGTGGTTTGGTAGTTATACCTGTTGTCTCGTGATCCTCCGTTGATGATTATGAATATGTGAACCTTGATAACCATAGATTAAAATTAGACATTTCTAATGTCATTATGGGTATATGCGAACATATTTAACTTGCTTAGCCATGCTTTAGAATCAAAATAGCTGATGATCAAATCAATAATTGTTTCCTGAAAACATTGAAAATGGCACTGTTGGTTGTGGGTAATTTTGATTAAAACCCAAAATGAAACTATGCTTTGATGCGGCGATTATTTGGCAATAGCGGTTGTGTAAGTAATTGCACGTAGTGTAGGGTGAAGTGTCGCCCGTGTCAGTTTAAGGACCGAACAATGGGACGCTATTGATCCGAGATTTCCGTGCAACCACAAGGGTGAGGACGGGTTAGCCATAGCTTGTTATGTATTTAGACTTGGCTTTGATCATTGGTAGGCGGAGCTTGCACAGATTCCCGCTTGGTGCACTCGACGGGTTTCTACTTGCTAATGCAATTATGCATACTGCCGTGGTTAGAAACGTTGTGTTGGTGTGTGAAAGTGGATCCACGGCTTGGGTGTGTGTTTCTAATTTCACGGCGGGGATGAACGTCCCGGGCTGGGTCAAAGCCATGTCTAAGTATTGTAACGACTATGTATGATCGCTTTGGCGAGCTGCTTTGTTCTATTGAGGCGTGTGTCGAAATGTTCTCGCAAAAGGTGGATCATTCCTTGTGGGTAAAGTTGTACACCTCTGCGAGTTTAAATCTAATTAATTAGCAGGCTTTCATGGTCATGAGCACTCGGTGAAGTCATTCCAATGTTAGCTTTGATTTTCAAAAAGGTTTATTTTATAAGTTAGCTTACCCCACAGATGACCCAATACTATACCCTGTGTGGGCAAGTATTGGAATCAGCTGTTGTGCCCTGTGTGGACAAAGAACTGGATATATGCCATGCGATGGCAAGGATCGATTCGAACTCACGTCATGGAGGACGGTGAGTGTTATTATGCTTTACTTATTTGTTATCAATTAAATCTTGCTTTTATAAATTCCGTTTGCAAATAACTGGATTTACAAATGAAATTCGCTTTATGCAAATTAACCGTAATAGCCTCCTTTGAAATGGCCTGCATGTATTGTAGGTTTTGCTCAAGTCTTGCTGAGTATGTAAAATACTCACCCTTGCCTAATTATATTGTAGGTGCGTGCTAGCGAGTTTTCGAGTCTCTTTTAAATCCGCAGTTGCGGATTCTTTTGAGCCAATCTTTTCTAAGGAGTTATGCTCGGTCGGGTTACTGCATGGTGCGGATGGGCAAACCGCAAGATATTGCTTCTTTATTGCTTTATTCTCTCGAGTTGTAATATTATTTGTATAATCGTTTCCGCTTAATTATTAAAATGTGTGGTTGTGATTTCCAATTGTTGTAAACATGTGAGTGCTAGCTACTGATCCAGGGAATAGCACAGTAATCACATGGAGGTTCCTGTTCATCCGAACGGGGTCTCACAGCTTTGGTATCAGAGCTATACTGACCATAGGATAAACCTTAGATAGAATGGTTGTTAGTATTTGAATGAGCAAATTCAAAATGTTAGTTTCAAAAGATGTTATATCTGCAAAATGTAGATTATGCTATTCTTTCCCATTCTTAAGATTCTATTCTTACCCCTACCTTCATTTTGTTTTGTAAACAAACTCCTCTTTCCTGAAAAAGAAATCCTTGTCATGGTTTATCTTCGCTACTGATTCTGAAGATGTTCAAGAGATATTGCTGTCATCCTTCATGCCGACCCAAGAAGATTGCAAAATCTACGTCAACGGTCTCAAGAAAGCATACAACACTTCGCTAACCTCGACAAAGCAGAAGTAGAGCTCGAAGATTCTGTTTCCTGAAGAGACAATTACACCCACCAGTAGAAGGGGTAGAAGATTAGAATATCTTGCGACCCATCTTAAGATAAGAACCATTTGCGCATAGCGTACTATTCCGCTCTAGTTATATAGAACAATTTATGTTGTCGTTATGTTTTGCTATTTGAAATTTGGGTTTTGTTTTGAATTGTCAGGATTGATTTATGTGTAACTTAACCTCTAGGTTGAAGTTTCACAATAAATGGTCCCTATGTATGAATATGAGAACTCAACCCATAGGATGAATAAGAAATCGTAACATAGTCTGTCTCATCCTTCTATAGAACTTTTATGAACTTATCTCCTCTCTGTACAGTTCTCACCTATGTAGCCCTCATGGTTATTAATCTGTCTCAAAAAAAAAAAAACCTCAATAGGACTAGCAGTATAGTCCCCATTACTACTTTTAACTTTACCTGAGATCACACCATCCATGTGCAAGCCAAGCCAAGTCGCTAGCTACCACCAAACAAATTTAAACTGCTCTAGTCTAGCTAGAACCAAATCTTTTCCCATAATAATTTCTAACCATGCCTCAAAACTCGCCTCATTGCTTTGCCAAAATTATGCACCATGAAAATGAGCTAGAACTAGAAAAATTCTATACTTCTGAATAAAAGCTTTAGAATGAATGTTAAAAATGAAAAACTGGAAAGAAAATCAGGAACTCTGTTTTTCTAAAAAGAAATATAAAAAGAGTATGTGTATAATTAATGTTATTCGTAGCATCAGTTACACATATACTATTTTCCCATCTATAGAAATTAATCTTCTTATCTGTATGCTCTTTCCCATCTATAGAATTTAATCTCCTCATCTATCTACTCATCTTCCCCTGTGTAGAATTTTAATCCTCCCCTCCTAAGTTATTCTTTCTAGAAGAATTTCTCTCCCTATTCTATTGCAAAATAAAAACCACCAACATATCTACTGAAAACAATTCCGGAGACAAATCAACATCGTCGTGATGTCTGCATCAGCAACTTCAAGAAGATAGAAGCAATGAAATATCATAACCTCCCCGACTTCATTGAGCCTCGGAATGCCGACATCAACAAGTGGTGCAAAAATTTAAAAGAAACTCGTCACTTTGAATGGTCTACTTGGAAGATAGCAAAGATCTGAGTTACACATTATTCTATCTATGTAGTAAATCTTTTATGCGTAAATAGGTATGGCCAGTAAAAGAAAACCATAGATACCCTTCCTATGTACTGAGTTAAATATACGTATAGTATTTTTGTGTTATTGAAATTTTGTCGTCTATCTTTTGTATTTCTTTCGGGTTGCTCTCGTGAATGTTAAACCACTAGGTTGAAATTTGCGATGTGTTAACCCTGCTTAATAAGAAAATTTTAATTAAAAAGATTTTAAAGAACGAAATGTTGCTTTATAAACCAAACTAGAACTACATAATCTGCATAGAAACCACAACTAGAGTTGATTGGAAAGAATCAAGTAGTACTTCGTAAAATAGATAACCCTTATCTAACCATTCATCTCCGTTTCCAACGTCTAGTCAAGCGTGGTGGCAGGATGCCCGCGACACAATTCATTAATACATCTACTAAAAGTAATAAGTAATAAAATCTTTAGCCTTTATAATTGACCTTCAGCTCTCCCAAATAACTCTGGTTAAAATGCATCCTTCCACTCATCTCAAGTATTCTAACATATTCTGCATCTCTCCTTAAATTATTTATTCTTGTTAATGATTCTCGATATAAAATGCTAACACTCCTCATCTACTTTATGAAACCCCGCAAGACACTCACGGCCAAGAAATGATAATCCTATCCAGTGCCAACCAATCTCGTCAAATCTGTATGCCAGACCTTAATAAATATCCTTATTTCGTTCATGCCTCATGCCGGCCCCTCTTGCCCTTCAGATTCTCAAATAAACTAATGCCATAAAAACTACCTCTGCTACCTTCAGGAAGTATTTCTATTGCAGAATTTTTAGTTGAACCCCTTGATACTAGAATGGAAGACATGACCATAAAGTAGTAAGTTAGCATAATAAAAACCTTGTTCTAAGAAAATGTAAAGTTCTTATATAATAAATAAAAGTGTGTTGCAATTTGATAAATTAAAATTTCTATCTATATTACTATTACGGGAAACTCTCGTAATGCTTAACCGATAAGTTGAAGAATTTTAACGAGATGACCCAAAACCATCTAAGGAACCCATAGTTATGAAGCAATTAAAATATAAAATATTATCTTAGAAGTATAAACCTTCAAAAGATTTTATATATTGCACAACTATGATTATGGTACAACCTTTCTTTTCAGTTCGAATCCCTTTCTTATCCAAATTATCATTCTGACATCCTTCCTTTAAGAACAATCGTTAATGGGCAGTCAGAAAACTAGAGTAGTATTGTAAAAGAATTTGCTACAAACCTTGAACATGGAAACTATGCGCTAAACCCATGTAAACCGAGAAATTGAGTATAAGATCACAGCTATGTTAGCATTCAATTGGAAGGTCAAGTTCTATGTCACTACGTGAAACATCATAATGACATAAAATTCAACATTATCCGAGAAACTGAACGTAAGATTTTTCCTAAGTATGCAGTTCACGACATTGACATAGATGCCCATATTCATGCATACAAAGTTTGCACAAGACTTCAAGATCCATTACCGGCAACCGGATCGAGACATCAACAAGCAATCGTCAAAAGTATTTACAACCAGCTACCATAAGAAGTTCTTCACCATTTCCTTTATCAACCCGTCATGAAGGATCATATATAGAAATTATAGACCAGAAGAAATAAAATCCCCTATTATAAAATCTAAATGAGAATCTTAAATTTAAATAAAAGACTTCTCTAATAAGATAATAATTAGTTAACTTACAATCACATGAATCCTCAAAATGTGATTAGAAACCCTACAACCCTTATATGATAATCGATATTATAATTGGTGTTCTTTTGGATCCTTAGTTGAAAAGTATTATCGTTGGATTACTCTCATGTCTGTATGAACCTTTTGGTCGAAATTCACAATGAGTCAATCCCTAGAAATGATAATAATAATATATATTAAACTTTAAAGAATGAAACGTTGCCTTGTAACCAAAAAGGAATTCCATCTAAATAGCCTTGTCTTAACAAATATTGTTGCAGGATATCTAAGTTAAATTCTCTCAGTGAAATCATGGAAAATGAAATTATGCAAGAAACTAGCTTGGAAGAGAAGCTGCCAGAATCTTCCTCTATGGTGCAAATGTTGGCCATAATTGAACAAAATCGCCGATCACACACATTTCTTCTACAGCAATTAGAGCAAAGCAATACCACTTGTTCCCTTGATGTAGGCCAATGCTCAAGAAAATCAGAATTGCTAATACGAATCAAGATCATCAAGAGAAATTTCAAGCCTTAGTTGCTCAAGAATTGGCAAGTAGAAGAGAAGTTGCTCGAGGAATATTATTAAAAGAATTGGAGAAACAAAGATTTCAGCCTTGTCAATTATCATCAAGAGGGCGGTAAGGGCTATCGCCAATGACATGCTTCTTATGTGATAAGGAACATCATTGGGTCAAGAATGTCCCGAGGAACAACAAGATGAGAGTCACAAGGAAGATGGGGTTGGGCATATAACTAGGCGTAACAAAAAGTCACGAAGGAAACCAAAGTGCCACATCTGTCACAAGAAGGGTCATATTGCTAAACAAAGGCCCCAAAGAGAACAAACATCTCCTAGCATCCTAGACATACCGTAAGGCACCGCAGACAATATAACAACTCCAAGAATAGAAGAGATAAAATTTGAAGCAAAGGTTGCCGAGGGATCACCAAAGAAGAGGCATTGGAATGAAGATGATTGTCCCGAGAAGAATTCTACACGACTCCATCCTCGATCTCAACCTTCATCTGCTCATCCTCCGACCAAACCAAAGGACAATTCCTTGATACTCAAGACCGGAAAGCCAATGTTACTTGTTTTATTTGTGGAAATCAAGGGCACTACTCCTACAAATGCCCAAGGAGGAGAGAAATCCTACTCGTTCTAAACCTCATGGAGTCGGTCAACAACTACTCATCAAGAAGCTTAGACCTACTAGATGCAATACCAAGTCGATAAGGTCACCGCGATCGCCTAAGATGGGCTGGAATACTTCACCTTGTCAAGAAAAATATTAGTAACTACTAAACTATTTTGGAGACCTAGAAAACGTCTAATATTGTAACAACCCGGCCTCAACGATAGGCTCTAAATATAAACCTATTCCTCATGTGGTTGTAATCGACTCTTAATATGGGTATTGAGTATGCCTTTTGTGTGATCAATTCTCGAAATCAATGTTAACTGTGTACATTTCATTCATCGTAGTTGCCAAATCCAAAGAGAATCCAAACTTACTATTTACCAAAATGATCAAACGGATCAAATTATCAAATCACCTGATAATTCTCTTATCTCAACCCAATACTTGAATTATCTCTAGCTTGATTACAATCTGGAGACAACCCGAAATAGCGTGTATTCTCAGCTCATTTCACCAACTGATATCGAACTAAACAAATCAACTGTTCTATTCAAATATCCTTCTTAATATTAATGTTTGGATTCTGTCTCAAATAAATCTAATGACAATGCAACCTATCTTTCACCTCCAGTATTCTAAACATACCACATGCCATTTTATAAATTAGATTATCCTTATTAAAAAAAACAATACTGATCATCCAATCAAAAGGGATGTGTAGGAAGTATTAGTATCTCTTATCCACTTACCTAAAACTCAAATAGAATCCTTCTCTATTTCTTCGCACGTCAAGTTGGAATCGCAAGGCAAAGATCCAGTGAAGCAGTTGCAATGAAGACGACGTATCCACAGAACGACAAAGTCATCTCCGATAAAGGATTCTCAAATTTATCTCATCCTCAAAATTTGCAAAGTTCGTGGTACTCACCGTTTCCAAATCCGGGATAACCTAGCGCCATGATATATTCAGCCATATCGTATCGTTGAGAAAAATGGGATAAAAGAGCATATGAATTAGAGTTGCCATCTCAACTATCCATTGTTCACAATATCTCCCCTGTATCGCAAATAAGGAAATATTTTCGTTTTCCTTCTAAACTCACCTAACTAGATGAAATCGATTTACAATCTGATTTAATTTATCGAAAGCATCCGACTAGAATCTTAAAAGAAACTGAACGCCACACTCGTAATAAATGCTGCAAGATGATCAAGATTCAACGGAGCAACCCTTCTAAAGAAGAAGCAACTTGGAAACGAGAAGATCGACTCAAGAAGAAGTTTCCTAACTCTTTTAGAAATATTTTTCCTTTAGACCCACCAAATCTCGGGGTCGAGATTTTTTTTGTAAGGGGGGTAGATCTGTAACATCCTGAAAATTTAATAAAGTGAAAATGAATATTTTGAATTTGAAAATATTTACTTCTGAGGTTCTTGGTGTTATTGAATTTCATTTGGATTTCTTTGAAATTATTCTTTATATGAAAAATCCAACAAAAGGAAACAAAGGATGAAAAACGAGGAAAAGGTAAAAACGTAAAAAGTAAAAGTTTAGAAAATTGCCACGAGAACCCTGATCATTCAATTAAATTGTTTTAGCTACCAATTGAGATTTTATGCATAAAATATTGAAGAAGTAAAATGAAAAGATATCTTTTAAATCCAAATAAATGCATTGTCGGAATTCACATAAAATAATGGAATCACAAATGGAATTGAAAATTTTATATAAGCATTCCGGTTAAATTCTTTTGAAAACAAAGTTTCAAAAATACTACACTTCAATTGATCTAAAAGGAAAATCAAAATGAAATTAGAAGTTCGAATTGCCACCGACGTGTGGGCCACTCGTTGCCGTTCCGTTCCATTGGCACAATTGAGAATTCCCAACACCGGCAAGGGTCCCAGAGCTTGTCTGCCGAACTCATCACCACAGTCTCCGCTCGCTCCATCGCCATCTTGTTCGCACCATCGAGGAACTCTCCCAAGCAGAGTCTGACCCACTACAAAGCCACCAGAGATAGTGCTCCACTCTCCCCACTCCTTCTCCCTCCTCCTCAAGCAACAGAGAAGTCCTCCCCATTTTCACCGAGCAGTTCACTTCTTCTTCCTCGCTTTTGTCGTTCTTCTCGAGAACCGAAAATGGGGGAAATCATCAAATCAAGCTCATCGTGTGGTAGTCTTCCAAATTGATTCACCCCTGAGCTTCGCCATACTTCATACCTTACTGATCAAGCGCCAAATTTCATTCTCCCAGCCTGCACGCCCAAATTCCATCCCCTTTCCGCCATGAACCGAAGCCTGTGAGCCCAAGCCGCGAGGGAAAATCCGGGCAAGAGAGACGGCCATTTCCAAATCCCATAGAGCCGAAGCATCCCCAGGCCACCAGGATCGAAACCCCTCACAAAAATTTGGAGAGCTTGTGTGAAATCAAGCCGCAGACCCTTCTTCCTCATCTCCGGCCGCATGGTGGCGGCTCAACCTGTGGCCTCCCACGAACTAACCCCAAAAACGGAACCCTTAGACTCCATTGTTGCTTAAAAGCTACCGATTCAATCCCTAGAGCTCCACTCGCCTTGTCCGTGAGCCACCCTTCCGCCGCCTCCTCGCTCTACTCGCCTCCGCCTCCTCCGACAAGCTGCTCCACCACGGTTGTGCCAGCTCGTGCCCTTCATTGTCGCCGCCGCTGTCGGAAGATCGCCGAGCTACCTCGCCACGAAGCCCTAACCGTCCTCTGCTTCTGTCATTGCGTCTTTGGGGCCATGGTCACGCTCCGTAGAAGAAGCTCATCGAAGCGTATCCTTTTTGGGTAAAGCGATTTCAATTTCTCGGGGTATTTTGAATCTTAAAGATGAAATCTTGAATATCTATTGCAATTTTGACTCAATCTCATTGCAACAAAGTTGTATATTCATCTGAAATCGAAAGAATATCAATATGTAAAAATATTTAATTTATGATCTGCAGAATAATTATTTATATTTAACTTTGAATATGGTTCTAATATAGTTTTTAATGAGAATTGTGCATGATAGGTAATGAAATGATGAAATCAATATTAATGTGATGCTAGGATCAGAATGTGATCAAATATACAAAAATATTTAATGTTTGAAGCTTGTAACAATTTATTTGAATTAAACTTTGTTATAATCTCATTATGATCTGTAATAAAAGTTATGCTTGAGAAAGCATAAAATGATAAAATAAATATTAATATGATGATAAGATCAATATCAATTCAAATATACAAAAATATTGAATTCTTATATTTCGTAACGCTTATTTAAATTTAAGATGATGTGAACTCACTATTATGAGTATTATTGTGTATATGAAAATATACATTCTAAAATCATTAAATTAGTTTATATGTGTCCTGAATCATAATCAACCCAAATATGTAAAATCATCAAATGTTGAACTCACTTTAATCTATTTGCTTCATAATCCCTAATCAACCCTATTATGGCCATTAGCAAAATATTAGCATAATAGCTCACAAAATGATAATGCCATTTATATCAAGTTCCTGGAAGCAGAAGAACCCATGTATGCATACCTACTTAGGATCAAGCTCAAATTCCATCCTCTTGATGAAAGGAAATGTAAACTAAAACAATGAGTAAATAGATAATCTATTGCAATTAAAGCTGAAATGATGCCAAACTAACCTTAGAACACTTCTAGGATGGTATTCTGCTAATACCTCAAAAATCAATCAAGAGTCATGTATGAAATAGTTGGAAATCAAATTGAATCTTGGCCGATTTGTTGTTGCCAATATGATCGTTTAGGCTATTTCAACAGTAGATGAAATAACTCGTTTAAATACCAAAATCAGTAAAACTAGTTTAGTAGCGCTGTACAAAGTTCATTCTATCATATTCTGAAAAAAGAATCTTATTCCATTCAGGTTTGCATATTAATCCTGTTAGTTCAAAACCCTTAAGCGTTATCCTCGCACTTCATATTTTTGGCCGATTCCGAATAACGTTAACTTTACAATGCCACTTAAGCTATTTCAACAATGATCATAATGTATCAGCTAAAGCCAAAAATTTATAGAATTAGCTTAGGATTGTTATACAAAGTATAAATCATTGTATTATGAAGAAATAACCATAATCCATCATGTTTTGCATATTAATCCTAGCGACTAAATGACCCTAAGTAATCACATTACTTTAGACCTTAGTGTGAATGAATAAACTTTAGGTAATAGTGAAGAAGTCTATAATTAAGATATTTTTATCACCAGAACCTTTCTCAAATATAATGGAAATATTATCAGTAGCCTAAATCAAGAGATCTAACTTGCATAAAACTAATTCTAAGCTTAAATCAATTAAAGATAAAGAATGAATCATTCACACTCTAATTAACATGATCATTTAAGCCTTTTCAATAACTCGCTAAGCAACTCATCTAAATCCGAATAATGTGAAGAACGGCTTAGAAATGATCTTTAGGATATAATCTACCGTAATCCAAGAAAATATTCTTATTTCATCTTGCTTTGAACCTGAATCCTATTGGAGCAAAACCCTTAAATGATAATGTTACCCGAAATCGTATTGTGAATAATAAGATCAATGAACTTTGCAATTAATGATTAATTCTATCAACCTTAACAAATCTTTGCATCTTGAATTCGTAAAATAAGATTAATGAATTCATAAAAGAGCAATCCCTGTTTCTTGTGCAGAGTTTATTTGTTCTAGCTATCTATTTCTTTTCGCTCTTATTGAAGTCTTTATTTTGCGTTATTTTCCGCTGATCGACGTAGAACCCGGCGTCTCTAGCTTCGTCTTCGCGTCGCCGCCGCAATCCTCGTCTTCGTCGAAGCGTCTATTAAGCAAGGCAAGCATCCTTTGACCATATTGAGCCCAAGATTTTATATTCCTTTTGTGCATCAAATTGTTTTATGCATGCGATTACTTTATGTAAATTGCTATTTTGTGGTTTGGTAGTTATACTGTTGTCTCGTGATCCTCCGCTGATGATTATGAACATGTGAACCTTGATAACCATAGATTAAAATTAGACATTTCTAATGTCATTATGGGTATATGCAACATATTTAACTTGCTTAGCCATGCTTTAGAATCAAAATAGTGATGATCAAATCAATAATTGTTTCACGAAAACATTGAAAATGGCATCGTTGGTTGTGGGTAATTTTGATTAAAACCCAAAATGAAACTATGCTTTGATGCGGCGATTATTTGGCAATAGCCTACAGTGTAAGTAATTGCACGTAGTGTAGGGTGAAGTGTCGCCTGATGTCGCTTAAGGACCGAACAATGGGACGCTATTGATCCGAGATTTCCGTGCAACCACAAGGGTGAGGACGGGTTAGCCATAGCTTGTTATGTATTTAGACTTGGCTTTGATCATTGGTAGGCGGGAGCTTGCACAGATTCCCGCTTGGTCCGCCTGACGGGTTTCTACTTGCTAATGTAACGGTGTACGCCCTGCCGTGGTTAGAAACGTTGTGTTGGTGTGTGAAAGTGGATCCACGGCTTGGGTGTGTGTTTCTAATTTCACGGCGGGGGTTAACGTCCCGGGCTGGGTCAAAGCCATGTCTAAGTATTGTAACGACTATGTATGATCGCCTGGCAGGCACACTGTTCTATTGGAGGCGTGTGTCGAAATGTACTCGCAAAAAGGTTGATCATTCCTTGTGGGTAAAGTTGTACACCTCTGCAGAGTTTAAATCTAATTAATTAGTCGCCATGGGTCATGAGCACTCGGTGAAGTCATTCCAATGTTAGCTTTGATTTTCAAAAGGTTTATTTTATAAGTTAGCTTACCCCACAGATGACCCAATACTATACCCGTGGGCAAGTATTGAATCACCACAGTTGCTCGTGTGGACAAAGAATCGATATATGCCATGCGATGGCAAGGATCGATTCGAACTCACGCCATGGAGGACGGTGAGTGTTATTATGCTTTACTTATTTGTTATCAATTAAATCTTGCTTTTATAAATTCCGTTTGCAAATAACTGGATTTACAAATGAAATTCGCTTTATGCAAATTAACCGTAATAGCCTCCTTTGAAATGGCCTGCATGTATTGTAGGTTTTGCTCAAGTCTTGCTGAGTATGTAAAATACTCACCCTTGCCTAATTATATTGTAGGTGCGTGCTAGCGAGTTTTCGAGTCTCTTTTCGTCGCAGGTTGCGGGATTCTTTTGAGCCAATCTTTTCTAAGGAGTTATGCCTGGTCAGTTGCCTGCGGGTCTGGATGGGCAAACTGCAAGATATTGCTTCTTTCGCTGCTTTATTCTCTGAGTTGTAATATTATTTGTATAATCGTTTCCGCTTAATTATTAAAATGTGTGGTTGTGATTTCCAATTGTTGTAAACATGTGAGTGCTAGCTACTGATCCAGGAATAGCACAAGAATCACATGGAGGTTCCTGCTCATCCGAACGGGTCTCACAATGATCATTTGCCATCCCTTGGCGCCGGAGACGAAGCGGACTCGACCGTGGAGATCGCTCTGCCGCTATGTCCTCCCCCGTCGGCGGCCTCAACCCACCGGAGGAGGCAGCGGATAACCAAGCCGCCCCCGGGGCGGGGACTCAGAGTCCCGGCCCAAGTGCGCCATCGGTGGCCGTGGTCGATCCCGGCACCGGCGTGGCGGTCGACGAGGAGGAGGAGATCCCTCGCGATCGTATTGACGACCGTGAGGACTTCACCCGCGCACGCCTGGAGGGGCGACTCGGCGAGGTGAGGGTCTTCCCGCTGACTTCGTAGCTCGCAGTTTGACTTCCTTGTCCCCTCACTTTTGGGCCATCCTTTTCGTCGTGAAGGTGATCGACTGTGCCTCTCGAGGGTTACAAGGCCTCCGAGAGTATGCTGTCGTGCTGGGGGGTCTCCTCGACGCAGTGGAGGCGCGGGAGGTTGAGCGCGTCCGGCTCGTGCAGACCATTGAGGTCGAGCAGGGGGAGCTCGAGCAGAAGGCCCAAGAGCTCGATGATCTGGCCCGACGATGAGGGCGCAGGAGATAGTCCACGCGAAGAGCTCGAGCGGACCAGGTCTCCAACGCGACTTCGTGTTAGGGCCGTGGAGCAGAGCGCCGACGCTCAGCCCACGGCGCCGAGGCCGAGCGGGCAAGATCAAGGCTCGAGAAGGCTTCATGAGGCGTCAACTCCCGAGCTCAAGGCCAAAATACTCCAGCTCGAAGAGGAACTTGGGAGCGTCAACAAGACACTTGAAACCGAGCAGGCCAAGGTCAAGGACCTGGAGAGGGCCGCTGCGGAGCAGGCACATTCTAGGACGAGGGCGTCCCCCGAGCTCGAGGCCAAAATCCTTGAGCTTGAGGGGAAGCTCGAACGTGCCACCAAGGCGCTCGAGGTCGAACGCGCTAAAGTCGAGGCGCTGGAGAAGGTTCCCGCGAGGTCGCCCCTTGGGCCCGGGACTAAGGTCCCCGGGCTCGAAGAAAAGCTCGAGCGCGTCGGTAAAGCAGCGAAGAATGCCCTGGCCCAGCTTGAAGACGAACGACGCCGAGCCGTGGATGCTTCCCAGCAAGCCCTCCAGCTCCAGGGTGAGATCGCAACCCTGAAGGCAAGAGTGGCCCAGCTCGAGCAGGAAAAGCTTACCCGCGAGATGGCCGACCTGTAAGGAAACATCAAAGAGCGCGGAATGTACTAACAAAAGTGGTTTGTTTTTGGTGTACAAAGAAACCTCGTCCCTGTTGTAAATCCGTAGCTTGGGGATACTTGAAGTCTTCCTTGCTTTGCTTATTGGTCATTCCCGTGCTTTCTAGGTCGTGCGCCGATAGGGTAGCCTTACCCAGCCCCCGTTGGGTCCGAGGTCGAGCGACGCGTGCCTCGGGCACAAGACTTAAACATGGACGAGAGGCCACGACCTGCAAAGTGGAGGAACAATTCGCAATGGTAGAAGGGCACGAAGCGGTCATCGTTAGTGCTCGAACAGTCCTTGCGACCATGCATATCGCTCGACGGCTAAAGCGGCGAGGTTCTCAGCTCGAGCCCAAGCACAGGGAAGAGCTAGATTGCGAAGAGGTTCGGCTTACGTTTAGCTCGTTCGCTGGCGGTGAACGTCAAACCTGCGTCGCTTAGACCAGGAGCGAATGTGTTCGCGACGAGGGTTGTGTTCGAGAAAAACAAACGAGAACCGCTCAAAAAGAAATAGCAAGAATATCGGCCGAAGCGGCATATAGAAAATGAAAGATCACTTTATTGAAATGTGAGGCATAGGGTTTACACATAAAACTTCCGGTTGATCTATATTCCACGAGCTAGAGAGCTCTCGCTGTCGGGCATCGCTAGCCGGTAAGCCCGTGCGATCTGCTGAAACAACTCTATAGGGCCCTCCCACCGGGATAACTTGTTGGTGCCGACGAGCTCAATCCGCCTCGGGGCTAAGTCCCCAACAAGGAGCTTCCTAGGTCGCATCGACCGAGACGCATGTCTGCGAAGAGTTTGCGTAGTGCG
Organism: Guadua angustifolia; assembly: GCA_036346375.1. Classification (NCBI taxonomy): domain Eukaryota; kingdom Viridiplantae; phylum Streptophyta; class Magnoliopsida; order Poales; family Poaceae; genus Guadua; species Guadua angustifolia. The sequence continues at coordinate 1,331,561 of CM070511.1, read as the reverse complement.
TTGATCGTAGAAAGGCACGGCATCTTACTTCTTCTGCGAGGGTGAGGTCGAGACCGTTCACGCCGAAGTCGACTTGGTCGCACTGCCGACTGGCAGAGCCCAACCGTGACCTCGGGAGGCGGGGCGGCTTCGCAATCAACACGAGTGGAAGGGTGTGGACCCTGTGGCTCGGCTTGTTGTGGTATGAATAGACCATAGGACGGTGGGAAGTTCGCCCACCTGTGCCTTGCCAGATCGGTCGAGCTCATCTCGCGACTCGTTTCTTGACGCTCAACGACGGTTCGCTGGCTGCTCCGCTAATCCGCTGCTCGGGGTGAGCCACCGCGAAGCAAATTTTAATGCCGAAGTTCTCGCAAAACTCCCCGAACAACTCACCGTAAACCGAAAGTACCGTTGTCATGATAATCTTGCATGGAACCCCGCACTGGTGACCACGAACAAGCGGAAAAATGAATCGCCACCCGATTATGGTGATGGTCGAGACCGGCCTCTATCCACTTGGTGAAGGTGTCGACAATGACGAACGTAAACTTCTTCCTCCGCCGCTTGAGGAAAAGGACCGAGGATGTCCAATTTCGTGTCGAGAAGGGCCACGCGAGCGGATGGTCTGGAGCGCGAGGCGGGTTGATGCGACTTTCGGCGTGGAATTGGCGAGCTCGGCAGTGCGGACGATATCACGAGCATCTCCGCAGCCGAGGGCCAATAGTACCCCATGCGGAAGGCCTTCCACCATTGTCAGACGAAGAGTGCGCCTACGAGGCCCGAGTGAATGTCATGCAAGAGGTACTTACCTCCTCCGTGGAGATGCACCGCGTCAGATGCCTAAACATTGCGCTCAGAAGCTCTCCTCGACAAGCGTGTCGACTCGCCGGCGCTGATCCGCTCCTCTGGCAGGTCGGGTGGCGTGTCGCCCGAGCAAGGAAGCGTGGATGGCCTCGCCCAGAGGGTGTACCTTCGACCATGGCGAGCGCGACCTCTTAGTCGGAGATTGACGGGCCGCTTAGTGTCTCGTGGATGACGTCGGGTGGGACTTCATCGCCGAGGAGCCAAGCTTGGAGAGGAGTCCGCTGGAGTTGTCCTTCCGGGATGTGTTTGAGCTCCAAGTTCGAACCACTTCTCCATCTTGCGCCTCGGCGAGGTACTTTGTCATCGAAGTCTCCCGAGCACCTTTGGTAGTCCTTGTTGAACTAATTGATGACGAGCCGAGTCGCCTTCACGACCAGCGGCGACTCCCAAGGCCTTGCAAGCTCGCAAGCCGCCAAAAGAGCTTCAGATTCGCCACATTGTTGGTCGCCGAGAAGCCAAAACGAATTACGACCTCGGCTTGTCACCGCGGGGTGAGGATAAGGATCCCAGCCCGAAGCGCTTGAAGGATCTCGAGCCGTCAAGAACATGACCCAGGGCTTTTCGCCTTCGACCAGAAGCTCGGGAGCGGGCTGCGATGTCTTTCGACCACGAAGTCGGCGAAAGCACTTGCGATTTTATGGTCGCGGCGCACCACGACCGGACGCCGAACGCCGCCAGATTCCATGGCCCACTTGGCGATTCGCCGCCGCCTCCGGGTTCTCAGATGTCCCCGAGCGGAAGTTGCTCGGGACAACCACTGAGTGTGCCCGAAATAGTGCCGAGCTTGCGCTGGCCATGAGGAGAGCATATAACAGCCTTCAGACTGCGGGTAGCGCTCCTTCGGCCGTGCAAGACCTCGCCGACATAATAAATGGGGTCTTCTGAGGCCCCTGCTCCGCTACCAAGACGGCACTAACAAAGATGGGGGTGGCGCGAGGTATAGCAAGAACTTCTCACCAAAGTTGTGGCGTTGTAAGGAGGGGTGGGGACGGTATGCCTTCGTCGTCGAAGGATCGCTGGGCCTCGAGTCCACTGAAGCCCGTGCTTGCGCAAGGTTTGAAAGAATGGGAGCCCGCTCGCCGAGCCTCGAGATGAATTGCCGAGGGTGGCCATGCGCCAGTGAGGCTTTGCACCGCTGATCGAGGCCGAGGGTGCCATCTTTCGATCGCCTCGATCTTCTCCGGTTTGGTCCAACCCCGAGCCCCGATCATGTAGCCGAGCACCTTATCGGACGCTGCACCAACACGCACTTCTCGGGTTGAGCTTGATCTTGTGCTCGCTCAGTTGGCGAAGGTCTCGAGGTCGCGAACGTGGTCGCCCTCGGCGGGCTTTTGACGATGATGTCGCCCACGTAGACCTCAAGGTTCCGCCCGATCCGAGCTCGAAAGTCTTGGTCATCGACGTTGAAAAGTGGCCTCGTGATTGCGCAGACCAAATGACATGGTCGATAGCAATAGGTGCCAAACGGCGTGATGAAGGAGGTCTTGCTTTGCTGCCGATCGCTAGCTTGATCTGGTGGTACCCCGAGTAAGCATCCAAGAAGCTCGAGATCTTAGCATTCGCGGTGGAGTCCACGATCCGTCGATGCGCGAAGCGGAAATTGTCCTTCGCAAGCCGAGTTCAACCCCGTATGGTCGACACATTCTCCACTTTCCTCCCTTTTTTCGCGACGATGACCGGGTTGGCCACCACTCGGAGTAGTTGATCTCACGAATGAAGCCGCCTTCAAGAGCTTGTCGAGGTTCTCCTTGATGACCTGTGACTTTCTCCCGAGAGAAGCGACGCAGTTTTTGGCGCCTGGTCGGAGCCGGATCCCACCGCAGCTTTGTGCTCAATCACCTCCTCGGGACGCCGCATATCCGCGGGCTCCTGCCGAATATACCCTTGTTGGCGCGAAGGATGGTGACGAGCTCGAGTTCCTATTTGGGACTCACCATCGGAGACGTGGACACACTGGTCGGGTCGCTCGCCGAGCGGCACGCCTTCGCGTTCCCGCTTAGGTCAGACGCCGCCTTACGGCGGCGTTCGCGTCGTCTCCTCGATCGTAGGCTGGGCAAGATACCGCAAGGGCCAAGGCCTTGGTCTCACAACCATGCGCGCCGCTTGTAGGTCGCCCGACGATGATGACACCGCTAGCGAGGTAACTTCATGCATCGATGGCTATAATGGTTGGCGCCATGAATTTGACCAAGGCAGTCGCCCGAGGATGGCGTTAGACGGAGGTCACCTCGACCACTTCGAAGGTGATCAACTTCGGCGAAGTTGTCAGAGCCACCGAAGGTGACTGGCAAGACAACCTGCCCCAAGGGGGTGGTCGAACTCCCGGGGACTATCCCGAAGAACGGTATGGTGATGCTCTTGACTTTCGATCGGGGAATCTGCATCCGGTCGAGCGCTCCTGGCTGCAGTAAGTTAAGAGAGCTGCCGCCATCGACCATGACGCGACCGACCGTGGTGTTGCTGATGGTCGGGGTCACGACCAAGGCGGTCTTTAGGTCTCGAGCCATACCTGGGAGAGCATCCTCCGGGGAGAAGGTGATGGTGGCACCGGCCCACTTGGTGGTCGGTGCGGGCTTCCCAAATGGCGACTGGTAGATGGTATGCGTGGCGGCCTTGACCTCGCCGATGGGTAGGCCGACGAGCCACCGAAGATGACGTTGATCCGCGCCGCTTTGCCGAACCTGTGTCGAGGTCGTCGCCCCGCTCGCGCCAGCATTCACCCGGCCGGGTGGTCGTCATCTTCGGAGCATGGGCATCTCACCCCGCCCATCATAGAAGACGCCTAGCTTATTCGCTAAGCCCCGCAGTTCAGAGATCGTGGCCGCCGCCCATGGAAAAGACGAACTTTGTTTGTCAAACCCAGCGCCCTCGACCGCCGAAAGCATCGCCTGTCGGGACCGCACGCTGGCCCTCCCTATTTGGGGGTTCTTCGCTGGCGCGGTTGGGTCGGCCTTGGCGAGGCTTAGAGTCCTCCCGAAGCTTGGCCTCGACCTCGAGGACTCACTGGCCATCCGCCGAGACGATCACTCATGTAGCCCTCCGCCACCTTCGCGATCGCTTTCGCTTCTTGGTGGTGGCGCCTTGGTCGGCGCCCGAGTTGGACGGCCGGCCTCGTTTGGTTTAGACCAAGCATACCTTGGTCGAAGTCGCGTTTCAGCGGACGGCATCGCTCGCGTCGCTGCATCGCCCGCCATGCGGAAAAGTTTGTTGACGCCGAGCCTCGAGGTGATCTCCTGTGTCTTCGTGAGACGCCGATCGCGACCCGAACTTGAAGGCCTTGATGACGGCCTCATCGAAATGCTCGATCAGTTCCCAGCGGATGAATCGCCGCACAAAGTCACGCAGATGGCTCGTTCTTCCTCGATGACATGATCCAGTCTTTCTCCCGCCACCGCCAGAATAACTCTCGAAGTTGGAGCGGCGGGCGCTCGATCTGGCGCCACGACCAAGGAGCCAAGCTTCGACAAAGAGCCAGTCCTAGCGGCCCGGCCGAAACGATCGGGAGGTAGTTTGCCATTACGAGCTCGTTCTCCAAACCGCCAGATAGCGGTCGAATAGATGGACAGAACTCGCCAGGTTCTTGGTCCCGTCGAAGCGCCGACAACAGAAGCTTGAACCGAAGCCACATCGACGACGCGATTTAAGGCCGCCGGAGACGCCATGCACCGAGGTCGACAGTGCACGCCGGTCATGGTCATTGCCGACAAGATCCTCGCCGCCGCCGGACTCGAGTCGAGGCTTCGCGGCTCGACTTCCGCGGAACGACCATGGTGCCGAGCACGGGAATCACCCGGTTGGTAACGCAGCGTCCAGACCGCGGGCGCCGGGCGGAACGCCCCAGAGAGGTCCGCAGACTGCCGCCAGCCGACGGAGCGCCCGGCTCGGCCTCGTCTCGTTGGCGCGGTGTTCGTGGGGACGCCGGCGGCCCGCTGCCGGAGCCTCGCCCCGAGCTCGTTGTTTCGGGGCTAACTCTGTCAGGAGAGGTGTCCGACGCGATCGATGGCGCGACGTGTTGTCATTACTTCTCCGAGCGGGTCCCCGAGTGTTGACTTTGATGTCGCGGAGGTGCCACCTCGGCCGCAGCCCGATCGAGTTCTCGCCAGGCTCGCCAAAGAGCTCCGACTCGCCCTATCGTGGTTGGCTATGACCCGGCGAGAAGGCGGAGGCGCCCCGGAGGGGAGCCTCGTGGCCGAAGATGTCTTGGCCTTTCTCTGGGCCTCCCGCCGGAGAGTCGTTATGGCTTGGTTGATGGCAACCGCACCATCCGGCGAAGCGTCTTCCGGTTCTGCGGATCAAGGTCATCCGCATCTCCTCACGTTTGCCCGCCCGCCACCGTAACATGCCGCCGAGCGGCGGCGGCGAGGGCGTGAACAGGACACGGAGTCGGAGTCCGCTCTCAAGAAAATTCGCCGATGAAGGGCGCCATGCTCCCCGAGTCTTGGTGTCGCTCTCGCGAAAAGAGCAAAACAATCGGGCCCCGGTGGGCGCCAATTGCCGACGATCGGGATCACAACCACAAAAAGAGGTAGGGTCGAGAGTTTATGGGACCCGAGCTGCGCTTTTACTCGAACGGCGAAGAAAATCGACGGGCGATGGTCGAGCAAGGCGACAACGAGCACGAGACAAGAGTTTGTACCGGTTCGAGCCCCGTGAAGGTAATAGTTTACTCGATCGCCCCGGGCGGTGATTCTTGCTATATGGGTGTACAGAGCGTTGTTTACAACATAAGACAAGAATGGTGATTCCTAACTCGAGTCAGCTTTGTGTGTGTTGTGTTGTCTTCATCTCTCCTGAGCTCATGCATCCTTGGTCTTTATACTTCCTTTGTACGCGAACGGCCGGAGCAAACCTCGAAAGGGGGCCTGCACCTTGAGGGTCTGGCAAGAATCGCCTCGAACTTCTGGCGACTCGAGTCACCCCCACGACCCGCCTCTCCGCAACTGTCGATCAAATGCTCGATCCAAAAATCCTAGGGCGGACCAGGCTTCAAGCGAGACCCGCCGAGCTCGAGGTCGAGAGGTGCCGAGCTCGGGCGCCAGGCCCAGTGGTCGAGCGCCTGCAGACCTGTGTCGCGGTCGGGCCTTCCGAGCATGGGAATTGCTGACCACACTCCTACTGGTCAAGGGTACCCACCCTCGCCAAGGTGGCATACAAAGAACTAGGCATTTAACTAATCCCAAAATTCATTCAAACCAATTTTACTAAATTAGCATGCAATAAATTAAATCGAAATAATTTTTTTCACGATAGGTTCAACATGATCAAACACAACTTGCCTTCAAAAAGTACGGATTCTCGGTTCCTGAGCTTGTTCTCGGTCGAACTTCTCCTCGAAACCGCTTCGGGCACTTCAACGTCTCACGCCAGAACGCAAATAAACAACAATAAATAAATAATACAGAGAGCAACTCAAGTCAAGAATTCAATTAAAATTCACTAACGAAAGAGCTTGATTTTACAAATTTATAGAAATTGGAATCACTCAAATCGGAGTTAAAACGCATAAAAGTTATAAGCGTTTGAAGTTTCAAAATACATTTTAAATCAATAATCCGAATTAAATAAATATTTTCTTTTTCGAAAAATAATTATTGCGCCATCGTGACACGGTCGCCACCAGAGAGTGACGCGGGGCTTTGCCGACGTCGACCGACCGGCTCCGTCTGCGGTCGATTGTGGGACCCACCGTGACGCCACCGACGTCACCGCTTCAGGCGGGCCGACGGCGGGCCCGTCTTTGCCGCGACACGCGGCGACAATGCACGTGCGGCTCGGTGTGCCACGCGTCACGACGCGATTGGCTGCGGTGCGGTGCGATCCGAGCCGTTGAATCTAGATCTAACGGATGAAGTTTGAAGATGAGGTTTACTGTTCAAGGGCGACGTGGCGAGATCCGGATCGTTGATGCGCGATCGGACGGCGGTGGAAGCTCGGGCTCGGTGGAGACGGTGCGGCGGCGATGCTTCACCGGAGACGAGGACGACGACGTACGACGCGGTGTTCCCGAGCTCCTCCGGCGTGAAGAAGTAACGCTCCCGACGCGGCGCGATGAGATGAGTTCGAGGATGGCACGGGCGACGGCGGAGAGTGACCGGCGGCGACGGGGCGAAGCAAAAACGACGGCGGAAAGCTTCAGGACTTCGGCGAGCTCGTGCTGCGAGGCGGCGGCGTTCGGCGACGCGGTGTCTGGTGGGTGCGGCGCGAGTGGGGATCACGCCACGGGTGGCGGCGCTTTAAATAGGAGCCTCGACGTCCGTGAAATTGTGGAGACCGAGGCCCACTTTAGCTTGGCGCTAAATCCGTGGCGTCTCTGAGAAATGACGTATAAACGTGGACCGTCGGATGAAGATCGGACGGGCTGGCGCTTAGGGTTTTTTCTTTGGGCGCATGTTGTTCGCCCAACACTGTTCATCCGGATTTTTAATTCTTTTCCGATTAAAAATAATTCTCGAAAATCAAATAATTCATTTGGGGCATTAAAAATACCAGAAAAATTCTGGAAAAATTCTCAAAAATATTTTAAGACATTTGTGACTCAAATAAAATATTTTCAGCAAAATTTTATTTTAACTTTTCTATTATTTAATTAATTTGGCAAATGGCTTACTTCAAAATAAATCCAAATAAATTCCGAAATTTCCAAAAATTCAAATTACCATTTTAATGCAAGAAAAGAAAAATTGGGGTGTTACAAACCTCCCTTAACGGAATCTCAATTTCGAGATTCAAGGTCGACTAAGGAATAGGTTTGGAAATTCCTTCTTGAGATCTTCTTCACGCTCAAAGTTGCTTCGCTCTCTAATGGTTACTCCAATCGAACTCATGTATGGGTCGATTTATTTCTCGTTTCTCGATCCATTGTGTCCAAGATCTTCACCGTACTCTTTATAAGTCAAATCCTCCTGCAGTTCAACCGACTCTAACAAGATCCGCTCTTCCGCACTCGGAGACATTTCTTTAATTGCGACACATGGAACACATCATGCACGCTCGCTAGAGACTGCGGTAACTCCAAATGACACGCTACTTCACCTCACGACTTAGATCTTGAATGGGCCAACATATCTTGGCGCTTAACTTCCCTTTGGTGTGGAACCTCTTAACTCCTTTTGAGTGGGGTAACTCGAGATACACAAAATCTTCAGCTCAATGCTCAAATCCTCGCGGCGATTATCGGCATAACTCTTCGCCTTTGATTTGCAATTTTCAACCTTTCTCGATCATGGCTATTCTGCTTCTTGACTTCTCAAGAATATCCGCCCAAACATATGACGTTCTCCGTCTCATTCGGTTCAACGGCGTTCGACGTGGTCTTCCATATAGCGCTTCGAATGGCGACATCTGCAAACTTGCCTGGTAACTGTTGTTATAGCTGAACTCGGCGTACGGTAAGCACTTGTCCCACGATGTTGTATAAGCCAATGCACATGCCCTCAACATGTCCTCCAAGATTCGATTAACTCTTTCCGCTTGCCCATCTGCTCATGGGTGATATGCAAGATCAAGTTCGACGGTCCCTAGGGCCTCATGCAACTTATCCCAAAATCTTGAGGTAAACTGGGTACCTCTGTCCGATACAATTTTCTTCGGAACTCCATGTAGACATACAATTCTTGACATATACAAATCTGCTAAGCGGTCCCCGGAGTATGTAGTCTTTACTGGTATGAAGTGAGCAACCTTTGTCAAACGGTCCACTATAACCCATATGGAGTCATATCCTTTCTGGGTCCTTGGTAAACCAGTAATGAAGTCCATTCCAATTTCCTCCCATTTCCACTCGTATCTTCGGTCAGAGTAATCCTCGCCGCCTTTGATGCATTGCCTTGACTCTTTGGCATATGTCGCACAACGCAACATGCTCGCAACTTCACGCTTCATGCTTGGCCACCGAATCTTTCCTTCGTGTCTTGATACATCTTAGCGCTTCCGGATGGATAGAGTACTTGAGTCATGAGCTTCCTCCGAATCACTTGTTTTAGCCTTCTTGTGCGGATGCGAAATGCGCTTCTTGATCCACAATGTACCTTGCTCATCCAAATTTTGAAATCCTTTGCCTTACCTTCCTCCATTTTAGACTTAATCCTCTGAATCTTGACATCGTTCTTCTATCCTTCACGAATCTGATTTTTCAGGGTAGGCTTCACTTCTAGAGCGGCTATAAATCCTTTAGGCACGATTTCCAACTTTAGCTTCTGAAATTCCTTGCACAACTCCACCTGGCTTTTCTCCACCAACATGTTCACAGAATGGCTCTTTCGGCTTAAAGCATCAGCCACCACATTGGCTCTCCCGGGGTGATAATGAATCCCCAGATTGTAGTCCTTAATTAGTTCCAACCACCTCCTCTGCCTCATGTTCAGGTCCGATTGGGTAAATATATATTTAAGACTCTTGTGGTCCGTGTACACCTCACATCTGCTCCCAATTAGATAGTGCCGCCATAACTCGTGGCATGCACCACTACCGCTAATTCCGGATCATGCGTCGGATAGTTCTTCATGCGGCCTCAAGCGCCTTGATGCATATGCAACGACCTTCGCATTACGCATTAACACGCATCCTAGTCCTTGGCGCGATGCATCACAAAGATATATCAAAGCTCGCTTAGATCTCGTAGAACTAACACCGTGCCGATGTCAAACGCTTCTTCATCTCTGAAAACTCCGCTCACATTTCGCGCCCATGCAAACTTCTTTCCTTTTTCAACAATTGCGTAAGAGGTCTCGCAATCGTTGAGAATCCTTCAATAAATCGGCGGTAATAACCGCCATTCCAAGGAAACTACGGATTTGAGTCACCGCCTTGGTGGCTCCCAATGCAAAGATCGCTTCCACCTTACTTGGATCAATCTGCGACTCCTTGGCGGTCACCACGTGTCCAAGGAATTCCACCTTGTTCTTCCGTAATCACACTTGCTAAACTTAGCTAAAAGTTGCTGCTCTCTTAACTTCTCCAGAACTAGCTTCAGATGTTCGGCATGCTCTTCTCTCTTCTTGGAGTAGACTAGAATGTCATCTATGAACACAACAACGAACTTGTCCAAGTATTCCATGAAAACCTTGTTCATCATGTTCATGAAATATGCAGGTGCATTTGTCAAACCAAAAGACATAACTGTAAACTCGTAGTGCCCATATCTTGACGAAAATACGGTCTTCGGCACATCCTCCGATCTAATCTTCAGGTGGTGATATCCTCGATCGAGGTCGATCTTGGAGAAAACTCCAGCCTCTCAACCGGGTCAAATAGGTCATCGATCCCGGTAGTGGGTACTTATTCTTTATAGTGACCTCGCTTAGTGCTCGATAATCCACACACATCCGATAACTTCCGTCCTTCTTCTTAACAAATAGAACCGGTGCTCCCTGTGGTGACGAATCGGGTCCGATAAATCCTTTATCCATTAACTCCTCAATCGCTTCTTCATTTCCACTAGCTCATCGGTTGACATCCGATAAGGTCTCTTAGCTATCGGGCCGTTCTTGTGATTAACTCGACATAAACTCTATGTCCTCGTCTCGGTGGCATCCTGTGAATCCTCCGAAATACATCCGTATTCTCGACAACCGGTACATCTTCTATGCCGACGGCCTTCACACTATTGACCATCAATCGACCATCCCGAACGGCGCTTGTTCGAACTCTATTTTTCTCCGCTAGGACTCTCGATCGATATGACTCTTCGTCCACGCCTAACACAACCTTGTGCTTAGACAACCAGTCCATTCCCAAAATAACATCTAAGGTCCGGGTATCCAACACCACTAAGTTAGCTAGAACTCTGCTCCATCTATAAGCAACCTTACCCCGTAACATCCTACATCGATCGAATTTCGATCCGGGGATTGTACTAGCAATACATGCCTAAGGTTCACCATTTTCAACCCATTGTTCACAGCAAAAATCCGGGATATAAATGAATGTGAAGCTCCAGAATCAAATAAAACGGTTGCAGGTACTGAGTTGACAAGTAACTTACCCAGTACGACGTCCGATGTATTATGCACTGCATCTGCGGTGACATGATTGACTCTGCCTCTTACCACGAGGTGGTAGCTCCAGATTGTGTAGCTCCACGGCTTGCTCGGGCGCAGTGTCTTCGTTGGAGTAGTTCCAAGATTGAAGCGAATCGGTGTCACTCCTCCTCCTTCTTAGGACAATAGTTGGCAAAGTGCCCTCGCTGCGTGCATTTAAACAACGCCTAATCGCCGATTGCCGGCTCCTCATGTCGCGTTCCCAACCGTGTCGGTGTTCGGAAATTTTGTCCCGCAGGTCTTGGTATCGTGGCGGCGTGCCACCACATTCCTTGGCTGAAATCAAGAACTGGTTTGGTGCAACCTCAAACGCTGCGCCTCGACGTGCTCCCTGTTGTGCCATCCTCGCTTCGGTTGTCCTCCAGCTCCTTGCGCTTGTCCTCCAATATCAGCGCCTTGTTCACCAGCTCCTAAAAGTCCGGAAAGGTGTGGGTTATAAGTCCCACCTGCAACCCTGAATTCAGGCCTTTCATGAAACGAGACTGCCTGGCCTTGTCCGTTGCTATGTCCTCAGGTGTGTAGCGTGCCAGCTGCGTGAACTTATTCAGATATTCGACACCGGTTGATCGCCTACCAAAGGTTCTAAACTCCTCCTTTTTCAACTCCATTATGCCCTCGGGCACATGGTACTGCCGAAAAGCATCCGTAAACTCCTCCCAGCTGATGTCCTGTGGGTGCTCATGAGCAGCACAGAAGTTTTCCCACCATTCAATGGGTTCCTTCAAGCCGATGAGAAGCAGAGTACCCTCTCATTTCCTTCACACCGGTAATGTGCAACTTCCTCTCTATCGCCTCTACCAATCATCCGCTTCCAATGGATTGGCATTTCCAAAATGTAGGCGGCCGAGTCCTCATGAATTTCGATACCTCGAGTGTGGCCTCTCGTGACCGGGTTGACTCGTTAGCTTGGGCGGCGGCGTAGCTTGGGCGGTGACCTGCTTCATCTGCTGCATCATGGCATGCATTAACTGAGTCTATGCAGCGATAAAGGCTCCAAAATTCTGCATATCAACTGGCGGTGCTGGTTGAGTTCCTTGTCCTTCATCATCGATGTTCCCAATGAAGCGTGAACCACTCCCATTTCTCCTTGGTTTCACGGTGTTCACCATCTGCCGATTGCTCCATGGTTTAGAGACGAGAGGGAAATAAGAGTAGACAAGTAATAGAATAATTATGCGGGGTCAATGGTGAAATAGTAAAAACCAACTTTATTATTTTATTACTTTATTAATACCGAGGTATGGTTGCTCACAATGCCTAGGGCCATGCAACACATACCCATCACTCACAAGCATGAAAGAAGCAAATCAAGCTAATACTCGAGTCAAACGCTCTAAGGGTGACTCTTATTCCAAGACGCGACTCAACGCAGAGTCTCAACTGCTAATCCTAACGCACTCCTCAAGCCAACCACCACCGAACTTCGGTGGATACACCGCGGTGTGTCTTTGGTGTAGAAACCTATCCCAACGATCCGCAGCTAGATGCGCCTCGCCTCCTCGCTGGCTCAACCTCCACTGGCTCGGCTTGACCTCCACCGGCCTGCTCGCCGCTGCTCCGCCTTGTGGCTCCTCCGGGTCTGGATCGTAGCTCCAAAGATTGGCTCGGCCAGTCCGTGACACAATATTGTCTCCAGCTCCCCAATCCTCCGGATAGAGTGGGCCAAGTACTCACAAGTTCGCAACAGATGAGCCTCACCTACTGAACGCGCCATGGGACCTCTCGCAGCCTCGAACTGCCTCGCCGATAGCATCCTCTTGAGCGATGACATATCCGCCGTGGGTGATCGTGGCATCCTCCTCCTCTATGGGCTTTCGCCAGTAGCGAGTGTCTCGCGTGGGTGGTGACGAAACACTGTGCCATCCAACTCCCCGGGTAGGTACGAGCAATCGCTTCATCGCTAGACGCGATGTCTCTCGATCCCCCGCCAAATGACGACCTCGGCAAAGGATGCGGATGGGACGACTCGCCGCCCTATCCCGAGCGTGAACCGTGATGGTGACATCCTGCAATATCCGCCCTGCTCGCACTACAAGAGTCCCCAGTAGATCGGCCTGTCATAACCTCCAAGCAGCTGCATCATATGCCAAAGATCATGGCATTCTCCAAAGGCGCCACCAAAAGAGTGAATCATCCTCATCCGCCAAAGGACACTCACGTGAAACTCGTAAATTTTAAAACAAAGTGGAAACATGATAATTTCAGCAAGGGGTATGAAAGGAGAGAAGGGTAAGTCGAGATTGCATTATCATCTTGGCGATTTTAACTTTTAGAAAATAGTTTTATCCTCACTACGACCATTCTAACTAAGGGCCGATCCTACGGTCAAGATGGCTCGATACCACCTCTGTCGGGACCCGAATATGCAAATCTGACCCTCTCTGTATTCAGCACTAGTCCAGATCACGCTTAGTGCACACAGCCTCAACATTGGTACATATCACAGTCATAACCAAATAAATAATGAAGTACTTTAATTAAATACTCAAACTAGTTGGTAGACCTTATGGCCGAAGTTACAAAGATACGCCGCAGGCAAAGACTTATTAAAATATTCAAATGCAATGAAATAAGATAAACTCGTGGCGCCAACCAATTTGCCACATGCAATCGACGGGCTCGCTCCTTAGTTCGCTCGGCTCTCCCGATACTCCTCCTCCCGAGCGGGGTTGCTTCTTCTTCAAGCGAAGTTGTGTTGTTGTAGGGTGAGTACTTTGAGCACTCAAAGAAGTCATGCATGTAATGCAATGCTAATATGCTACATGCATGGCTTAGTACAAAGGATAGGTGTGGTTCATGCGCCAAGACAGCATTCAAAGTAAACAGTAATAGATTGCAAAGCGGTAAAACAATAGTAGGAATAGTAGCTTTCACAAACAACTCAATCGTAAACCTTTTTCCGTCTTAAGTCAAGTTCATCATTACCAACCCAAGCATTTTCCATAAACAAGTCATTTTCATGAAAATCTAACCCTTGACTGTAATCACCGAGCGATGCTCAATACCGTGAGCACGGCTATTCGAATAGGTTGTAAACTCGCAGAGGTTATACACTTTACCCACAAGATATAGTCAAATACCACTAAGGCAAATAACAGAACAAAGCCTTTCCAAAGTTCTCGTCTAAACCCAAGACGCTCGCTAAGGTTTCAACACTAGAGGGACTGGTTACCACACCTGTGGCCCCCTCTTGTGCCATGTGAGTTCTCACCGCTCCTCCGGCCCCACACCACCACGACAAGATTAAAGAATAGATTTCCCGGTTTACTCGGCTAGGTCCGCCCCATTACGAGCTTGTGGTTGTATGAAAGACTCCGCTCAAATACTCGCAAGGTTAAGTCCTTAGTTGACCGAGGCAAGACTAACCAAGAATGACCTTAAATATCCAAAACCAATAAAACCAAATACGACCGCCAGCTTGCCACTCTTGGCCCACCGAAACAATCTTGCCACATGCCTCGCCTAAATCATTTTCCCACCGGTTTTTACCATTTGCACCACGTGCCATCATCAACTCAATAACACATGTCTCATTCACAAAATACGTTCCATATCTCATTAAGTTAATATTAACTTTGGTATTCCAAAATCATGAAATTTCCACGCAAGGGGGCTAAGCATACTACTTACGGTCTACTCAACCCTTGTTGGCCAATAATTAATGTCCAACTATTAATCCCCAACCTAGGGTGACAAATGATTCATGGCCTACAATTATATACGACAAGGTGGCATACAAGAACTAGGCATTTAACTAATCCCAAAATTCATTCAAACCAATTTTTACTAAATTAGCATGCAATAAATTAAATCGAAATAATTTTTTTCTACGATAGGTTCAGCATGATCAAACACAACTTGCCTTCAAAAAGTACGGATTCTGGTTCCCGAGCTTGTTCTCGGTCGAACTTCTCCTCGAAACCGCTTCGCACTTGAACGTCTACGCGTAACGCAAATAAATAACAATAAATAAATAATACAGAGAGCAACTCAAGTCAAGAATTCAATTAAAATTCACTAACAGAAAGAGCTTGATTTTACAAATTTATAGAAATTAGAATCACTCAAATCGGAGTTAAAACGCAAAAGTTATAAGCGTTTGAAGTTTCAAAATACATTTTAAATCAATAATCCGAATTAAATAAATATTTTCTTTTTCGGGAAAAATAATTATTGCGTCATCTGTGACACGTGTCGCCACCAGAGAGTGACACGTGGCCTTGCCGACGCCAGACCGACCGGCCCGTCTTCGATTGTGTGGGACCCACCGTGACGTTAGCTCGACGTCACGGCTCGGTCTACCGACGTATGGGCCTGCGGTTGCCGCGACACGCGGCGACAATGCACGGTGCGGCTCGGTGTGCCACGCGTCACGACGCGATTGGCTGCGGCGGGGTGCGATCCGAGCCGTTGAATCTAGATCTAACGGATGAAGTTTGAAGATGAGGTTTCTTGCTCAAGGGCGACGTGGCGAGATCCGGATCGTTGATGCGCGATCGGACGGCGGTGGAAGCTCGGGCTCGATGGAGACGGTGCGGCGGCGATGCTTCACCGGAGACGAGGACGACGACGTACGACGCGGTGTTCCCGAGCTCCTCCGGCGTGAAGAAGTAACGCTCCCGACGCGGCGCGATGAGATGAGTTCGAGGATGGCACGGGCGACGGCGAGAGTGGCCGCGGCGACGGCGAAGCAAAAACGACGCTGGAAGCTTCGGGACTTGGCGAGCTCGTCATGGCAATGAGGCGTTGGGGCGGCGTCGCGGTGTACGGTTGGGTGCGCGCGAGGTGGGGATCACGCCACGGTGGCGGCGCTTTAAATAGGAGCCTCGACGTCCGTGAAATTGTGGAGACCGAGGCCCACTTTGCATGTGGCGAAATCCGTGGCGTCTCGAGAAATGACGTATAAACGTGGACCGTCGGATGAAGATCGGACGCGCTGCGGCGCTAGGGTTTTTCCGAAGCTGGGCCGCATGTTGTTCGCCCAACATCTGTTCATCCAGATTTTTAATTCTTTTCCGATTAAAAATAATTTCGAAAATCAAATAATTCATTTGGGGCATTAAAAATACCGAAAAATTTGGAAAAATTCTCAAAAATATTTTAAGACATTTGTGACTCAAATAAAATATTTTCAGCAAAATTTTATTTTAACTTTTCTATTATTTAATTAATTTGGCAAATGGCTTACTTCAAAATAAATCCAAATAAATTCCAGAAATTTCCCAAAAATTCAAATTACCATTTTAATGCAAGAAAAGCAAAAATTAGGGTGTTACACGCTCCTGCCTCAGTTTCAGACTCCACCCTTTCCTCTATTTATGACCTCACCATTCATGGTACTTGGCTTTCTATTCGATTTTTGTATATAGTTTTGTCAAATTGTTGAAACTAACAATTTGCATCCTTATATGATGTAGGGAACAGCTGGCTCGGCAGCAAGCTCGTAGGGAAGCGATGGTTCACACAGTGGCGTCGACTATGATTCACCTTAGGTGAATGAGTTCAATGATGTGGTTAACTTGGATGGAGGCTCCGACGAATGAAATTGTATGGTTATAGAAAAGGGAAAAAAAGAAAAACTTTCAGGTATATGGATACGCATACATTCTAATTGTACATTTCAGATGCAATAATATAATTTTTGGTTCATGGCCTTGATTGGGATGTTTTTATGGAATTGGAATTATGTCTTTGTTTCTAATAAATGAACGGGGATAAAATAGTTGGACTATTTATTAATATAAATGTGGTATCAGATGTGATGAAAAAATCAGTTGTTATTAATACTATAAAGTTGCTGTTAATACTCAACAATATCAAGCAGAGCAGTGGCCAAAAAGTAGTTATTAATACTAGAAAAATGGTCGTTGTTTCTTCATAATTAGTGATAGCACACTATCCAGTCGTAAAAAAAATTGTATGTGGTCATTAGTCCTATTAACCATGGAGCCTTTAACAACAGCTAATGACCATAATTCGTGGTTGTTAATTACTTTTAATGACTACATCTCACATCGTTAATAATTGTTTTCCTAGTAGTGCTAATTATTCATCGAATATTCTTGATTATCCTAAAGAGTTTTAGTATAAGAGGTCATTTTTTTGAGTTCTCACATTACTTTTACTTGAATATCCAATATTTTCTACAATTTTTTTTCAATTTTCTTTGAATTTTTCTAATTTTCATTGAGTGTGACAATTTTCAATGTAAATTGGTCGAAAAGCAGTAAAAATTGATCAAAATCGTTAAATTGGTAAAATCGGTAGGTTTCTAATTTATTTCGCCACTGTTTGACTGTCGAATTCAAAAAGTTTGACTTTGCAATTCATTCAGTTCGATATCGATTTTGGACGAAAATCGATATCGCTGGGGGGAGGGGGATTCTGAGCTCGGTTCGGTAATGTAAACCCTCACTACAACTGCTTGGGTGAACGTGGGGAATAGGTGGAGAGTGTAGTACCTAGAGGATGGTGCAAGAGATGTTGCAGGCAGTGACGTAGCTAGGAATTTTTTGGAGCCTGGGCAAGTCTAACTATAGCGAGTGTTTATCTAGACAAACATGCCTAATTACATTGTGAAGAAATCCTCCAATCTACATCCTCAACGAGGAAGAAAAATAAGTACAAAATCGATACAACTCCTCTACACATACGAGGTAAGGTCTTCCTTAGTAGTTAGCTCACAATGTACAAGCTATATTGCACTCTGACCGCCAAAGACCCTTGACCGTGTGCCCCGTCCGCCCATCACCCCAGGCCCAATCGCCTTGCCGTGCACCTGAACAAGAGCCTAAACACCCTGGCCACATGCATCGTAGCCCTGACCTAAACCTTGCTACCTAGCTCGTGTCTATCTCGATGGCAAGAAACCAATTAATGACATTATTTGATGCTTCTTCCGAGTCAATTGTAAATGAACTAGGTACATATACTCTGTAAATGTGCTATGTTGTTAGCCCTTAGGATTTAATTGCAAAGCCAACTGGACCATAAATGATGCCTGACCCATTTCACAAAATAGGCTATGTGGATTTAATTGCAAAGCCAACTGGACCATAAATGATGCCTAACCCATTTCACAAAATAGGTCGATAGCTCCAACTTCTTTTTGACGCTGTATAGATTCTATGACTTCTCTCCATGTTTTTCAATGGCAACCGGTCTATGGGCTAGAAGGAGGACTAGACAGGGTTTCACTGGCAAGCCCAGGCGGCTGCCCGGGCTTACTGAGAAGTGGCTCCGCCACGGACAACCACTATCAACTCTTATTTATAAGTAGTAGCGATTAGCAGTTTTAGCACAAAAAAAATTTCGCTCTCTCTCCTTGGAATCTAGTTTTTACTCTTAGGGCCTGTTTGTTTTAGCTTCGATTCGGATTCTGGCCCTAAAAGCGAATCAAACAAACAAACTGATTCTAAAATCGATTCTCACAATCCAAATTTCACCCATATACACTAGAATCTACAATCCACTTCATATGTGCTTTTGGATTCTAAAATCAGCTTCTCTACAACCACAATTCAGAATCAGCTTTTAGAGAATTCAAAGCTGAAACAAACAGACCCTTAACTTGAAAAAGAAAAACCGTTTAACTTACGTCCTCAGGACGTGAAATTCAGCGCAAATCACGTCTCAAGGTTGGTTTCACGAGCAGTTTTGGGTGACGTGGCGGCCATATCATCAACCTGGCAGTGAAGTCTAGGGCCCAGATGCAAATGCGGCCCATGGAAATACGTAACAACGTGCGGCCCGGGTCATCCACCCCTTACCCTCCACCACCGTGGCTCGTCGGAAATGCCGCAGTGGCCGTGGCTCCAGCCCGCCGCCGCCGCTCGCCTCGCCACCCCCTTCGCCTTCCGCAGGAGCTGCTTATCCTCTATCCCCGCCCCAGTTTGCGCCTCAGCGTGCAACCACGACCAGGTAAGCACAGCGGCCCATCGCCGGCCGCCAGCTCTCCATCGTCTGTCTTTTGATGCGGACATGGTTTAACACCATGTGCGTCTGTGTGTTTAGGAGGATGAGCAGTCGTTGGTGGTGGTGGGCGGAGGCGCGGCCGGGGTGTACGCCTCGATAAGGGCCAAGACCCTGGCTCCCCAGCTCAACGTGGTGGTCATCGAGAAAGGAAGGTTCTTGTCCAAGGTAGCTCAGAAGCATGCGTCCTGATTCTTAAACATTGGTTCGTAAGGATTGGTTGATTCGTTGCTACTTGCTACGAGGCTGCAGGTCAAGATATCTGGTGGTGGCCGATGCAATGTCACCAACGGGCATCATCTTGAGCCATCCGTACGTTTGTGCACACTACACGCTCTATTTTCTGTTCAGTGATTGTCTCTTCAAGAGTTGCATGTTTATTTTAGTGGTAGTGCATTTGCTTTTAGTAGGTCATCTATAATGTTAGTTATGTTACAACTATACGGACATTGATGGCTATTCTGACGGACTGATGTGCTAGTAAAAAAAATGGAACTATGATGGCAATGCTATGGGCCTGTAACTAGCCACTGTATTCAGTAGATTTGTGGTTAATTGAATCTATGATAAGATGGCAATGTGTGTAGCAATTTGATCAGTACCCAATACCCATCAAAATGATTCATACTATTATTTCATTGCTTTTGTGGCTTCATGTTTGTCTTTTATGCTTGTGTCTCATCGAATATGTAATTCGCTCTCAGGGATTGGCAAGAAATTATCCTAGGGGAAACAAAGAACTCCGAGGATCGTTCTTTACCACTCATGGTCCACAGGACACCATGCGTTGGTTCTCGGATCACGGCGTTGAACTTAAGGTAGCTTTGTTGACACCACAACTACCTCAGGATCTTGTATATTTGTTGTTCTGAAGCCAAATTTTACTTATCAATGCCACTGTTGTTGCTTTCATTTTGATTGTCATGTCAGACAGAAGACGATGGTAGAGTTTTTCCTGTCACTGACAATTCTGCATCAATAGTAGATTGCCTACTGAATGAAGCAAGAAAACTTGGAGGTAATTGGCTCTGCTGTTTGTTCAGTTTTCATCCAAGCATAGTTCACTATCAGAAACAATTTCTGAAATTGAAAAAAATCAAATGGAAGTTTCCTGCAGGCTGGTAAAGCTGTGTCTAGTGCATCTGTCACTGAAAATGGAAAGTTTGTTCTGAAGGCTGAGAAGCGTACTGTTGATTTTGTTGATTATATCAATGCCAATTATATCTTAGTTGCCACAGGCAGCAGCCCACAGGTTTGAGAATAGATGTTTCTCCCCTCTCTTTGTATTGTTCGTATGTCAGATGGCATAAAGTAACTCCCTTACATTTTTCTTATTTGTAGGGTTATTCAATTGCCGCACAACTTGGTCACACCATTATTGCTCCTGTGCCCAGCTTATTCACATTTAAAATTGCAGACAAGCGACTGGCTGATCTCTCTGGGGTATACATCCGAAAATGCTATTGCAATTCTCATGCTAAGTAGCAAATGACTTACCGGTGAAACTCGGTTTCATCACTCTTATGCTTTTGACAATGAAATAATCACGTATTGCATATAAAGTGTTTAGCTTTAGCTTATTTGTGTGCTGCCATGGTTAGGTCGACTAGGTGTCACTCTTCCAAGTTCTTTCACCTCATATGGTATTTCCCTGTCATGTTAGTTCGTATCTTAGGTCATATGCTACCATGAAACTTAGCAAAACTTCAGGACTTGCCTTTTAAAAGTGAAGAAATGATAGTGCAGCTGATTTGTGTTTCTTCAAGTCAACTGGATAACAATGATTCCCCTACTTTTCTCCTGTCATGTAGGTCACATTTCCAAGAGTCAAAGCAAAATTGAAGCTAGATAGCCTTCAGAAAAGAGCTCCCGAATTAACTCAGGTGAACTGGTCATCTTCAACAATTACTTTGCTCCATAGATGTTTGCTTACATTATTTGCTGGTCTTATAGACTGGGCCTATGCTAGTTACACACTGGGGCCTTAGTGGGCCTGTTGTTCTTCGATTATCTGCATGGGGAGCACGTGAACTACATCAGCACAACTACCAAGGTAAGTTGCATAGAAACTATACAGGATTGCACTACATTTGCAACTGTTCAACTGGGAAATGGCACCACGATCATATTTGTATTGTTGGTCTGTGTTCATACTTGCAGTCAGTTGATCCAGAACAAATAGGGTATTTTTTCTTATCTGCTTTCATTATTACTTTGCTACTTTGCAATAGTTGACTTCGCAGAGTTATCTTTAGGGAGTTCTGCATGCTGGAAAATTTCTTACTGACACAACATTGAAATCTCGTATTAGGAATTTGTACTGTGTTCAGTGCTTCTCAATAGTACTATGCGATGTAAGTTGACCTTAATTTTGAATGTTCACTATTTATTCTCTGAAGTCAAAGCTTATTTGATGTTTATCACTTTGTACTAACTTTCATGGGATCTTGCTTAGTAGAACACATCATATTTTCTGTGCTGAGAGTTGTTTATTACAAGATCACATCATTGTTTTGCTGTTTTGTCATCCAATACAACCGTAAAGCACAAAATTAGCTTTATTGTTTTGTCTCTTTCAGCTCGTGCATTTTGTCTTTCATCAAATACATGAAATTTTCCATTATGATAAATATTTTACAATTGCATGTAAGACCTAGGAGTAATTGTCAGCTGTACCCATACATTTCTTTAAACACAGGAAAGCTTATGGTTGACTTCATACCTGACATTCATATTGAGGACGTGAAGCGCATCCTTTTCCAGCACAAAGATCAGCACGCGGTTCATTTCTTTCCTCTGCGCTGTTGCCTTTTCATGACTTTGTTAATGCCTTCTTCATCAAAAAATCTGAATCTGTCAGTGCTAACATTACTCTTGATTGTCCTGTGCTTTAATAAGTCAAAAAATGAGATATTGCAAATATATGTGTTAATGGAGCTTTGCCATTACAGTTTTACAAATACAGATAATTAAAGCCACCTTTACAGCTTTCTGTTCTATCAGTCATATCGGTCATTGGAGTGTTTTAAATGAAGTTTTTGAATTGCTTTTGTAATATACTCCCTCCGTTCCAAAATATAGGGTGTATTAGAATTCAAAAAAGTCTTTTAAAGTAAACTTTGACCATTAATTTCTGTTATAATATATTATGAATTGTTATGAAACCAACAATAATTGAAAGATAAGTGAAATATGAATCAATTGATACATCTTTTGTAAATTAAACATGAATTGGTCAAAATTTATGTAATTTGACTTTTTAAATTCTAATATGCCCATTTTGGAACGGAATATTACCCTGTAATCATGTGAATATTCTGATTGTTCCAGAAAAGATTAATAATGCAATTGTACTAAGAAGTTTTAGTCCCTGCAGAAGCACAAAGTGAATAACACTTTTCCCTTGGAGTTTGGTCTGATGAAGAGATTTTGGAGATTCCTTCTAGAACAGGAGGTCATAATGTTGTTTACTTGGGCTCCTCATTCCTTTAATCAGACGATTTCATCGGTTAAAGTTTCCTCTTGCAGAGTTTAGATGGTGATATGCACTGGGCCTCCATACCAAATAATTATCTAAAGACAATAGCCCTTCGCTTAAAGCAATGGATGTTCGAGGTTGTTGGGAAGGTATGTCATATCTTACTATACCTGCTGGAAAGTTTTTCAATGATTTGAAATAAGGTAGTGACAGTGTTTCTGACAAGACTCACTGCTTGTTATCTTATTATCAAATGTAGGGTCAATTCAAAGATGAATTTGTGACTGCGGGAGGTGTTCCAATTTCAGAGGTTTTTAGCGTTACTTAATTTCAGTTTTCACAAACATGAATCAACTTGCGTATGAACCTAATTTGTTCCTCTGCTGTAAAGATATCACTTAGCACTATGAAAAGCAAGAAACAGCCCAATCTATTCTTTGCGGGAGAGGTAATACTAATGTTCTTGAACTTGCAACGCTCTGGACTAGCAATAGTATACTCCACCTTACAGAGAGTGATCTTTCTGCAGGTACTTAATGTTGATGGGGTGACAGGCGGATTCAATTTTCAGGTAAGCAGTAATAGTTTCCTAAAGAATTTCACTTCTTTTAAGAGCGCAGTAGGTTAATAACTAACTCAGATCTTTCCATAGAACAATACATAGGTATCAAGTTCATCTTGCGCTTCAAGTAATTGAATGAAAATTTGATTGAATAGTTCACTTATTTTGAACGATACAGGAGGTTTGCAACTAGCATTGGTTCTTTGTTTTCCACAGAATGCATGGACCGGTGGTTATATAGCTGGGACAAGCATAGGCACATTGGCATCAAGCAACAATCTCAGACAGCAATCGTATTTGCAACTGGAAGAATCATAAGGAAATGGATGGATCCATGAATGGGACTCCATAATGAAATGGATGGATCCAAGGGTAGTGATTCAGGGATTCTTATTGGCTGACCAACTTTGTGAAAAATTGACCCCCTGTACCCTGCATGAGTTCAAAAATAAACTTGCATGAACAACATTCAGTGAGTTCGTACACTAATGGTACTGTAAAGATGTACATATGTGATAGTTTAATCATGGGGCTTGTAGGTACAACTTTGTTGTACTCTTTGAGACCTTCGAGCAGCTCTCTAGTTGAACAACTTCTGAATTGTACTTTGCAATGAATATGCAGATCGAATCATGGTTCTTCTCCAACACTAGCAAGATCCATACCCGATGCATTGGTTTCCCACAAAGAAAAGTTAAAACATGCAGGTACCGCACATGATTTACTAAAACATACAATGATAATTCACATTGGCTAATTTAGACCAATGAAATATCTCACGCAACAATGCCATCTCTAAATGAAATCACAATAAATAGTTTCAAAGCATAAGCATTCGACCACCACTACACTTGACTAACACACGCTACAGACCAAACTAGAATAGATGCACCAGATCTTCATCCAAGCTGATTCTTCCACAAAGCTGCGCCTGTTTAGAAGGGAATTCGAAGAGATGCAGAAGCTCCTGAACTGACTGTCTAATCAATGACGATCCGGACTCCTGCTCCTCCTGCCCCAGCCAGTGACAATGTCGATTCTTTCAGGGCACTTGCCCATTGTCAGAATCTGCCTGTGGAACCAAGCAAGTGTCCTTCCTGGACAGCGCAATCACTGCAGTACCCTCGGACATCAGGTGAAGGTTGACAAGCCAATATGAGGGGCTCTTCTCCCTCACAGAATCCGGGTACACGTTCTTCTGGGCAGCAACCTCCCATATGAAGCCCAGCGTCCGAGGACCCATGCCGAGAGGTGTGCTTCATAGGCTTCGACCCTGTGAAGCCCAGCGCCCTCAAGTACGTTGAGACGGAAAGTGACAGCGGCGGTTTCAGAAGTCAGAGTAGTGGCCAGAGCCAACAATGGTGTTGCTGTTGGAAGCTCTCAAGAAAGGGATACAGAGGCAGAAACCATAGATGGTCAGCGACGCCAAATCCCCCTGTGCACATCTAAGATCCTGGTGTGATCCCTCACATTCCGGCCACCAGGTTCTGCATCAGGCAAATATAGCAAGAACATGTGAGCCGGATGTCCGGTGATCGTCATGAGCTGGCAGCATAACCCCATCTGTGCATGATCCTCAGTACAGCAGCTGAGCAGCAAGGTGTAAGTCTGCAGAGATGGAACAAGTCCCTGATCAAGCATGTTCTGAAGCATGCTATATGCATCTTGAAACCTATTTATCTTTAGGAAAGCACTCAAGAGGGAATGACGCCTTGTCAACATTACCAGCTTTGCCCCAGAGGTCCACCAAAAGACCATATACAGGTTCGTCAGGAGCCCAGTCACACCTCATCTCAATGAACACGGCCTCAGCCTCATCCAGATGACCACAATGACCAAGAACTTCCATAACAATGCTGTATGTTATTTTGTCAGGACAAAATCCAGCAACTTGCATATCCTTGTACAGCTTCACAACATTGTCATAATTTCTTGCTTTGGCCTGGAGAGCAATCATTATGTTGTAAGTAATGAGGTTAGGTGTGCAGCCATTTTCAATCATGTCACAGAAAAGCCTATAAGCAGCTGCCAAATGACCACCTTTTCCAAGGCAATTAACCATGGCACTGTAGGTGAAAGTATCGGTGGCAGGCCTACTTCTTGCATCCTGCCATATAAATCCGTTGCTACTTCCAGATATCCATGCTAACCTGATCAGGCTCATAACCAGCTTCCTGAATTTCCTTAAATACTTTAACAGCCTCCCTTAGATAATTTGCACAACCATATGCATGTATTATTCTGTTGTATGTTGCAATTGTTGGTTTGCAGTGAGCTCCGTACATCTCATCAAGAAGTTTCCTCATTGTACCAAATTGCTTGGCTTGTCCAAGGATGCCTATCATGGTTGTGTAGGTATGACCATCGTGCTTGAACCCTGGTTGCCGCTTTAACCACTGGAAGAAACCAAGTGCAGTAGTGTGGTCATGAAGCAGCTTGAGTACTTGATTAGCCTGGAATGCATCTATCTTGCAATGGAGACTATCCAGAACATGTTCTGTCATAGGACCCCATTTCATTTGCTGCAGTGTGTGGTAGTACTGTTCAGCTGCCCGCAACGACTTCAACGATCTTAAGTTAGACTGAGGAGCTTTCATTGTTCCTAGAGGACCCTGAGATTTGTCACTGCGACCACTATAAACAGTTGGTCCTGAGAAGTTTCGAGTTTGAACTTCATCCCACCTGCCATCTGAATTGAGATTATTAGAATGATAACTTGCGTGGCGCTGACCATGATGTCTTTGATTCCTTATTTGAGATGGTGAACTAGAAACTATAGCAGGCCCTGAGAAATTTTGCTTTGACTTTCCATAGCCAGATCTTGATACCCCCTCCCCAAAATCATTTTGAGTGGAAGGGGTATAAAGCATCTTCGCCTCAGGAAAGCTATGCTGATTGTGTGCTTTGTTATTAGAAGACTGGCTGTTGGATAAGGGCTGGCAAGAATACTTAGTACCCGCCTTTGGAGCTTGATCAATGCTTCCATTATTGGATGTGGACCTCAAAATTACCGACTCAGAACACACACCAGCTCCTGCAATTCCAGACTGATAAAGGCTTCTGGCAGTCTGCTTAGATGGCTGTCAAATATCTAAATATGGAATATGGGCACGCATAGGAAACTCAAAGACTATACTGTATACACTCAAGCAAGCATCTAGAAACTCCGGATATCACGGACCCGCTTCTATGGAATAAGATATACGTGGAGGGATATCTTCATAGGGAAAGACTCGATCGTGTTCTAATATTTGAGGACACTAGCTCGATTAATTTTTTATTTATTAAAAAGTTTTTAATATGCTCAAGATCGCGCGATCCGAATAATTTCGAACTTTTTTATATAGTGTTTTTTTATTCGACTCGCTTTTTTCAAGGTACTCTTTTAAATTTTTTCGATTTCTAACCTTTTGCTTGCCATGCCGTGTAGAATTTGTTTTTCAATAAAACATTTTTATTCAAAATTTCCAAATTCGACCGAGCCCCGAAGAGTCGATTCGAGATCGCCTTAAACCGTGACTTTACCAATGGGAGCCGATCGAAAATCTTGACAATGACGGCTTCAAAGAAATGAGCAATAGCCGAATGGACCGATACGTGCTCATGGCCAGAGCCAACAATGGTGCTATTGCCAGAAGCTTCCAAGAAAGGGATCCAGAGGCAGAAACCACAGATGGTCAGGGATGCCAAATCCCCCCGTGCACGCCTCAAGATCCTGTAGCGGCAACAGCCATAGCGCGAGTGGCCGCAAAAGCTATTGCTCCCAACACTGCAGATCATCGCTGAGATTTAACTGCTATGGCCACAGCCGGGATTGTAGCCAACCTATTGAGACAGCTTGACCTTGATAATCCAGCGACACCTCACCCGCGGGCACCAAATTTTGACACGCAGACTTTTTGTTATAATACCACCACAAATATTATAAGATCGATGAGAGGATAACTTCGATTAGGCGGAGGATGACTTTGACTATCTGGTTACGATATGTACAAGATCAATATATGCATATTTGTACCAAGTTGCAATTACAGATATTTTTATGTCCAATACAAAAATGTACGTAAATATGATATAGAAGGAAGAATTGACCAGGTGAATCTGATGCATGAGAACCAAATCTGTAAACTAAATAAACACCTTCTTGCTCAAGCTGTGGAAGTTTTCGTTCTTCTTTCTTAATTCCCATTTTTATTCACAGTCATCTTTCAATTTTGGAAATTAACAACACTAGAGCATTTAGGCTGCACATCCTAGATGTAATGGAATGAATATCTAATAGCAACTTACCTATTTGAGTTTGTTGACCATGCAATCGTGAGTGCTTCTGTGATTTCAAGATTATGCATAGGAGAAGTGGGTGTGGATTTTTAGTTTGGATTGATTAATTGTGCTCATGGCAAGTTCCGTTATTTTGTAATTATTAGAATTTTACCTCTCAAACTAGGGTCAAATAAATTCAAAAGAAATCTAATTTTTGAGTGATATAGAAAATTTTTTATCAGTAATTTTTTTGTTCAAAAATTCAGATTCGA
Source organism: Guadua angustifolia (assembly GCA_036346375.1). Taxonomy (NCBI): domain Eukaryota; kingdom Viridiplantae; phylum Streptophyta; class Magnoliopsida; order Poales; family Poaceae; genus Guadua; species Guadua angustifolia. The sequence continues at coordinate 1,304,132 of CM070511.1, read as the reverse complement.
AAACTGAGATGGCGAAATTTTTTATCAGTAATTTTTTTGTTCGAAAAATTCAGATTCCAAACCAAATCGGCTTCATTGAAAGACTTCAACACGACTCTTATTGTAAGCTTTTGCCATGTAACAGTCCGAAAATTTTAGAACAGTAAAAATATAATATTTAAATTTGATTGTGAATATTTCTGGATTTTCTGAATATTGATTGCTTTATTTGGATTTTCTTGGATTTTTTGTGTTGCAAGAAAAATCAAACAAAAGGGAAATAAAGAATGAAAAAGAGGAAAAAGGCAAAAATGTAAAAAGTAAAAATTTAGAAAATTGCCATGAGAACCCTGATCATTCAATTAAATCATTTTAGCCAGCAAATGAAATTTTATGCATAAAGAAATGAAGAGACAAAATGAAAAGACAACTTTTAAATCAAAACAATGCATTGTCAGAATTTATAAAATATTTTGGAGTCACAAATAGAGCTGTAAAAATTATCATGAAAACCTAAATGCAATATCTATCTCTGGTAAAAATATTATGAATTAATATTGTCATTTAGGACTTCTCAAAATTTAAAAACAGAAACTTTGAAAATCTGAAAACTGCAATGTCAGAATTTTTATAAAATAATGAAGCAACATTTTGACCTGAAACTTTTACAGAAGCATTCTTAGCTCAAATCCTTATGAAAACAAAATTTGAAAAATAATGGACTTCAATTGCTCTCAAGGAAAAATTCAAAAACATTTTGAAAACTAGTTAACTTTAAAGAATTATTGTACGAAAACCAAAGTAGCGAATTGAGCGAAACCAAAGAAAATGGAAACTACATACCTTAATCTCTCCACATAAAAATTTATAGAAAATTTCAAAAGAGATAAAACTACTTTTGAACTAATTAAACTAATGACCAAAAACGTCGGATTCATGTACAAATTGCAACAACCATTATCTAGTCGCACTGTAGCTTGCGGGAAAAAAACCGGCGAAAAAAATTCGGAAATAATTATTCCGCTGACGCCAACCGCGGAATATTAAAAAACTTTAAAAAAAAATAAAAAAAATTAATCTGCGGACCTGCACCGCGGAATATTAAAAAGAATTTAAAAAAATTATTCCGCGCTGTGGATCCGCGGAATTGCGTGGGAAAAAATAATAAAAAATTATTCCGCCGATCGAACCGCGGAAATTGGGGAAAAATTTTAAAATTAATCCATGGATCCGGACCATGAATTCTACTGTTCAAGGGCTATTTATGTAATTCCGTGCGCGCAGGGGCTAAATCCGTAAATAATTTCTCAAATTCGGCTAGAAAAGCAAAAAATTCGCATCTATCTTGCAATGGAGACTATCCAGAACATGTTCTGTCATAGGACCCCATTTCATTTGCTGCAGTGTGTGGTAGTACTGTTCAGCTGCCCGCAACGACTTCAACGATCTTAAGTTAGACTGAGGAGCTTTCATTGTTCCTAGAGGACCCTGAGATTTGTCACTGCGACCACTATAAACAGTTGGTCCTGAGAAGTTTCGAGTTTGAACTTCATCCCACCTGCCATCTGAATTGAGATTATTAGAATGATAACTTGCGTGGCGCTGACCATGATGTCTTTGATTCCTTATTTGAGATGGTGAACTAGAAACTATAGCAGGCCCTGAGAAATTTTGCTTTGACTTTCCATAGCCAGATCTTGATACCCCCTCCCCAAAATCATTTTGAGTGGAAGGGGTATAAGGCATCTTCGCCTCAGGAAAGCTATGCTGATTGTGTGCTTTGTTATTAGAAGACTGGCTGTTGGATAAGGGCTGGCAAGAATACTTAGTACCCGCCTTTGGAGCTTGATCAATGCTTCCATTATTGGATGTGGACCTCAAAATTACCGACTCAGAACACACACCAGCTCCTGCAATTCCAGACTGATAAAGGCTTCTGGCAGTCTGCTTAGATGGCTGTCAAATATCTAAATATGGAATATGGGCATGCATAGGAAACTCAAAGACTATACTGTATACACTCAAGCAAGCATCTAGAAACTCCAGATATCACGGACCCAGTTCTATGGAATAAGATATACGTGGAGGGGATATCTTCATGTAAGGAAAGACTCGATCGTGTTCCCGTTACGAGGACACTAGCTCGAGTACGTCTGGTATCTAAAGAAGTTTGAATATGCTCTGAAGATCACGTGATCCGGAGGCCTGAACCTGTCTATATAGTGTACCCCCGATTTTGTGACTGACTCTGCTAAATTCGAAGGTACTCAAAGTATAAATTTATTATCGATTTCTAACCTTAGACAGTTGGCATGCCAGGTAGGGGTCTTGAGCTGTTTTTGCAGATTAGACATATCTTCGGTGCATGTTCACGGCAAAATTTCCAAATTCGACCGAGCCCCAGTAGTCAGATCTGAGATCGCCTTCGAAACCGTACTTTACCAATGGGAGCTGATCGAAAATCTTGAGCACATCGGCTTCATCGAGTCCTGCTCTGAGGACCCATACCAAAAGGTGTGCTTCATAGACTTCGACCCAATGGAGCCCAGTGTCCTCAAGTACGTTGAGACGAAAAGTGACGGCGGACAATGACGGCCAAGCAATCGAGCAATAGCCGAATGGACCGTCGTGCTCATGGCCAGAGCCAACAATGGTGCTATTGCCAGAAGCTTCCAAGAAAGGGATCCGAGGCGAAACCACAGATGGTCAGGGACGCCAAATCCCCCCGTGCACGCCTCAAGATCTCAGGCGGCAATGACCATAGCGCGAGTGGCCGCAAAAGCTATTGCTCCCAACACTGCAGATCATCGCTGAGATTTAATCGCTATGGCCACGGTACGGGATTGTAGCCAACCTATTGAGACAGCTTGACCTTGATAATCCAGCGACACCTCACCCGCGGGCACCAAATTTTCAGAGACAGCAGACTCTTCGGCAGTGCGACGTATGGGTGCCCGATCTTCTGATGAGAGGATAACTTCGATTAGGCGGAGGATGACTTTGACTATCTGGTTACGATATGTACAAGAGGTCAATCCATGCATATTTGTACCAAGTTGCAATTACAGATATTTTTTATGCTATCCAATACATGCAGATGTACAGTAAAGATGAACCGGAAGGAAGAATTGACCAGGTGAATCTGATGCATGAGAACCAAATCTGTAAACTAAATAAACACCTTCTTGCTCAAGCTGTGGAAGTTTTCGTTCTTCTTTCTTAATTCCCATTTTTTATTCACAGTCATCTTTCAATTTTGGAAATTAACAACACTAGAGCATTCGGCGCGCGCTGCACATCCTAGATGTAATGGAATGAATATCTAATAGCAACTTACCTATTTGAGTTTGTTGACCATGCACTGTGAGTGCTTCTGTGATTTCAAGATTATGCATAGGAGAAGTGGGTGTGGATTTTTAGTTTGGATTGATTAATTGATATATTGGACTGATTGATTTGATATAACTTTAGAAAACATGTACATCTCATGGGTTTTGAACATGGAAGAGAACATTTGAATGCAAATGCAAGCAGGCCATGTAAGAGGGAGCAACTTAAGGTAAGGTAACATAGATTATCAACATAGCAGCAGCCATTGTGAACGGCAAAAATTCTTTGGCCAATGTTCATAGCCAGGACCCTTGCGCTCCAAAGTCTAGTGCTATGACAGACATTGTGTTATAGAACAAGACTTTGGGCATGTGAATGCAGGGTGCTCATGGCAAGTTCGTGCTTACATATATACAGGCATATGAAGTAGAAAAAGTTAGAGGCAAGTAGAACCACAGTTTGCAGTCAAACTACAGACAAAAAAGGATGCCAATAGGTGGTGATCTCGGAAGCATTACAAGGTGCATAGGTTTCAGAGAGTAGATGGTGAGGGCAACACAAAAGAGCAGGGGCCTTGGTTGTGAGCAAATGACTGCAACTGGTATGGGCAAAATGATGTTACTTTACGAAGGCAATTAGTTGTGCTTGTTGTCACTACATAGGTTCAAAGGGGCATATAAGACACAACATTTAAAAGAACAGAAGTTAGCTAATTGGATGAAGATGATGGATTCAATTACCTACCAGGAGCTGTATCTCCAGCGTTATCCTTGAATAGCTTTTTGGCAATATGCAATGCAGGTGAGGCATGTGACCTGTTCATTAGGTCTTTGTGAGATAGCTATTGGAAAATGAGGAAAACAATGATGCACAGAAGGAAAAGAGGAAAAATCTTTTCTTTGGTCCATTGCCCTTGGAGGATGCAGAACAGTAGCCTGCTGCTCTACGATGCCAATGCTCTTAGCAGGTTGTGGTACTTGCTCTGTGAGTGTGGCGTTGGCAGTAAGCTGGGCCACCAAGAATAAAAGTAAGCATGTATGTAAGATGCAATGTATAGACATTTACTGCACCTTGTGAATGATACTAACAGAATGTCCTTTGAAGGTGGCTGTGAACACTTTATGTCCAACAACACTTCCTCTGATGGCACTGTGAGAGCTACGTTATCCTTTGTAGCTTCAGGTGGGCAAGGCAGGGCAACTGACCTGGCCACCTGATTAGGCAACAGCTTGCTGGTTGCTATGTCAGAAGTCGTAGGACCATCCTTGGTTCCTAATATAAAGGTCGAGGCTAACAATTGGCTCTTTGTAAGGGTACCATGCATGCTACTTGTACCCAGTGATAACATTAGTGATGAAGCTTGTGACATTGACGGTGACATAGGCAAGACAAGCCTTTCACCAATCTCAGTGGACAGTATGGAGTTCACTTGGAAACACACATTTCCAGATGAAATAGTGTTCTCTGTGAAGTTCACATTCCAAATATAGGTCTTTTCCAGAAGAGTAGTGATCTCATCAGGAATGAACTCCTCCTCAGGTGGATTCTCAGCGATAAGATTTTCAACTGACTTCCTAATGAGACGTTGTGAAATCTTCCCAAAGAGAACAAAATCAGTCTCCCCAGTGTCATCACCAGCTATGACATTCAATTTGTACCTGCATCAAGCATAGGACTATGTGTTTGTCGAGGCTCAGCAGGATTTCCTGTGGAAGAACATAGGTGATCATCAAAATGGTAGGTTGTTTGCTGAGACATCTCATAACGACATAGGGAGGGGCCAGGACAATTGACTGCAGTGTTATGTGCCAAGCGAGAAGGCACAGGAACAAACAATGCATCCTATGTACGGACATCATGGTGCCTCCTACGATTCTCCATTACCCTGCTAACTCTTTTCGCCAAAGTGAACAATATCATGGACATTGCATCGTATAGGAGAAAGTATACGTATAATAGCTAACACAAATGGAGTAAAAAAAGGGAATACAAATTCAGTGCTCATAGGAGAGCACAGATCGAAAGTACAACACATACTATTACCAGTAAGGCATAGCACAGCGCCTGTAGTAGTAAGCATGGCTAGCAAAGTAGCAGAACAATGAAAAAAGAAAGGCACAACTAAGCAACCAACACCGACACACATAGGAGGCAAAAAAAAAAAGAATTTTAGAGACAACGGGATATGGTACAACAAAAGCAATATTTGCCTACAATTATTTCAAATTATGATAGCCCCGATGTATGAAATAAAGCAGTGGCCGAAAATCTTGTTGGCGAAGGCTTTACCAATAATACTGTCATAAAAGATTGGGCAATATCCAACAACATTGTTTTGTATGTACGTATGAGGTCGACTACCAAACCAAAGCAACGCTATTGTATATCATGTGACAGTATTGTTGGAAATGTCTAGCTGAGTAGTGAAAATGATATTGTAGGCAAGAACCATGAAATCGGAATTATAGCTATATAATTTATGTGCTATGTTACGCACTTTCATCTATAGCCTCTTCTCAATTAGACCAAAGCCAATGATATAGCTAGCTAAGTATATTAAGTTGCAGAGTTGTATACTTAGTACACCTAGGTATATTAAGTCGCAGAGTTGTATACTTAGTACTTATTCATTCAATATGTACATTACCTTATTCGATCAGAACAAGTTTCATTCTGCCAAACCAAAGCAGCGATATTGTATACCATACGTGATAGTATTGTTCAAAATGTCTAGCTAAGCATTAAAATAGCTGTTGTAGGTAGGAATCATGAAAGTGGAACCACAATTATATAATTTAAATGTTATGTGTATTCAAATATATCGAACATTTTCTTTGAGAAAACAAATATATCTAACATCATCGTACCTAACAAAATCATTACATGAAGAGATAAGTCGATATACAAATATAGCGGGAAATGTATTTTAAATTTTTTTATATTAATCTAAATTTAGGCTTTGATTGGAGCACATTAGGCTTCTCCAAATACTATAGAAAATAAAATATTTCATATGAAATCTTAATATTCCAAATAGGACAGAAGGTCTGAAACAGCGAAAATATTTTTTAAGTGTACGGTGAAAGTTTGTTTTTTATTAAAAATACAATAGAAAGGACTAATGCACGTGTCTTGAAATGAACAAAATATTAAGTGCGAACAAGTGAATAACAGTCTAACTGCACGGGTGCAGCAGCAACTATTAGCCACATCATGGTACATGCAAATGTAAACAAACTGATGGTTATATAGCCATCTTGTACGGCCAAAGACCAAACCAGAACATATACTCTATGTGCCCTAGTTGCCTCCCACTACGCGTTGTGTTGTTTCATTCTATTATTGTAGATTTGGTATCGATCACATATCCAATAATCAAGATACTATACAAGTAACCCGATCTTCATCAAAGCCGACGCTTGTATAGCAGTGCATCGACAATCGACCAGCCACCATATATGCAATTTCACCTACAATCTCCTCTCAATTAGATCAAAGTCAATGGTGCAGATGACTAGGTACATTTAGTTGTCGAGTTGTACGGTTGGTGCTCATTCGCTCAATCTGTACATGACTTTATTCGATGAGAACAATTTTACTGGATTTGTCAATTCCAAGTTTGTCGTGTTCACAAAAAAAAAACTTTCAATTTATATTTGTTATAGATCTGAATGCAAATATTATTCTTTTTGGGACCTAAACGGATGGAGATGTTTGAATGTGCTAATAGGCTCGAAGGCGAATGATTGATGTCTACAAAACAATTAAATCATACATGGTAAATACAATAAAAACATCTCAAATCGTAAACATTATATTACTCAATAACAGAATCATAAGCAAACAAAAAATTCAATGAAAATACTATCGGAAATGTTCTAAGTATCATCGCCAACACTGTTAGTCTAGGAAGGACCATGTCTACCTGTACATCCTCAACACAGCAACGCTCGAGAGGAAATACCTGACATTTTGCTATCATTTTTTTCTAGACTTTGCTACAGTCTCTAGCTAGCTATTTCTCTAGGTGTTTCTTATCCTCTAAGAAAAATCTGAAAGCAAAAGGAGTGAAAGGCTGTGCAAAAGAGCAGAGAGCACGGTAAACAAAGAGACGATAGGCAGAGAAAGACATTCAGCACATGTAAATAAATAGACATAGCGGTCGAAACCAATAGGGGAAACATGTTACCTTGTACAGCTAGTAGAAGACTAAACGTAGTGACGAAAATGGCGAAGAAGTCTACCCAACCAAAGGAAACACATGGCTGAAGGCAAAGGAAGAAGTGGACTTTGTGTAGGACTTCCAACCGAAACCACGACGCAGTTGCATAGAAGAGCCTCAATCGAAACCGAACCCAGTAAGGCAACAAAAAATGATCTACGTAAGTGAAAAATCTGTGCACATCATAAAGCACAAACTGAGAAACAAAGATAAATGCTATAAAGAGATACACACCTATGACAAACATTGGCCAGAATAAAAGAGGATGTCTATGCGACGGGCTACCCAACGATCGAGGAAACACAAGTCAATTATGGTTGCCGTGTTACTCAAGCTCTGACCTTTCTTTTTTATTGTCACGGTTTTCTTGTTACTTTTGATATGGTTTTCTTGTTACTCTTTCCAGTCACAGTAAATGTTCATATGGTTTCTAAAGCTTAATTTTGACCACTAATTTATATTATATTATATTAAAAATTTAATAAAACTATAATCTTATGAAAGTACATTTCGAGATAAATCCACACATATGATTTTCATGTATCCAATCTACATATTTAAAAAGATATCAAATGCTAAAGTTTAAAAAGTTTGACTGCACGTATTCCCTATATCCTAAACCGATGAGTTTTTTTTTGAATCGGCGGGAGTATTATGGTCTTGGTTTTTTTTGAAACACTGTAGCAGTAACAGTCACTTTGAGTTTATCAATTTTCTAGCCCCTTGTATCTTTTTTTTACAAATCTATTCTCCTTTTGAACACAATTACAAAATAGCCCTATCTCCAAACGTGGAAGCACTGAAGGTGACACATATCACCTTCTACATTCTCGCACCGCAGAGGACGCTACTGAACTCCCGAAGGTTGGCAAGCCACTGAAGCTACTTCTAGCGCTTTCACGTTTGAGGATAGAGCTATTTTGCAATTGTGTTTGCATGTGGACCAGATTTGTACAAATTTTTTGCCATAGAGCTAAAAAAGTGATGATTTCTAAAACCTCTTTATATGTGGAGGAAGAGATGATTATCGAGACAAAGTTGTTTTCTTAATTGGCGGCGGAGAAAATCTTCTATGAAAAAACAGAGGAGATCAAGTTTAGAACGAGTGGTATAAATAACCTAGCGAGGCACATCAGAATCGGTTCTTACTTACGAAGCGATAGTGATGTTCATTCTCGTCACTATCGGTTTCCAAATAAGAAGCGATAGTAATATGATCATGCACATCACAATCGGTTCTTACGGGAGAAACGATAATGATCTGCATGAACATCACTATCGCTTCCTTATTAAGAATCGATTGTGATGAACATGTATACATCACAATCGGTTCTTTTTTAAGAAGTGATAGTGATGTGTGTGATCATCACTATCGCTTCTCATATAAGAACCGATTGTGATGTGGCCAGTGCTATATCACAGTTGCTTCTTACCTCAGAACCGATAGTGATTACTTTAACTATGCTTCCTAAGTCATCTATTATAATTGTTTTTTCCTAAAAATTTAAGAACCGACCCAGATAAAACGATAGTGATATACCATTCTGTAGTAGTGACACACACACACACACATATATAGTACTATTTGCAGTAAATTTTCAATGAATATGCCATACAAAACACGCGGACCAAATATTAGGAAAAAGGCATGAATGCATAGAAAGAAATACGGAATGACTTGTACTCAGCGTCCGAAATTTTTGAATGCACTGTAACATTTTTTTCCTTCACGTGCAACATTTTGTTACAACGCCTGTGTCGGTGTATTTCGCCTGACAAGATTCCGCTAACAGAGTGTCTACCCCCTAAACGGAAATTATGGTTTGGTAGAGGTCATCTTCATGGTTGGAAACCCTAATGTCTCTCGGCGGGGGTCTCCGGGTGTTAATGGACTGGTGGACACAATGATTTACCCAGGTTCAGGCCCCCGGTGTGGGTAACAGCCTTACGTCTTGCTAATTCTTTGTTGGGGAAACGTTTACAACGGTGTTCTTCAGTGTCTGCTTCTCTATGCTGTTTTTGCTCTAGCCGACCGACCCCCTTCTTCATGCACCAGGATGCCCTTATATAAACGGGCCACCTTGGGCAGGAGAGAAGGTGGCGTCATACTTATCTACATATATTAATTACACCCATCATTCTAGCTTCCACGTCGACCCATGACTCATTTATTAAGCACGCCTCCGTAGCCTTGTCCTTCGAACCCTATTCAATGTCAGTGAGAGGCCTCGCCCGGTCCGCTCGGGACAGGATGCTTCTACGACGGGTTGGTGAGAGACGTCAGAGGTATAAGCTGTCGTCGTGTCGAAAGCTAAATCCTTCACAATTAATGGCCCTGACACAAGGTGCCAGGGGAGAGAGACTTCCAGGCGAAGCCATCCCCCCATTCCTTTGGTTGCCTTCGTGGCACGACAAGAGGACCCAAACACCGCCCGCTCGTCAAAGCCGCACGCGAGTTATTTCGCCCGCATGAAAGGTATGAATCGCCAGTTGCTCGCTAGTGGGCTACGTGGGCTTCTTGCCCGGTGGGCAGGGCTTGCTCTCCAGTGCCATTGGGGTGCCACGAGGGCGCTCACCCGCGAAGCGGGCATAATCGCCAGTCGCGACGCCAGGCCACGTCGGCTTCTCGCCCGTGGCGGCGTCTTCGCCAGTCTGCTCATTGGGTGCCACGCAGCCGCCGCCCGGTGAGCAAGGCGTATCGCCGAGCCGCTTCGTCGAGGCCACGTGGGCTTTCGCTGGCGGCGGGCGTGCTTTCGCCAGTGCCCATTGAGGTGCCACAGTCGCTTCGCCCGGCTAGCGGTATGAATCGCCGAGCCGCGCCCGAGGCACGTGGGCTTCAAACCGGGCCAGGCCACTTCTTGGGCCCACTGCTTTTACGGCGGAGAGGGTACCCCGGGGCAAAGTACACCGACAGTAGCCCCCGGGGTCATCCTAGAGCGCGCGCCAGCTGCTTTTTAGACCTTAATTAATGCCAGTGCGCTCCTGGATGGGCCCACCACTTCTGCGCACGCAACCGCTTCGGTCCTCCCCACGACTGCCGATTTTTCTCGGGACCCGAAACGTCGTGCCGTTCATCTGGACGCGAACCATCCTCGCAGGGGCCTATATATGCATACACCCCCACGCAACAGTTCACGCCTTCTGCTTCCTTCAGATTTCGCTCTTTGCCCTTTCGCCTTTTTTTGCTTGAGAGACTTCACTTCCACTACGATGGCGCAATCTCTCGCTTCCTCCACCGTCGGCCAACGCCAGATGGACTTCGCCACTGGGGTGGCACCTGGGGGTGCCCTTCACCCCCGCCTGGGGACCGCCGCGCTAGAGTGCTAGCCGGGGGAGATCATTGTCTTCACCTGGGGGCTTATGGCGGGCCTCGTGCCGCCATTTTCCGAGTTTTTCCTCACCGTCCTTCACTTCTACGAGATTCACCACCTTCATCTCTCCCCCAATTCCATCGTCTTCCTCTCCACCTTCGCTTACCTCTTCGAGATGTTCGTGGGGGTGATGCCTAACCTCCCCCTCTTTCGCTATTTCTTCACCTGCCGTTCCACCCCCGACAGTGGGGGAGCCGCCGGGAGCTGTCACTTTCGGCTTCGCGATGGGTCGGCCTCCTGCTACATTCCCTTTCAGGCCCGCTCCAGCTGGAAGAACTAGCGGGGCGACTGGCTTTATGTCGGCGACGACAGCGGGGTCGACTTTCTCGGAGTACCGACGCGCGGGTGGTAGCCCACGAGAGCTGGAACTCGCCCGTCGAGGAGACGGCGGAGCTCCTAGCAATGGTGGCCCACATTGATCGGCTGTGGGGTGTTGGCCTAATTGGGGCGCTGGTAGTCCGAGACTTCATGTCTCGGAGAATCAGCCCCCTGCGTCGTCGCGCCCGCCCTGCATGGCAATACATAGGGGACGATGACATGACGCGCACGTACCCAGGCAGTAAGTCTTTTGGCACTTCTTCTTGAATGCATACTTTTCCCTGTGGTCTTTGTTATTTAGTAGTTCTGTCTTCTTCTGGCGCCAAGGGAAGGCAACCTGAACAACGCCACCATTTCCCAATGGCTATCCGTGTTGATCCCGCCAGTGCCGAGCAGCTTGGAGTTTCCGGCCGACACTCGGCCATTTTGTGATCTGGAGTCCTCGGTGCGCCTCCAGATCATACAATCCTTCCCCGCGATGGACTCCACAGTCCCAGTGGTGCCGCCCGTGGCCCTTAAGAATCGAGGACCCGGCCGGGTCACGATCGAAGCGAGTAAGCGGCCTATTGCTTTGGACGCCCCCGGCACGGACCCCAAAAGGGTTTGCACTGGGAGCTTAGCTTCTGCCGCCGCTACACTCGCGACCCCATCGATCGCGACTGAGGTGGCAACGTCTTCTCCCGGGGCGGCAACGCCAGCCGCCCCTTCCTCGGAGCCGGCTACACCGACGCCTGCTCCAGCTCCTGCGGCGCCGCTTCCATTGGCGCCAATTCCAATGGTGCCAGGCCCCATCGCCACTGGTATCCGCCCGAGCGGACTCACAGTGGCACCCGTATCCTTCAGCTTCAGATCGCCCCCAAGGGCGGGCCGCTCAAGCGCCCCACCTACGCAGATGTCCGGCGGCGCCACTAGGCGCGGTGGGCGCCTTTGCCCAGGAGTAGCCTGGCAGCTCCGAGGCTGCTGGGCTCAATGTTGCTGGGTCCAGCGCCTCCGTTCCTCCTGCTCCGATTCGCCTCGCCGTCCACGCCACCGACCCGCGAACTCCGCACGCCAGGCTTGGCGGAGCACTCGCCGCAGCCAGCGCTTTCCTCACGGAAGCCGCCCAGCGCGAAGCCCACTTGGTGCAGCAAGTGGAGACATTGCACGGGGAGCTAGGGAGGGCGGAGATGCAACTGGCCCAGGAAAGGGCCACCAGGGCAACTTTGCTTGCCCGAGCGCAGGAGGCCGAGACGGCGTTGAGGGAGGCAGCGGAGACGCAACGGCGAACGCTGCACAACATCACGACCATGCTCCGGTCATCATACCGGCGCATGGCGCGGGTCTTGACGTCGCTCGGGGTAGATCTTCGCGAGCCGTTGGAGCCCACGGCGATGCAGTACGCCCACTGCACCACCCGGGTGGCCGATGCGCTATCCAGCCTGCCAGCCGCCCTGACCGCCCGTTCCATCCAGGAAGGGCAGCAAGTTGCCAGAGCCGCCGTCGCCTTTGTGCTCGCCTGCTACGCCAGCCGCGACGCCGCTTTCAACTCGATGGCCGTTGCAGACGGCATTGAAGGAGACGAAGCCTAGGCGCAGGCGCGCGTGCAAGAGGTCGCGGAGCACGTCGCCAACATGATGGCGGCGGAAGCTCTAGACCTTAGCGCGGCAGCGGGCGAGCCAGAGGCCGAGGGCGATGACGAGGGTATCGAAGTCGCCAACGACGACTGATGACCCAGGCCGCTTCTTTTGAATTTATCTCTTTTTATTCCTGCTTACCGTATGCCAGAACAATATTAACAATTGTAAATGAAGTTGGCACATTTTGATTTCACCTGGGCATGCCATCTGTTTGCACTTTAGGTATGCTTGCTTCAATTCAGTTCTCGGGCGATCAGCCCCCAGCCCCGCCATGACGTAAACCTGAATTTTCAGATCAGGTCGATATTTAGGCATTATGTGAGTGATTGTAGCAATGCAAACAGGGATCATGCGATGAATGAAGAGCACAGACAAGTAAAGTTTTAAGCTGCTGTGCAAGGGTATCACTATCTCCTGTCCTTTTGGAACTTATATTCCCGTGATGTCTTGGAATTTCACTGCAACATTGCGCAACAAGGAAGTGAGCTTACAGGAGCAGTACTGGACTTGCGGTGTTCGCGGAGACAACCAGCGGGACTACATGGAGTTAACCCGGGTGTACGGGCCGCGTTTAAGCCACCATGCCATACCCGCACTCCTAGTCACACGTCCTTGAAGTACAAATGTTGGGTATTTCCGTTTATCAACGAGGAGCCATTAGGTTATAAGAGCCAGTGATAGCCACACATACTTCAACCCATTAAGGCACAAGTGTAAGAAATAAGTTGGTACTGCCAAAGCAAGCAACTTATCTTCGTCATGGGCCATTGGGCGACCAGCTACCTGGCCGGTCACAAAGGCCAATACTTCAGCGAGCAGGGTGCGGTCGCCCACCTACTCGCCAGGCGAGCAGAGCGTGATCGCCGGACCACCCGCCAAACCGTCACGTGGGCTTATCGCTGGGCGAGCAGGACTTGATTGTTTGCCCGTTTGCCTGGGGGCTGTGCGGGCCACTCGCCAGGCGGGCAAGGCGTGGTCGCCCGCCTGCTCACCCAGCTGCCACAGGGTTACCTCAACTGCCTAAGCTATAGGCGCATTCAATATTTCATCTGCAATCTCGCATAGCCACTGAAAGCACAAGTAAGCATTGCATAAAATATGTAGAAAACATATTAGGGGGCATAAGGCCCCGCGCGAGTATGTCATGGTCCCCCGCATAGAAACTTAGGCTCTTGCGATTCGAAATTAGCCCACGGCTCCGTGTGATATGGGGACAGGTTCACAGGAGGGATATTGGGCTTATTCGGTACTCGCGGAGACAACCGTCGGTGCTCCGTTGAGCTGGACCGAGGTGTGCGAGCCGCGTTTGGGGCACCGTGCCAGGTTCGCGCTCCTGGTCGCCCGTCCGAGCTCGACGCGAAGGCCGGGCATCACCACGGATCAACAAAGAGCGGCCAAGCCACCAGGGCTCATGACATTTTCTCGCAAGTTTTCCGGCAGGGACAAACAAAAGAAGTAAAGCAGAAACTCTTGAAATAAACAACTTTACGCCACAGCACGGTCTGCCTGCTGAAAAGCCAGCGAGGCGGGATTTTCGTTTTGATCGTCGTCGCGGGGGTGACCCTCCTTGAGCCGCCGCTCGACCATCTTGTTCACAACCCGGCAATCCTCCAGGCCGTGAGAGTTGGTCTTGTGGATCGGGCAGTAAGGCTTGCCCTCCTTATCCTCACGACGGTCGCTTCCCCGACCACGGCGGTCGCTCCCCCGACCACAGCGGTCGCCGCGCTGGCCCTGGTGGTCATCCCGCCGCTCACGACGGTCATCCCGCCGGTCACGGCGGTCGCGCTTCGGTGGCTGGGCGTCTTCAGACTCGCGCTCGGCGGCCAGAACCCGCCTGGTCTCGGTCACCTCGCGCTTTCGCGTCCTTCTGCTCGCGTGGCCAGGGCCCCTCGAAGTCCCAGCCTCGCCCCCACCCCGTCCTCGCGCGGCGCTGGATGCCGGTCCCCGAGCCTCCACCGCTCACGCGCACTTGTGCGCCAGGGAAAAGAGCTCGGAGGTGGTGGCGACGTCGCGGGTCGCCATCTTTTCCCGCATCTTGCGGTCGCGCACACCTCTTTGAAAGGCGATGACGACCGACTGCTCAGAAATTTGGGGAATCGTATTACGGCAGTGGCAGAATCGCCGGATTAAGTCGCGCAGTGACTCCCCTCTTTCCTGCTCGAGGGCATGGAGATCGTCCTCCACGCCCAGTTGCGCGAATGAGCCTTGGAAGTTGGCAACGAAGAGGTCACACAACCCCTTCCACGAGTGCACCGATCCTCGCGGGAGGTTCAACAGCCAGGACCGGTCGGACCCCGTCAAGGTCATTGGAAAGTAATTGGCCATGGCCTTGCCAGACCCGCCAGCGGCACGCACCACCGTGGTGTAGATCTGCAGGAACTCCTCTGGGTTGGTGGTGCCGTCATACTTCTCGATGGAGGCTAGACGAAATCTCTCGGGCCACACCACACGGCGCAGCCGTCGAGAAAACGCTTGGCATCCAACGCCATAGGGGGGATCCTGTGGTCCACCCTGACCCCGGCCTGGAAACCATACCGGGGAGGGCGAAGCGTGACTCCCCAAAGAGTCGGAGGAACGAACCTCTTCCTCAGCCTGAGGGTGAGAGTCACAAGAACTCTCACCCCCAGGGACCATCCGTCCGTCGCGAACGCGGCTACGCTGCAGGTTATCACGCAGATCACCGCCGCGCGCCCGACGCTGGAGCTCCAGATGGGACCTCAGGTCCTCGCGGCTCCTCGCGGAGCTAGGACCTTCTTTTTGCACACCCTTCCCCTTACTCTGGCCCGCTTGGCCAGAGTGCTTCCTGCTAGGGTGACTGGAAGCTTGGGTGCGCTCCATGGGCACCTTGGGGCGAGGGGAACCGACGGCCTTAGACCGGTCGGGCATCCCTACGCGGAGCCGAGCCGCGTCCACAAGGCCCGCAATATCCTGCAGCCACGGAACGGCCGGGGTGTCTCCAGCAAGTTCCACCGGAGGGTGGTCCAGGAGGAGACGGACTGCATGCAGGTTCTGAGCCGGAGTGGCGGCCTCCATGGCCAGCCGACGCCGAACCGGAAGCCCGGCTGCCGCCACGGAAGCGCCACCGCCCTCCTGCTGTGGCGACGGGAGGCGATCCCTTGTCCGGCGAGAGCGCCGGGACGTATTGTGGGAACCACTAGCCTCCGCCACATCTTGTTGCTGCGAGTGTGAACCTGCCATCACCAGATGCGAAGTCCCTTCGGACGGAGAACCGAAGCTCACGGAGAGATGGCTGGATGAGCCAACCACTAGACCCCTACCTGGCGTGCCACTGTCGGCGTATTTCGCCTGACAAGATTCCGCTAACAAAGTGTCTACCCCCTAAACGGAAATTATGGTTCGGTAGAGGTCATCTTCATAGTTGGAAACCCTAATGTCTCTCGGCGGGGGTCTCCGGGCATCAATGGACTGGTGGACACAATGATTTACCCAGATTCAGGCCCCCGGTGCGGGTAACAGCCTTACGTCCTGCTAATTCTTTGTTGGGGAAACGTTTACAACGGTGTTCTTCAGTGTCTGCTTCTCTATGCTGTTTTTGCTCTAGCCGACCGACTCCCTTCTTCATGCACCAGGATGCCCTTATATAGATGGGCCACCTTGGGCAGGAGAGAAGGTGGCGCCATACTTATCTACAACACATTAATTACACCCATCATTCCAGCTTCCACGTCGACTCATGACTCATTTATTAAGCACGCCTCTGTGGCTTTGTCCTTCGAACCCTATTCAATGTCAGTGAGAGGCCTCGCCCGGTCCGCCCGGGACAGGACGCTTCTAAGACGGGTTGGTGAGAGACGTCAGAGGGATAAACTGTCATCGTGTCGAAAGCTGAATCCTTCACAATTAATGGCCCTAACACAAGGTGCCAGGGGAGGGAGACTTCCAGGCGAAGCCATCCCCTCATTCCTTTGGTTGCCTTCGTGGCCTGACAAGAGGAACCCAAACACCGCCTGCTCGTCAAAGCCGCCACGCGAAGTTACTCGCCCGGCGAAAGGTATGAATCGCCAGTTGCTCGCTAGTGGGCTACGTGGGCTTCTCGCCCGTGGCGGCGTGCTTCGCCAGTTGCCATTGGGTGCCACGCGAACGCCTTCGCCGCCGGCATGAAAGGTATGAATCGCCAGTTGCATGCCGAGGCCACATAGGCTTCTCGCCCCGTGGTATGCGTGCTGCCGAGCTACCATTGGTGCCACGCCGCCGCCTTCGCCCGTGGCGGCGTATCGCCGAGCCGCTTCGCCAGGCCACGTGAGCTTCAAACCGGGCCAGGCCACTTCTTGGGCCCATCGCTTTACGGCGGAGAGGGTACCCGGTGCAAAAGTACACCGGCAAAAGGCAACATTTTCGCCGACAAACAAGAACATTCGCTCTGAAGAACGGATGTTGCAAGCGTTCAAAAAAATGTTTCGCGCGTTGACAGAAAATGTTGCAAACGTACAAAAAAATATTGCAAGAAGTGTCCGATAAGATGAATAAAAATCGAACGTCCGAGCGCTAGTTTCTCCCAAAGAAATATGTATTTTGGGGTGGACAACAAACGGACCAAAAACCTTGCCACCATGCATGCACGGCTCGTCCTTGCGCTTCTACGTTTTCTCACTGTGCTGCATCGGCGTGGACAACAAAGTCTTCTCATGATCGATTGGAATTTGGAAGTGGACATGAGGAAGTGGTGGAGCTCTGCGGCGAGGCCTCTCGAGCTCATGGCGAGGTGTACATGACGTGGCTGATCAGCTCTGCGATCTGGAGCCCAAATCCTAGTTGAATAATTTTAGATTTCGGCTATTGATGTGATTCCAAATCCTAGTTGAATAAAATTTTTTTTAAAAAAAAATTCAAATTACTACAGTAATTTTAAAAAATTATCTTGGTATTTTTGACTGGATTTTGACTTTTTAGACTGAATTTGGGTCAATACCCCTTAAGAATGTCATCTTCTATAAAAAATATTTGAAAAAAAAATAAATTTTTGAGATATTTTATAAAAATAACAGAAACACTATCAGATTTTTATAAAAATATATCAGCTTGATCATACTCTAAAAAAATTATGGTATTATCTTTACCAATCTTGAATCATATAGAAAAATTTTCAAAAGAATTGAACTTCATTTACGTTTACTCACTCAGGCCATATGAAGAAGAACCTCCATCAAAAGTGGATTTGTAAGAGCTGGTGATCGATCAGTACCCTCAGCTAGTTAATTATTTATGCAAACACTACTTCATGTGTGGACAGGCCAGGCTTTAAACTACTGGCCGGTAGCAAGCTATGTAAAACAAATGACTACTGTAGCTAGCTAGCTAGTTGATCTACTTTTCTCCAGAACATGCATCTAAGTAGTAGTAGTTCTACTGATTGACATCACCGATAAGGGTGAAGCATGCGGCAGCATCCTTGAGCCCATTGGCACCCTTCTCCATCTCTGATGATTTCATCGCCTTCTTCTCCGATGAATCCGCGCTGCTGGGGTATGGTCGTGAAACATGCATGAACATTAGTTCAGAAACAACATTGCCAATTTCTTAGCTAGATACATATAGGCAAGAACATTAGTTGTCCATGCATGGCGTCCTGTCTGTGTGCATATACATGCAAATATATATATTTTTTTAATCAGAGGACGAGGCCCCCAATTTCTATTATTAGAAACCATTAGTACTAGTACAACAACTGAAAAGAAAAATCAAAACATTGGATAAACATGTATAGGAAATTATACCTAAATACTTTCAGAGTTTACTTCTAATGCTCCAGTATTCCTTAAGTCTTTTTGTTATAGCTTAGGTCTAAAGTGCTACAATTTAGACTACAACTATTCTATACTATGCTCTACAACACTAGGTCCAGCAACAGTCTTCCATTTTTTTTGTCCTCCTGAGGCCATTTCCAATGCATAGTTTCATTTCCCAGTTTTCAATAGTGCTACATCAACTTTTGTCTAGGTAACCATGTATCTCAGGTTTCATCCAGATGAAACTTTCTCACCTCCCATGAAACTCTATCTATCTCTCTCTTCATAATTATATTGCCATGTTACCAAACATGCTGATGTGTTATGTCATTTAATGAGAATGAAACTCAGTTGAAACTCCCACTAAGAATAGCCCGAGGCTTCACAAAATAGCATCTCTCTCTGTATCACTGCATCCCGAATCTTCTGACTCCACTGCCTCCTTGTTTGAAAAACTTCAATTCCCACCGGCTCCAGAACTCTTGCCCTCTGCCTGATAGCTTCTTGATTTACCTCCTTTCTCTATAAGCGTGCCTAGAAATTCAACTACTGACATACTAAGTTGATAAAACTGATGGGATCTGAAGGCATTTTATTTCGAAAACAAGCTGCATTGTGCAGTTTCCATATATACCAAAAGACAGCTGAAACACCAACCATGATCAGCTTTCTTGAGTTTGCAATGAAAGTTTCTCATCCATACATCAAATAATTGATCCATGTCTCTACGATTGTTGGTAAAACCAAAAACACATTTTACCACATTCCCGATAAATCTAGTCACTGGACATAATAGAAACATATGATTTATAGTTTCCCCGGTACCACAAAATTGACATTTAATTGACCCATTCCACCCTCTTTTCTTCAGATTGTCTTTGGTCGAAATGCTCTTCTTCATAATAAGCCAAATAAACGCCTTTATTTTCAGAGGGATTATTGTATTCCAAAAATATTTGTGAGGGAATTCAACCCCATCGTTCTCAGAGCCAAATAAAAGAATTTCACAGAGAATTGACCCTTGGAAGTTAGCATCCAATTAATGCTATATTCCCCATCCTTAAGTTGAATTCCTTCACACTCTTTTAGCATATGTTCCCACATTATTTTGATTTCTCACTAAAGTGTTGTCCTAAATTTGATTATGCTAGCTCCATCCATGGTTAAAAACCTCAGCCACAGTAACATATTGACTGAAGGTAATATTGTACAACCAGGGGTATTTTTGAGCTAAGGTTTCATTACCAACCCATTTGTCTTCCTAAACCTCGTTCTATCCCCCATTTCCAATATTTTGTCTTATAAGTATGGAGGAAAAAGATCTGCATTTTCATCAACCCAGACCAAAATTGATAATCCTCATATTTAAAGCTTGCTTGAGGGAAAGTATTATTATCTAAGTACTTCTTTCTTAAGAAATCTTGCCAAATCCCTTTTTCAGTTTCTAACCTCCATATCCACTTTCTCAGGAGGGAAACATTCATAGTGTCTAAATCTAAGGCACCAAGTCCTCCCTTTTCCTTAGGTAAAGAAACAATCAACCAACTAGGTAAATAGTATTTTTTTAATCCCTGGTTCTCTTGCCACAATAATCTAGACCTGAAAAAATCCAATCTCTTTCTAACCCCACTCGAAATTTATAAAAATACATCATATATAATAGGAGGATTTTCCCCTGCCAGCAACCACATTTACATTCTATTTTATTTTCAGTATTCTTGCACTCATTATTTCTTAATTCCTTTTGTGTAAAGGAATTTCAAGGTATTTCATAGGCAAGCTCCTAATTTTATAAGTACATATCTAACTATAGGAATCCTGTTTATTTAGGGCATCCCCAAAGCAATATAATCAACATTTATTAAAATTTGTCTTTTATCCCGACATTTGTTCAAATAGCCATAATATGAACTTCAAATTTTTTTGCCCCTTCAAACTCATCTTTGTAGTAAGAAAATAGTGTTATCTGCATATTGTAAGATGGCAAGCCCATTTTCTAACAATTCTAGTACCAACCCCTTAATTAAACCTTGTTGCTTAGCCTTCTCAATTAGAATGGCTAAAGCATCGGCAGCAATACCAAAAAGCAAAGGCGACAAAGGATCACCTTGACTTAACCCTATATTATTGTTTACTTTCACCCCCACTTTACCACCATTAACAAATTTTAATATCCAATCACACCATTGTTCTAGAAAACCTTTTAACATCATTAGTTGATAAAGAAAAGGCTATTTAATTTTATCATAAGCTTTTTCAAAGTATACATTGAAAAGGATTCCAAAGATCTTATTCTTATTAATAGAACTAAGTGTTTCATGCAGCCTTAAAGCACACTCTATAATATATCTATTCTTTATGAAAGCAGTCTGAGCAAAGGAAATAACCTTCTCAGCTACTTGGGCTTGTCTATTCATCAACATCTTGGTAATTATTTGAAACTAACATTCAAAAGACAAATAGGACGAAAATGTTGGATATGTCTTGCATCTTTACTCTTAGAAACCAAACATCTTTGCTCTTAGAAATCAAAGTAATGACTCCATAGTTAAGCCTAGAAATGTCCGAAGAACCCCTATGAAAATCATCTAAAAGATTTGTTAGGTCATACTTAACCAAGTCCCAAATTTCTAATAGGATTCAGTTTGGAAACCATTAGGCCAGGTGCCTTATTTGTGTTCATGCTAAAAACGACCGACTTTAATGCCTCCATTTCAAAATCCCTAGTTAAAAATCCTTTGTTTGTATCATCAGTTTTGTCTATCCCTTCTATGTTAAAGGTAATCTTAGACACGTCAGGATGTCCAAAAGGTTTTTTTTTATAAAAGTTGGTAATGTATTTCATCAAATTGTCTTCTCCCTCAATAATGCCATCTTCTTGGTTTAAATAAGTAACAAGATTTTTCCTTCTCCTACCATTTGCCTTAGCATGATGGCCATGACTATTTTGAGGTTAATCTCAAACTAATAAATTTAAGGACACCTTTCTAAAATGCCATGTGTCGTCTTCTCCCCTTTCATTTTCCAGAAGAGTTTCTCTGAGAAACCTTCTTTTTTCAAGGACTCATGCATATACCTCTAACACTCCGAATTAACCTTTTCATTAGGATTTATGTTTGCGCTTGTTCCTTTTTCCTATTTGAACTTGGGGTTAATTTCACACAGAAAATTTCTGGTAACCTAATATATATTAATTTCTCTTCTTTTCCCTAGACACGCAAATTAATAATGTCAACGTGTACTGCCAAAACTGGTGCATGTCATCCGAACAAAAGTTAGACGTAATCCTACATTCATGAGCTAGATAGAGAGTATATTGGATTTATCTCGATCGATCGATGTCACAAGAAAAAAAAAAAGGGCACATGTCTTGATTTCTTGCGATTGACTCTCTCCAGGCAGGGGCCCAAAATTTTCTTTAGGCCTTGTTTAGGAGACCCAATTTCGACCGGGATCTCTATAGATGGATTAGGATTTTAGGCTAAAATCCCGACCCATTCACAGAGATCCCGGCTGGGATTAGATAACTTCCAAGACAAGGCCTTAATGACGTATCATTTTGCTCATATATCATCTTAATTTGTTGCAAATTAAAACAAACCAGCCAGCTAGCTAGGTACTTGTGTCATTTGCATGGATGGAAATAACTACACTTACAGCATTCGCAGTTATACGTGGAGTATCATCTATATATGAATGGAATGGCGATCTGCCCATCTACGTCAAGCGCACGTACGCATCGATCCAACGGCACTTGCTTGATCCATCAGGAATAGCGCAAAAAGTGTATGCGAAATACAGAAAATTAATACAAATATATTCACTCCTTTCCGTATTTTTTTTAAATTTATGTTGAGGCCTTCCCTATTGTACGTTTCCATAAAAATATTGCAAATTGTTCATGTTGTATTACCACAGTTTGCTCAATAATATTTGCAAAATAAAAAGGCAGTTAATTAATTCCTCATTCCCATGGTACTTTAATTTAATTTCTACATGGTATACATACATATAACTTAACTATATTTACATATGCAAGTAAGTAGCTAGTCATATTGTTTAGACCATTGAACGCAGCAGCATTGCCGAGTAGACTCGAAAATTGGTAGGGCCTTAGTGGGCCAAAGACGACCCAAGACGAAAAAAATGGGCCAAAGCACGACTCGGCACGAAAAAAAATGGGCCGGGCTGGCATAGCCCGAATGGCGTGCGGGCCGGGCCTAAAACCTGCACGATAATACCGCACAACCCGATCAGATGGGCCGTGCTCGCGGCAAGACAAAATTAAAGCCGTCCGAATATGTAATTTGTATTTTTCAGGGTTTTTCTTTGCTCATATGAATTTATACTCTACATGAAAGTTGTAGAGAATTTCGAGACGCATCTTTTTCATGTAGACAAATTTTCCATTTGAGCAACGTATGAATTTATTAAAAAAAATTAGTGTGCTGTGTAGTTTCAGACTGACGCCACATCTCTCGGTAATCTGCATTTTTCAGTGTCTTCCTTTGCTCATATGAATTTATATTCTACATGAAAGTTGTATAAAATTTTGAGACACATCTTTTTTATGTAGACAACTTTTCCATTTGAGTAACGTATGAATTTATAAAAAAATATTTAGTGCGCGGTATAGTTTCAGACCGACGCCACATCTCTCGGTAATCTGCATTTTTCAGGGTCTTCCTTTGCTTATATGAATTTATATTCTACATGAAAGTTGTAGAGAATTTCGAGACACATCTTTTTCATGTAGACAACTTTTTCATTTGAACAACTTATGCATTTATAAAAATATTTAGTGTGCTGCGTTCTCTCCGATTGCCGTGTTCGGGCGGCTCGGCCCGACAAAGAGTCTGGCGTGCCTTTGGGCGTGCGGCCTTGATTTTTGCCGTCCATGTTGGCCTGGCCCGCACGAAGAAATGACCGGCCATGCTGGCCCGTTTCACGTAGGCCCAAAGCACGACGGGCTCGAGCCGTGCCGGCCCGGCACGGCCTAATTTCCAGGTCTATTGCCGGGGCCAGATTGACGGCTATATAATTTGCGTAGAGTTTACCATATGAAAAGTTCAGGAATATATAATATTTTGCCAACGTATATACTAATATGGTACTAAAATGAATGGTCAACACATAATTAAAAGAGTCAACGATTATTATATACTACATGACTTGTAATTAGTATGGAATGGGGCCATGGACAGGGAGACAGGGATCGACCGAGTACTTACATGCATGTCCCATTCTGCGTGGCAACAACTCGATTATGTATCTACATGCAACAAGTTCAGAAAAATGTTTCAATTTTCATGCAGTATTTCGTAACTACGGCCGCAAGACGTCGTCCTAGATATCATGCAAGATTGATCGATGAACTGTGTCTGCGTGCAGTCTCAGTCGATCTGATGCATGAATCTAGCTATGTCCACAAACAAAGGATGATCAGATTCAGAGAGAGAGAGAATTAAAAAGGAAAAATCAGCAGTATTCAACGAACCAATCAATTACCTGCTGGATTCAAACGGCATCTCCTTGTTGTTGTCGATGTTTTCCAAGAATGGTGAGATGTCGTCGTAATCGTGCTGGATGGAGAGCTGGGTAGTGTCTAGTAAGAAGTGACGATGACCTTGTTCTTGTGCGATGCCGTCGGCCATGTCGACGACGACATTGCTGTCGCACTGCAGCTGCATCGTCCACAGTAGTGATGCAGCGATGTCGTCGTCATTATTATTATATAACCGAGGTTGATACACGATGTTACTGTTGTTCTCCATCGGCGGCGGCGGTGGCGCGAGCAGTGAGGAGGACGGCGGCGTGGCCTCGGCAACGATGCCGCCTCGGCGGTAGGCGTCGAGGAGGGCGTTGAGCTGGTGGAGCTGGGCCTCGTGCTGGCGGAGCTGGTGCAGGAGCGCGGCGATGACGGCGACGCAGCCGTGGGCGGGGTAGGTGTCCCAGGCGTCGGCCTCGACGGCGATGGCGCGCATGGCGTCGTTGCTGCGGTGGGGGCCGACGCGGTCGAGCGTCTTGAGGATGTTGCTGACGCCGAAGAGACGGTGCGCGTTGCGGAACAGCCGCGGGCGGTCGTGCGGGAAGTAGCGGGCCAGCCGGCAGTCCGCCGTGCAGCGCCGCCGCTGGTACTTGCACGCCGCGCACGCCGGAGTGCTGGTCGACGGCCCAGCAACCCGCTGCTGGTGCCTCGCCGGCATCCCCCTCCGGCTCTCGTCGGCCAAGGCGAATCAACAAGTAGACTAATTAATAGCCGGAGTTTGTGCAAGCTTCGTAGGGAATTTAAGGAATATATATATATTGGTCGGTGTAGTTCTGTTGCTTGATAATAGGATCCATGGTTAACCACTCGCGCGTCCTGCTTTTAATTCTTTCCCTGTTGCGATCGTCGATGAGCAGACAATTAATTAATCAACGTACGGTAGACGACGCATGCAGCCAGGTCGTTTAATGTGCCAAATACTTACATAACATAAGCTGTTCACAGAAACAACAACCAAAAAAAAAAACCAGAAGGTCATCAGGCTGGCTGTTGCAACTTCCCTGCTATCGCTGACTAGATAAGAGTGAGGTGTTACTGCGCTTGAAGTTGTTAAGGTCAGGTAGATCAGTAAAGAACCCAACTTGCTCTTAGCACCATCTTATTAGTCGTATACTCATATTGATTTTGTGTGCATTGTTTGCAAGTAGTAAAGTGTTGATGATTTTCGTGGCCCGGTTGTTACCAACACAACTACATGTGCAAATTGCACCAATCTATGAGTCGCCCGGTTGTTCTGCAAGCCAATAGCACAATAAGTGAAAGAAATTCTCCCAAAAGAAAGTATGTCTCATGCATGAAGTGGCCAAGATCTGAGCATCTCATCTTCTCCTGATGTTATTATTAATAATCCTTGGTGGCCATTTCAGATTTGCTTTTCTTTAGCTAGAAATGGAAAGATTCCAAATATTGAAACTGGACGTTTTTTTTATGTACCAGCTAACTCGGGGAATTCAACTTACCACTAGGATTCATAACTGTTGTCTATATTGTATCATGTTGGCCTAAGGTATTTGTTTTGACACAACCTAGCCTGCAGATAACTAAAAGTTCTTCCAAAACTGTATTGAGCATCTAGACAGGAAAAGCTGGATTATTGCAGGGGTTGACTTGTAAATATAACAAGAAAGGTGTGCTTGGAATCATTTCCAAAAATTTGGACACTACATATATTTTATGCTGTATCTGAATTTATTTGGAGCGCGCATTTGAAAAAACCTTTCTTAGAGTTTAACCTATTTTCGCTTGAATATCCTCGAATCAGCAGGTAAACACCAGTGGTTTGATGCTTCTTTTTCAATTAGCCTCTAACACTAATATCAGATTTATGTTTTTGTTTGTTAAGAAAGCTGACATATCAAAAACTGGGAAGGAAATGTTATTGCACCTCAATCGTTGAATTTTCAAGTTTTTATTGCTCTTATATCATTTTTTCCCCAGGCATGTGTTCTATATGTTCTTCGAGTTGGTGTTGCTGACCAGATGACTGAGCCGACGCAGCGTGAATTTTTGGTATTTCTGGGAAGAAAGGTTTGGTAGCTTCCTTCTGGTCCTAAAGTAGTAAAAAAATATTTGAGTTTATTGCACTATAAATTTTTGTGCTTGTTGGGTGCAGTTGGAGTCTTCAAATTATACTGCAGCTCCTATGAGAGTGGCTACATTACGCATTTTGTCTTACCTGTTGAGAAGCTTGGGTGAGGTATTTGCAAGAATTTTGTCATATCATACATGGTTTCTCCCCTGTTTATTTTGCAGCCTCCATTGGGATAAATCAGCCAAGTAGCATACTTTATGCATTTCCAGTTACTATTACTACGTGTTTATGTTTTATGTTCTCTTTGGCAAAAGTTGAAATTCTTTATTGGGCATTTCTTTATAAATGATATGCATACATCACAAGTGCTATCATGCAGGTTCCATCTGAATTCAAGGATGTTCTTGATAACACAGTTGCAGCATTATCTCATTCTTCAGCGCATGTATGTTGTAAATAGCTTCCATGAGATTTCCATTATTTGTTTTCTTAAACTCAGAAGGCCATGAAAATATTATGTTGGTAACGTGGTCAGTTTAGCCATGTTCCAATCAAGCATATTATTAGATCTTAGTACCTCTCCGGGTCCTGAGAAGTTGATTGATGTGCTGGAAGCAAGGCCTGGAAGAACCATACTGTGCACACGCACTCCATCTTCTCCAAGTATCTGACCTCTTGCCTTTTCCAAAAGACTAATCCGTTAGTTTGTGAAACATAATTATTGCTGTTTGTAAGTTGCTGTAGAGGTGAAAAGAGTGGTTACTATATGTATCACCGATTAGAACGGAGTGAACAGAATGGAAGGGATTGTTTTGCTCTTACTATACAATGATAGAATCGCAAAATCTTTTCCTCACACTTACCATGTTTTTGGCAAGTCTGAGCCATGTTTTTGTAATGTTTCTGTGCGCTGCAAATTTAGCATTCTGACTTTAGCTTTTGCCATGGGCTAAACCTTTGTGAGCTATTCTGTTATGAATGAAACCTATTTGTTTAAGGCACTCTTAAGCCTGTTGATTTTCTTTTCATAAACAGAAGTTAACATCAAAATACCTTAGTACCATACTATTTTTTGTTGAGTACTAGGACCATTTGTCTCAAATCACATTTTGATTTGCAGGTGAAGACTATATATGTGAAGAACCTACCAGAATGCTTCTAAAGAGAAGATTAAGGAACTGTTTGAAAGACATGGAGAAGTCACAAAAATAGTTTTATCACCTGCTAAGGCTGGGCATAAGAGGGATTTTGGGTTTGTTCACTTCGCTGAAAGATCAAGTGCACTGAAGGCAGTTAAAGGAAGTGAAAAATATGAAATTGAGGGTAATTTTTTCCCCTTGTCACCATTTTCTAATGAAATTTAATGTTGCATTGGTAATGTTTATTTAGGTAATTGTCATGTGGAAATCAGATGTGAATTACTGTTGTGATTGGGGCCTTTCAGTCAGAAGTACTATGTTGTTATAAAATAACTGTACATGAGAAATAGTGACTTTGTTTTGGGTCTTGTTGGCATGGACTTCTAGGTGCTCTACCAAATCCAATAATTAATTATTCATGAGAATTTTATTATATTGCTAGCAATACAGTTTTATTCAAATAAGAACTAGGCATGCCCCTGGTGCAAACATATGTCAGTGTCACAAGATCTGCACCAAGAATTATACATACCTTCCGTATTAAAATTCAAGCTGTATTTGTCAATTATCCAATAATTTTATCATTGATAAGTGTATATGTTTGGCAGGATGTGATGTGCTGCCATTCTGAACTAATTTGGTGTAAGCTTTAAAATTACTTACTGTTTTAGCACTGTTTGGCTATAATTCTGTAGTGCCTACTGAAAGTGATGCTCTAATAGTAAGCCATAAGCACATTGTCGACATACATATGTCTATATAGGTTAATCTGTTGTTGCTTTTGTGTTTTAGTAGTGATGCATATCGATGATGTGTTGTATAGATCAAATCTTTCCCAGTACCCCGCCATATGAGTGAGTGGAGCGGACTTAAAACAGCTGACGATGGGAAAGAAAGGGGATTCCTGGGACAGAGTGAGGTAGATCAGCAGTTAGTTCTCCACAAATTACTGAAGAGCAATAGAATGATTAATTTACAATGCTGTTCACTTGTTAATAATCTGGTATACATTGTTATTTGAAATTATTTTTCTCCTCTAATAGCATCCATACATTGTTATTTAATAATGATTTATCCTTTCCTTCATTTCAGGAAGCTGGAATAGATGCACGGCTTTGTGATGTCGGTGCTGCAATCCAAGAAGTCATGGAGTCATATGAGGTTGAAATTAATGGGAAGGTTTTCCAAGGTGCATGCAGTTTCAGATTTTTTTTCCCATTATGCACTGATAAAAATAAAGTGACAAAATGACAAATTAAATTGCCTGATTAATTGCTTTTGTGGCAGTAAAAAGTGTGCGGAACCTCAATGGACACAACATTGGACCATACCAAATCCATGCAGGCAAATCAGTTCCAATTGTGAAAGGTGGAGAACAAACAAAAATGGAGGAGGGCGAATTTTATGCCATTGAAACTTTTGGTTCTACAGGTATGTTTCTCTATATAGCCTGAACTCATAAACCCATATACACTAAAAAGTTTTTTGACCACACTCCACTTCCTTCCCATCCTCAACTTTTATGTGGAATTTGGTCTATCAGATATGCCTTTTGACTTACATGCTAATGGTCTTCTTAGGTTACTGAATGTGTAGAATGGAAATTTGTTGTTAAGAATGCTATCTTTGAAGTTGCATTATTTGTTGTAGGAAAAGGAAGCATCATGGTATTATGTCTGAAACTACGTTGTATCACTTTAATTTTCAGGCAGCAGACCAAGAACACGAAAAGGAAAAGCTCAATGAGAGGATAGCAAAACTCGCTGGTGGTGTTGCTGTCATTCAGGTATGGCAAAGGACATAGATTTCTTTGGTCTTCTTGCAGATTTTTAATAACTGGGAAACGAACAAACCATAGCACATCATAGACAAGGTTTGATCAGAATGATATCCAAGTCATGTTGTAATGTAACTGTTTATTTTCAGATCTTTGGGACGTATACCAAGAAAATCATTTCAAATATATTCTATTGTCATGAATGCCTTATGTACTATATACAATATATTTGATTTTTATTCATGTCGGAAGAGAAATCATAAAAACTTTTGTAATTGGGAGAAATAGATGTTTGATCTTGTAGCATAATTTTTTGTTGTTGTTTGAGCTTTGTGTTTGCTTCTACATTTATTTTTTCATAGCGCACGTGCATTATATATATATATATATATCAAACAGGGAAATTCGAAAACCAAAAGTCAGTCCAGTGCAAATAACTGAACATATCAAGTGTGTATATATACATATGACATATGCGAATTAATTAATAACTCGTATTTTATTGCAAGCAACACTGCACATCAGGTATGCATGCCATATACGAATTAATTAATTACTCGTATTTTATTGCAACAAGGAACAGATTGATCCGTGCGAGTGATGGCCGATGATTGAGCGGAGCCCTGCATATACATATTATATATATAGCCAGCTAGCGTAGCAGCAGCTGGTACGTACTGTCTGTTGTGGCTGCCTGCAATCAATCAATCCGGCCATTACGTACGTGAAAACTATCACAACCTGCTGGTGGTGGCGTGCTTCTTGAGCGCGTCGCCGGCGTGCTTGAGGCTGTCCGGCACGGGCAGGTTGCAGAGCAGCGTCACCCTCGACTCGGCGATCTGAGGGCCCCGCTTCTCCTGCCTCGACGGATCCATCTTCCACAGCTTCACCTCCCATACCTACCTCCACCACCACGTAATTCAATCATATCCAATCCAATCATCAGTTAATAATTAGTGGAGTATATATCGTCATAATCAATTTGGTGCTTCATACATGCATAGATGTAGTGCAAATTAATTAAATTCTACGCTACTGCATGCAATTCCGGTTCCAAGGAGCGCAGCGCGACAATACTTTGCATCGATCGGCACGATCCCATGCATTTTCATTCTTCAGCAATTTTTATCTGTAGTAAGTATATTCTAGGATAGTTGTCGCGGCGTAATACGCCGTGTGCCTTGTTTTTTTCACAGAAACAATTTTATTTTTTTCCGACGGTGTTTTTTTTTAAATCATCAAGAAAACGCGCGAAATTGAGGATACAAACGCAATCACGTTTTTTCGTATCTATCTGGGGTCCTCTCACGAAGGACCTGTGATTGCGCTAGATCGAAAGGTCCTTTACATGAAAAACAGTTGGAATGATCAAAACATAACTACGCTATTTTTTCGGTATTTATTTAAGGTCCTTTCACGAAAGATTCACAATTTTTCTAAACTAGAATGCCCTCTTCGTAAAAAACAGCAGTAGGAAGGACCTACACGTAATTACACATTTTATGAGGAGCTTAAACACGAAAAAACCAAAACGAGTCGAGCCGGAGGGCTCAAATCGCTGAGAGGCCGTGAACTCTCCCACCTGTAGTATAGGTATTATTAGAGATCGACCCTTTTCGCCTCTATCATACGTCACTAGCTGCTCGATCCCACTCGGACGCCGCACATGTCATTCACAACTTATCGGCGACTTCATCTTCCCCGCGTACGCGGATGACGCCTCGGCCCGTTGGCGA
This sequence comes from Guadua angustifolia, assembly GCA_036346375.1. Lineage (NCBI taxonomy): Eukaryota > Viridiplantae > Streptophyta > Magnoliopsida > Poales > Poaceae > Guadua > Guadua angustifolia. The sequence goes on along the minus strand of CM070511.1, from coordinate 1,273,317 downwards.
GAGTGAGCAACGCTCACTTCGCCCCGCTGCGTTCGAGCCTAGCTCAGCACGGCCGCATGCGAAGGCGAGTGCTGCGCGGGAGTGTGCGTGTGTGTGGGGTGCGTGTGTGCGTATGTAGCCCGTCTGTTGTTTCTCTCTTCTATAATAAAATGCAGTACTCCTAGCCAATTTTTTTTAAAAAAAATCTTCCCCGCGTACGGTGCATCTTGATCGTCTCGATTACTCTCGCCTCAAGCATCCTCACCTCCCCAATCAATCAAACAACTCACACTTACTTTTTTTTCTATCAACTAGGAGTACATCTGTAATTTAGAATCTCTCTTGTAATCCAATCTTGATCAATAAAGCTGCGTATCGTCGAATGTTAGTCACCTTCAATTACGCTATGTTTGATTTTCTCCGATCTTGTTGCACATCATATTTTTTTAGAAAAGTCTACCTTTATCGGTCTATCTTTATCTACCATCGAATCAGTCCTAATCGGCTATTTAGGATTATCGTTACCCTTTGATTTGATCGGCTTCTTAACTATTTAGATTTTTGCCTATTGTTGCACCAAATCAGCTTTAAGTATATTTTTTCAACTATCTTACCGATTACATGATCAAATCGGTAGGCACGCCACGAACCAATCTAAATCTGGCGTTCTCGTGTGTTTGGACCGACTGATCCGTCATCGTATTTTTTGTTGCAACAGGTACCTTCAAGTGTTTCCTTCCCCTTCTTACCTTGTTTATATGGCCATCGCCATCCATGAGAGCATCTCCAAAAGGAGCCCTAAATAGGTTGCTAATTGTAATTATAGGGCTTTAATGGAAAAAAATCACTCCAACAGAGGTTGTATTTTGAGAAAAATTATCAAAATAGGTTTAGGACTCGGAGCCCTGTTGCTATATTTAGCAACACTTCTCTCGGGCCCTATCGATGGAGCTCTTCAATGAGGCGCCGTACCAGTGCCCCGGTGCCCCCCTCAGCATCCAGGACCTCAACTACCCTTCCATCACGTGTACGACCTGGCCGGTCCGACGACGCAGTGCGGTCTGGTCAAGAATGTCGAATGTCACGGCACGTACGGCCGCCGTCGTCCGAACCCGGCGTGTCAGGAGTGTGATGAGGACACCGCCTGTGCCGCGGACTACACGTTCAGCGCCATTGTTTGGTCCGACGGAACCATCAAAGTGAGAGTCCTCTCATCGTGAAGACGCAGGATGAATGAAGGATTGGAGATTTAGGGTCTAATTCTGCCGAGTCAATAGCTATCTTGGGTCCTAATTTTTTAGTTTAGGCCCTATTTTGAGGTATAGGACTTTATTTTAAGGCTTGACTATTGAAGATGCTCTGAGATCGCGCCGTGCCTGTGGTTTCCATTTTTATGTTTTCACTTGCGTATGACACTTCCCTCGGCAGCCGACGCCGTAGCCGAGCTCAAGAGTGCTCCCATTGCTGGCTCCTCTATTTCCTTGTAGCTCTCACGGGGAGTGCTGAGCAGGGTTAACAAAACCATACCGCGAAAAACCGCTCGAAAAACCGTTCAAAAACCGTCAAAAACCGAAGAGTTGGAAAATTTTAAAAAAATTGAAAAAAAATCGAAAACCGCGGTTTTTCACGAAAAACCACTCGGTTTTCGTGAAAAACCAACCCGATCATTTGAATATTCTTCGAAAACAATTTTTGAGCGGTTTTCACGAAAAACCGCTCACATAAAATTTTCAAAATTTTTGAATTTTTAATTTTTTTTAATTAGAACGGTTTACCGAGCGGTTTTCGACGGTTTTGTAAACCATGGTGCTGAGTGCCTACGTGGGTTAAGCAAATCTCTCTCCGGTAACAGAAATAATGTTGTTTTGGAAGCAGACATGATTGTTAAATCTAATTAACTTTTACCTATGAGAGACGACTTTTTTTTTTCTTAGGAAACAGAGAGAGACGTACACCTACCATCCCAGATAGTACGATCGACTTTAGATATGACGTGATGCAGAAGACGATGACGCCATGAGTGACCACTGAAGAAAGATGATAGATGAGAGAGATGAGGCTGTACATACCTGTGTGGAGCGGCCGAGGTGAACGGGGACGGCGCGCGCGAGGACGACGTCGCCGATGGTGGCGCTGCGGAAGTGGTTGATGCTGAGGTGCACGCCGGCGACGCGCCGGTACCCCGACGCCATGTGCGCCCCCATGCTGGCCATCCCCTCCGACACCAGCGCTGACACGCCGCCGTGGAGCACCTTGAACGGCTAACCAGTTTTTTCCGCGCATGGATCGATCAAGCAGTTGACTATTCCAGCAGTCGATGAGCTGAGCTAGCTTGCTCGCTAGCTCTTGAATACTTAGTATATGGGTACGGTAGGGTAGGGTAGGGTACCTGGCAGCATCTCTCGGTGACGGGGAGGCGGCCGGTGAGCTGCGACGGCGAGACCTCCACGATCTCGAAGCCCACCGAGTGCAGCACGTTGTCCAGCTCCGCCGTCTTGCTGGAGTTCGTGTTGGAGGACGCCGGCGTCTGATGATCATCCATGCCTCGGCCTCGGCCTCGCTTGGCTTCTTTGGTGGTGGTTGTGAGTTTGGGATCGATGGGAGTAGTTGACGAATGAATATCAGTCGATCAGGACAAGAGCGCCCCGCTGGCCTATCTATTCTATGGTTGTCCTCTCTTATTCTTTAAAATATCTCAGCCATTAAGTACACAAGAATAATTTGGGGATTCATGTATGTATGTTTAGTAGTAATATAACTATTAATCATTCCTAGTTGTGGGGTACTTATATTTGCTCCTGGGAACCGCGGAAAAAAGATACTCATATGCCACGGCGACTCGATCTACCTATCTATCTTCTATTATATTATCAAAGCAGAAGCAAAAAAAAAAAAACCACCATGTTCGCTTTCAAGTCTAGAAATTCCCACATTAATCAAAAAAATAAAAAAGATCTATAACGCTAATCATGATGGGCTCAAATTATAACGTTCAAGATTAAAAGAAAGCGTTTGTGTCGTATACAACACGAAAATAATTGAAATTTGGAATAAAAATAAAATAGAAATAGAAATTTGATTTCCATACAATTAAAAAAGAGTCCATTAAAGTACACTAAAAAATAAAAATTTAGAAAAAAATAAAGATAATGAGTATTCGATTTCCACACAAATATTGTAACATCCCAAAATTTTAATAAAATAAAAATCAATAATTTGAATTTGAATATTATTCTTTCTGAGTTTTCTTGGCATTATTGATCTTTATTTGATTTTCTTGGATTTTGTGTTGCAAGTAAAATCAAGTAAAGGAGAAAAGGCCATGAAACAAAAAGTAAAAATTTGGAAAATTTGTCATAAGAACCCTAATCATTCCATTAAATCATTTTAGCCAGCAAATGAAAATTTATACATAGAATAATGAAGAAATGAAATAAAGAGACAACTTTTAAATCAAAACAATTCATTGTCAGAATTTACATAAAATATTGGAATCACAAATGGAGCTGTAAAATTACAATGGAAACCTCAAAGTAATTTATACCTCCATAAATAATATCATAAATGAATAATGTGGATAAGTACTTTTTATAATTTAAAAACAGAAACAATGAAAATAAGGAAATCTCCATGTCAGAATTTTAATAAAATAATGGAGCAAATTTTTAAGCTCACAATTTTACAGTAGAATAATTATCCCTAATAAATCTGAAAAACAAAGTATCAAAAATAAATAATATCATTTAGACCCTTAATTAAATTAAAAACCGAATTAAGGAAATTGAGCAATCATCAATGTCAGAATTTTAATTAATCCTCTGTACATCTTTTTGACTCACACTTTTTACTGGAGGTATTACATTAACCGGAGACCTTGGTCAAAAAGTTTGACAATTTTCTACTCCCATTGACAGCAATAAAAATCAGAGTCTAGAAGCATCCAAACCGGGACTCTTTCTTTTGGTCATCTCCATTCACTGATCAGTGGACCCAGGCCCCACTTGTCAGCTTCATCTTCTCCCTCTGCTTGCAACCGAGTGAGACACTCCCGAGTCTAGCTGCGCTTGACCAATTCCCTTCAATGCATCTCCTCGCCGATCGGTCGTGTTTCGGCGTCGGCCTCACTCACTCAACTCCGATCATCGCCACGCGTCCTCTTCTCTCTCGAGCCATACCGCCCTGTTCTTCCTTTGTCGCCTCTGGTGAACCTCTTAATCGAGACCAACTCAGCCAGCCGGCTCATCCTCTACTTTCTTTGGCTATAAAGTGCACCTCGGTGACCTGCAATGAGCTTCTTCCTCATTCCTCTATTCCTTCTTCCTCTCTGTGACCAAGCAATCAAACCGTTGCACACTTCGCCATGGCCGCACCTTCCAGAGCTCCAAGCCAAATTCAATTCGCGTTGTATAAGAATCCATTTTCAAATTCCTCAGGCTAGAGCATCACCAGGGCTCAAGCATCCGAACCCCTCAACAATTTTGTGAGCTCTCCATGCAAGAATGTGCTGCACCCGTGCGCCTCATCTTCTCCAAAACCGCCATCATGAAGCGGAGCAACCCGTGAGTTTCCACCCGCTCAACCCGAAAATAGGATCCTTGGCATCCATTGATGCTTACATTTCTATCGATTTGAGCTCTCATGCTTCCGTTTTCTCCCCACTTTCCGCCATTTCATGCCGCATCACCTCATTGCGGCAGCCTCGGCCTCCTCCGACCGAATCGGTTCCATTCCCGAGACTCACCTCATGGGGCTCTTGCTCCTGTCTGTCGCCTTCACGGATCATCGCCAGAGCCTCGCGCCATGCCCTAGCCGAATGCTCTGCTCTCTCTCTCAGCAGATGGGGCCTGGAGGTCGATCCCGAGGTAGATGAAGCCTGAGGTAAAAAGGCGTCACCTTCTAAGTGAAAGCGTATTTCAATTTTCAATTCTATTTTCATACCCAATGAAATCCAGTATTGAATATCTTTTACAATTTAAATCAAAACTCAGTGAGACAAATTCCTATATTCATCTAAAATCAAAAAGAATCTAAATATACAAGAATATTTAGTTTTTGAACTTCAGAGCAATTTATTGGAATTAAACCTTGCTATAGTCCTATTATGGTCTTTAATAAAAAGTTGTGCATAATATGTTATAAAATAATGAAGTAAATTCCTATCTATTTAGAAGACTAGGATGAATCTGAAAATATGAAATCATTTAATTTCTGAGTCCCAAAACATTTGTGAGAAGTTAAAAATGGTATAAACTCTATTATAAGTATTATTGTGCATATGAGAAATATGGCATCTTAAATTATGAAATAAATGCTTATATATTTCTGTACTTATAATAAGCCCAATCATGCAGAGATATTAAATACTTGAACTAAGTTTAATATATTGCGGTCGACCATTAATAAACCTTAGTATGATCATTAGTAAGAATAGTAGCATAATACCTTATAAAACAATAAATTAATTTATATGCGTTCTCGAATCAATAGAGAACCAATTATGTAAAAATATTTAAAGTAAAACTTATCTTGCATTCTTTAATGCAAGAAAGTGCAAACAACAAAGACAAATAAATAGATAATCTATTGCAATTGAAGCTAAAATAGTGTCAAAATAACTTTAAAACATTTCTAGGATGATACTCTGTTAATACCTGAAAAATGAATTAAAGATCATGTATATTGTAATCGCAAACTCAAAACGAAACTTGGCCGATTTAAGGGTTGCAGATGTGATCATTTAGTCCATTTCAACGATCGATAAAATAACTCCTCCAAATACTAAAATCAGTAAAACTAGTTTAGTAACACTCTACAAAGTTCATACTACCATATTCTACAAAAACATCTTAATTACAGTATGCTTTCCATTTAAATCAAGCTAGTTCAAAACCCTTAAGCGTTATCCTCGCACTTCATATTTTTGGCCGATTCCGTATATCGTCAATTTAGCAATGCCACTTAAGCCTTTTCGGCAATGATTATAATGTATCAGCTAAAGCCAAAAATTTATGGAATTAGCTTAGGATTGTTATACAAAGTATAAATCATCTTAGTATGAAGAAATAACCATATTTCATCATGTTTTGCATGTAAAACCTAATAGCCAAATAACCTTAAGTGTTAAGTTTCCTAAACTTTATGATATGAATCGGTAGAATTGAAGAAGTCTATAATTAAGATATTTTTATCACCGTAACCTTCTTAAATATCATGTAAATTAGTCCAATAGCCTGAATCAATAGATTTAACTTTGTAAAACTAATTCTAAGCGAAATCAATTAAAGATAAAGAAGTATTCACTCATACTATAATGTAATCATTTAAGCCTTTTTCATCAACTCGTAAGCGGCTCATCTAAATCTGAATTTAGTAAAGATCGGTCTAGAAGCGATCTTTAGGATATGATCTGCCGTAATCTAAGGAAATATTCTTATTTCATCTTGCTTGAATCTGAATCTTAATAGAGCAAAACCCATAAATAATAAAGTGGCGAACTCATATTATGAATAGTGAATCGATGAGCGCTTGCAACTAATGATTAACTCTATTTAATCTAAACTATTTTTGCGTCTTGAATTAAGTAAAATAAGATTAATAAATTCATAAAAGAGCAATCCCTATTTCTTGTAAAGAGTTTTAATTGTTCTTTCTATTTGTTATCTATTTCTTTCGCTCTTATTGAAGTTAGTTGTTTTGCTTCATTTCCGTTGATCGACGTGTAGAACTCGACGCCTCTAATCCCGTCATCACCTTCATCAGCCGCATCCTCGTCTTCGTCGTAAGCAGTAATTAAGCAAGGCAAGCATCCTTTGACCATATTGATCCCAATATTTTATATTCCTTTTGTGCATCAAATTGTTTTATGCATGCGTTTACTTTATGTAAATTGCTATTTTGTGGATTGGTAGCTATACCTGTTGTCTTGTGATCCTCCTTTGATGATTATGAACATGTGAACCTTGATAACCTTAGATTAAGGTTAGGCATTACTTAATGTCATCCTGGTTATATGCGTTCATATTATTCATGCTTAGCCATGCTTTAGAATCAATGATATACATGATCAAAGCAGCATTTGTTTCCTGAAAACCTTGGAAATGGCACTGTTGGTGGTGGGTAATTTTGATTAAAAACCCAAAATGAAACTATGCTTCGATGCGGGCGATTATTGGCAATAGCCGGTTGTGCAGAAAGGAATTGCACGTAGTGTAGGGTGAAGTGTCGCCCGTGTCACAACTAAGGACCGAACGTCGTGTAGCTTGATCCAAGAAAATCCGTACAAACCACGAGGGTGAGAATGGGGTAGCCTTAGCCTATTAAATTGTTTAGACATGGCTTTGCTCATTCGTAGGCGGGGAGCTTGCACAGTTTTCGGTCAGTCAACCACGGGGTATTCAGACAGGTCTACTTGCTAATGTAATGGTGTATGCCTGCCGTGTTTAGAAACGTTGTGTTGGGTGTGTGAATGTGGATCCACGGCTTGGGTGTGTGTTTCTAGTTCTCTGGCGGGGATAACGCCCCGGTGGTGTAAAGCCTTGTCTAGGAATTTAATGGCTATGTATGGTCTTCTGGGCGACACACCTAAGGAAGTGTCTTGGGGCAAGGTTGATCATTCCTTGTGGGTACAGTTGTACACCTCTGCGAGTTTAAATCTAATTGATTAGCCGTACTGCGGTCATGGGTGTCTTGGTGAACTCTGCTTGAGTTAAATGTTTTATTATTTTCAAAAGGATTGGTTTCATTTGTTTTGGCAACTGTGCTTTATGCCGAAGGGCTGACATTGTTGGATTTCAGGAATTCATGATTCGCCACTCACGTCATGGAGGACTGTGAGTGCTATTTATGCTCTATTTATTTGTTACCAATTAATCTTGCTCTTATAAATTCCGTTTGCAAATAACTTGATTTACAAACTCAATTTCGCTTTATGCAAATTAACTGTGGTAGCCTTTCCTTTGAAATGGCCTGCATATATGATAGGTTTTGCCCAAGTCTTGCTGAGTACGTAAAGTACTCACCCTTGCCTAATTATATTGTAGGTGGTTTAGAAAGCGAAGCTTCGAGGTTGTCCATCGTAAGTTGCGGGATTTTCTTCGTCGTGTTCTATCTGAAGTTTATGCAGTCGGTTACTGCGGGATTGGATGGGTAAACCACAAGGCTTGCTTCTTTTGCTGCTATATTTCTCTGAGTTGTAATATTATTTGTATTATCGTTTCCGCTTAATTATTTAAATGTATGGTTGTGATTTCCAATTGTGGTAAACATGTGAGTGCTAGCTACTGATCCAGGGAATAGCACAGTAATCACATGGAGGTTCCTGTTCATCCGAACGGGGTCTCACAAATATCAAAATAAAATTAAAATTCAAAATAAAAATTATAAAAATTTGGAATAGAAAATAAAACATAATTAGTACTCTGTTTTCCATAAGAACATAAAAATAAAACTAAAATTTGTAATAAAAAAATAAAAATTAGTAGTTAGATTTGTATATGAATTCCAACATAAAAAACTGAAATTCGGAATAAAAAAATAAGGATTTGTTTCCATAGGATTCAAAGAAAGAGTCCAGGTCAATTACAATAAAAAAACTTAAATTCACCGTAAAACTAAAATAAAATTAGCAATTTGATTTCCATACGAACAACAAAATAGAAATAAAATTTGGAACAAAAATTAATTAAAAATTAGTATTTAGATTTGTGTATGAATACGAATCTAAAAATAAATTTTGGAATAAAAAAATTAGCAATTTGATTTCACACGAACTCCAACATAAAATCGATAAATTACAAAAAATTAGGAAATTGATATTGATGTGATATGTAAAGTAAAATCCATAAATAACTAATTGAGTAAAAAATAAATACAAAACTATAATTGGATCTATATAAAATTTTTAAAAAATAATTAATAGTTAGTAATAAAAATAAAAGAAAAATTACAATGTGATTTCCACACTAATTACAAATTAAAATCCTAAATAAATAAAATTTGGAATAACTTAAATAAAATTAACATCTTGATTTATATATGAATGAAAAAAGAGGCTCAAAAAGCCACCATATTTGCTTTCAACGTTAGAAATTTCTACAATAATTCGAGAAAAAAGAAAAATATCTACACTATTAATCGTGGTGGGTCCAAATTATAATAGTCTATATCAAAAGAAAAATGCTCCATGCCATTTATAGTACAGAAATAACTAAAATTCTAGATAAAAATGAAATAAAATATAAAATTGATTTCCATATGAATCTTTTGTAAACTCTCTAAATAAATTTACTTCAAAATAGAAATTAAACAAAAAATAGTAACTGAATTTTTATATGCATTCCCAACAAAAATAACTTAAATTTGTAATAAAAATTAAATTAGCATTTTTCATGTGAATTACTAAGTGAAATTCATAAAGAAATATAATTTGTAATACAAATAATAAAAACTATCGATTTCATTTGCATGAGAATTCTAAACAAAGATAGGTAAATTTAGGATAGAAAGTAAAATACAAATTGACAATATAATTTCCATACAAATTTCTCGAGTAAAATCCCTAAATATATATAATCAATCATGAAAATTAAATGAAAATTAGCAATTTGACTTCTATATGAATTCAACAAAAATAAAAGAAATTTGGATCAAAAGAAATGAAACCGAAATTCAATTTCTATATGAATTCTAAAACAAAATCTAAAAATAAAATAAAAATCATCGACTCGATCTATATAAAAATTCTAAAAAGTAATTAAAATTAAGAATAAAAATAAGAGAAAGTTTACAATATGATTTCTATACAAATTCCAAAGTAAAATCCTTAAATAATTAAAATCCGAATAAATTAAATAAAATTATTAATTTAATTTTTATATGTATTGTATAAAAATAACTAAAGTTTTGAATACAATTGAAAGTTATAACGTGGATATCACGAGTGTTGTCGGAGGAGACCACACATGAGTGCAATGGCTCGATCTGTCATGCAAGAAAATATTGCCTCACGGAGAATCAATAGGGGGAGGCGTTACGTCATAGATGAGAACAACGTCCACGCTGCTCATCGGAGTCATTGAAGAGAAAGGCCAAAGCAAAAAGAGCCAAAAGTCATGACAACAAGTAGTGAGTGTCTGTGTTGTTGCAGAAGTTAGTGACACGAGGAGGCTCTTGTAGAAAGGAGATGAAGTTTTGTGTGGTAGATGAGCTACAGAAGATATATATCATTTGGGTAGCTAAGAACGTGCCATCGCTATCGAGGAATACGACATCACACACAATGACGGGAAGATTCTCCATATCGTTATACAATGACTAAAGGAAGCATGCAAACATCGGATAAGATTGGAAGTCACTGCAGTTAGTGAGAAAACAACATCGTTGAGTTGGCCAACATCGACTAAAAAAATCAAGCATATATAGCATCTTGTATTTGTATATACATGCATGAATTCGTATAAATCGAAACAAGAAGCAAAAACCCCAGAGTAAAGATCTAGCTATTGTATAGAATAGGCTTGGGGCCACCGGTAAGAACGTGACGGGTGTCTCTGATAGGGATAGCGACAATTGTATATCTATACATGTTGATGCTGCAACGTTCAGCATTAAATAATAATCAGAGAGAAATAAAAGATGGCTATACAATAGAGTACTGCATTAAAAAGGGTAGCAGCAAGAGGGTCTATCAAGAATTGGACTTGATATTGAAAGTTGAAGCGGAAAAGTTGTGGGTGGTTAATAAGGGATAAAAGACGGTTTGGTAAGGTAGCCAGCGTGTGAGGAAGATAAGTTCAAAGTAAGTCATCTATAATGTATCGGTGTATATGTGAGCAATCTAACCTAATACTATATTTTGAAAAAAGAGTTACTGATGGAGAAAAAATAGGGGTATATAGCTACATGATCTGTGCAAAGATGAAGAGTTGCTACATTTTTAAGAACCCTACTAGCTTGTTATTCTCAATGATTTTCTTCCATCAAAACTTATACTTTAATTACATTATTTAAATTGAATTTTCTTCAAACTTCTTGTCGACGTTTGGGAAACGGATCCCCTGCCGAGCTTACTTGTTGAATGAGGGATCAACCAGGGCCCCTTTTCCGTGAAGGGTTTGCGTCCGAAGAATGTCGTAAGGGGATGGTGCTTGAAAGGGCGATGGACAAGAGATTTTATACTGGTTCGGGCCTCTCACGATCGAGATAATAACCCTATGTCCAGTGATTTTGCTATTGCTTGGATGCTTGCGCGAATCTGCTATGCGTATCTCTCTATGTGTATTGCTTGTTAGCCGTCCCTCCCCTAATCTACAGTGGGGGTATTTATAGGCGATTGCAGCAATTACAACCGAACAACACGCCATTATTGTGCCCAAACGTGACCGTAACTGCCTCCCTTGATTTCCACCATGCTGTGTCGTGGACGTGATGGCTTAGATCGTGGCTTAACGGTCTTTTAAACCGCAGCGTAATTATCGCCACGTCGTCTTTATGGACCAAGCACGACCTACTGGTCATGCTCGGGATTTTCCTTCAACTCTGGCCGACCGCCGCACACATCCGAGCAAGCACGCTCGGGAAATTAAAACACATGCTCGGGACGAGCTCGGACATGGTCGAAGCGGACCCACTAGCGACCCGCATCGAGGATTTTCCTTGGGGATACCATCCAAGGAAAGTATGGTCGCACTACAAGAACAGGAAAAATTAGTGGGCCAAAACCCACAATTTGAAAAAAACCCACTAATTTAACTTAAATTCATGGGCAAACCGTCAATTTAGTTCACGAATTTAACTCGACGAAATTAATCAATTAAATTAATTGGGTACCACAATTTAAATTAAATTCGTGGTACCCCAATTTAAATTAAATTAAATTGGAGTTCTTGAAAAAACCACAATTTAAGCTGAATTAAATTGTAATTTAAAAACCCAATTTAATTTAATTAAATTTGTGGGATGAAAAAACCCACAATTTAAGCATTAAATTGTATTGAAAAAACCCACAAATTTAAGCTGTTAAATTCATAAATTTGGAAAAACCCACAATTTAAGCATAAATTGTGGGTTTTTATTAACTCACAATTTATCGGACATTATACACAAATATATATATATATATATATATATATATATATATATATATATATATATATATATATATATCACACTCAATATCGATCACGCATATATATATCGATATGCATCTCATTGAATACAACCATCGAATTAGCATTTGAATTCTCTTGGTTTACAAAAGCATTTTAGATATCAAACCAATTCACTAAGGTCAATTATTGTGATAATCAGCGATTATCGTCGAAATAAGTTAAACCACGGTGGTCATGCACCACAACAGGTCATGCAATGAGAAGCCAAGAACTCGACAATTTTACTAACAATGAGTAGATCAAGGCTAACAATGCACCATGGAAATAATAGAAATTGAAATTTTCCTTTGATCTCGTTAGACTAAGGCCAATAAAAATGAATACAAGAGCAAAAGGCATATGGTTTTGTATCAATATATTATTATGTCTGACCACATTTCAGATGATCAATCATGAGCAAGAACATGACCACGACAACTCATGTAACATTTTGCTCAAAATCAGATCTCTTCACAATTGAAATGAGACTTAGTCTGCTAAGGAGCAAAGGAATTGCTCTAATCATCTAGCAAGTATGAACAGATTTGGTGTGCCAAACTCAAGATTACACCTCTGAAGGTGGGAATGGGAACAAGTTGGCAATTCACCATCAGCATTGGTGAAGGCTACTACACCTCTGGAAGTGGTCGCTCGCTCATGGCTAGCGATCTTTCGCATTCGGTGTTTGGTGCGGTTATCCTCTTAGGATAACTGCCGGGAGCTATGTTGGTGCAATCCATCTTCTTGGTATCCCATACTGCGAACACGATACATGATCTGAGACTTAACGGTTTATTTCAAATTGAATTCCTGCTCCTTTCCTTTCTACATAAGACAACATATATATGTAACAGCAAAACAAATGGATCCAGTTTTTGTAGTATTCAACAAAGTAGCATTGGAACAAAATTTGCAAGATACTCACCATGGAATCATCAGATGATGTTGCTATCTTTCCAACCTCTGATACACACCTAAAAATTGTGAAATTCATATTGAAACATGAGCATCAGATTGTCGGTGAGAAAAAAAATCGTTGTTCAGAGATAGTACGAGTCAACTGAAGTAGCTTCACCCTCATGGCCTTCTAAAATTATAGGGCCACTCTCAGGTTGATCCACCTATGTCAGTGAAAGCAGTATTAGCATAAATAGAATAGAATGTAACAGAGCACGTAATGCGCATGCAACAAGTAACAAATGAGCACAAGCAAAAAAAAAAGGTCTATGCAACAAGTACCTGCCACAAGTATACTTTGCCATCACTCAAACCACCTAGAATGTGAGTTCCATCAGGACTAATAGCAGATTGCATTTGAGCACCAAACAGGTGTTATAAAATATACATGAAACAAACCAAGTGTGCGCAGCTTGAAAAAATGGAAGCTAACGCAGTTGATCACTCACTGACCTTGACAAAGAAAGACTCAATTTTGCTGGTGATAGTAACTAACTGGCAGCATCCAGTTCAGATTCATAATAGTAAAACTTCACTGGCGATAGCAAATTCTCTTTAACTACCAGATTCCACCCATCACAGTGCAATGAAAAAAGTTATGCTATACTTTGTTTGCAATTGTTGGCATGGCATATTGGCAGTGTTTGGTTTGATGCCAAATATTTAAATGAGCATGACTAAATTTCATTAGGGTCATAACGAACCAATCAAATGATAGTTGACAATAATTATAAACATGACGACACATATACATATCATCATTCCAAACAAATAGACAATACCATATAGCATAAGTATGCAATATTTTTAATTGAAACATCGAGAGCATAATTCTAATTTCCAAACAAGAAAAACCATATAGAAAAACATTAGTATTGACCTGAAGTTCCTGTAACTTATTCACACGATTTGAAACAAAACTTCCATAGCCTTTTGAATGAAATTCTCCCGATTCTAAATGTCCCACAATATCTAAAAGATGTGGCCTTATATTCTTTGGAATGATCTCATCAAAAGATATGCCTTGTCTGCTGTATCTGCGGTGGGATCATAAGGTGGAATGTTCCAAACGATTATTGATGCCTGACTGTCAATGGCATCCACATTGGTTTCAGACTTTGCAAGGTCAAGGTTCAAATAAGCAGAAGGATCATTCCTTTGTTCATGTAATGACCTCCACTTATTATCCTGCAAGGAACTCAGACCAGAAAGGGAAACAAAGGAACTACCATGACTGATTTCTTGAAAACAAGGTATAAGGGAAAAGCAGATTAAACAATCACTACTTCACTCTTCATACAGTATATTACAGCAAGATTCTTGTTTCAGGAGAAATTTGTTAGCCTGATTATCATACTAAAATAAGCTTTACCATCAATTGAATTTTGTAAAACAGACTTCATACTTCCTAGACTATACCAAAATATCAGAATTTGAAAAGAAAACAAATTAACCAAATCAAAAGAAAGTAACTTGTAATAGCTCCACTCGGCTTTATCTCCAACCTTGTGCTTAGCAAGTGGATTATCGCTACAGAATGCTAGCTTTACATTGGACAAGTAGAGCACACCCATAACAGGACCAGCAGAGGTTGACAGATAACATGTTTATCCACCTTCTGCTATGACTTTGGTGATCTGGGAGATCCTGCCCATTGCTGCATCAGCAATGCTTGGTCCAGTTTTCACTGTTACAAGACAATTAAGATTACTTATATCATTCCATACTGCACAACACAATTAATATTGCTTCTATCATATCATAATGAGAGCCCTACACTACGATAATCTGTTCCATACTGAGTGCATATTGCAAGAATGATTATTAAGCAGTCCAGCATGAAAAAGGGAAGTGTAGAACAGAATACATGTTAATTCATACAGTATGGGCAAAATGACTTGTGAAAAATTGATGGATAGCAGTGCATCTTGCTGATTCCAACCATGTCGAATACTCTTGTCAAGAATTTCATCACTTTATTACTCAATTTGAATGTCTGCAACCAAAAGACAGGTAGAAACATTAAAGTACACTGAACCTATTGAACTCTGTATGAGATTAAAACCCTCACCCTGAGGCAGTGACACAAGCGTGGCCTTAAATAGTGTGTCATGTGATTATAAAGCAGGGCTACCATCAGAGAAAATGATAGATTTTCAGCTAAACAATAGGCTCACTTCAAAGCATGAGAGCACCATATTGTAAAACAGCTCCATAAGAGTGCATCAAAATAACTACCTTAGTCTTCACAGTAAGCAGGCTCATAAATTGAGTATGTCAACTATGTTATTTTTCACAAAAAGAAAAGGATCACCCAAAACTATTAAAGATGCTGGTCTTATGATTTTCAGAGTTCCAATGCACACAATGATTAAGAACCCTAGAGTCACCAAAGTTAGGAGCACATCCTAGAAATGTTCCTAGCAGGATTAGACAAGCTTACGCAAGTCCCATGAACCTAAATTCTAAACCACCTAAAACATGCAGAATTGCAAAGATAAGCCTCAATTTTTGGAGCGACGATTGTTCCAAACCTACATTTCACAATCGGTCACGATTCTTGGGAACCAAACCCTACAATTACCTCAAGAGGGACTTCAATTTAATTGCAAGGCTTGGATCTAGCGGAAATGCAATGGAAGAAACGAACAGAGCATGATTTGGGCGTTGAACCAAATCGAGGAGGAGGGAGGGAGCGGAGCAGGGAGGGACCGACTGCATGGGAGAAGCGAGGAAGCTGAGGTCGGCGGCGATGGCAAGCACCTCCGCCATCTGACCAGCCAGCCGCCACGGCCTTGGCGCCGCCATGACCTCGCCGGCGTCCAGCGAGTGTAGGGCGAGGGCCAGGCGATGGTCGAAGCGGCAGCAGGCTAGCCTCGTTTGGAGGCCAGGAGGCGAGACATGGCGTGCATGAGAGGCTCCATGGGGAGCAGCGGCCGAGCCGAGAGGCGCAGGAGGCGGTGGCTTGAGGTAGAACCGTGGCGTGGCAGCCCGAGGGTCACTGGGAAATGTGAGGGAAAGAGGGGGATTAGGTCTTTGCTCTCGGGAGGATGGGGGAAGGCAGGGGCGGGCGTGTGGCAAGGGCGGGCGGCGTGGCGTGGCGGCGGCGTGGGTCAAGCAAGGTGAAAGCCTAGCAAGAGAGAGAGAGAGAGAGCTAGGGTCACGAGACGCTAAGAGAGAGGGAGACGGTGGTGGGTTAACGACTATTAAATTCGTGGGCTATGCGGCCATGAAATTACTTAAATTCGTGGGTATTTACATAAACCAAGCCAATTTAAATTATACATTCGTGGGTATTTTTTGGCCACAATTTAATTAAATCGTGGGTTTTTGTAAACCGCAATTTAAATATATAAATTCGTGCGTTTTGTTTGGCCCACAATTTAAAAAACCCACGAATTTTTCACTGTTTCTTGTAGTGTCGGCCGAAGACCGGTTGCCGGGGTATGATGGTCTTTATGGAAATTACCCAATCCCCGACACTTCTATTGTTAGTTATACGTTTATCATGTCTTAAAAACCTAAATAGCATACACATATGTTAACATATTCTCAAGCATATAAGTTATATCATTTTATACTATAATTTTTTTTTAAAAAATCTAGCAACGCAAATGCACAGACCATCATGCTAGTTAATTCATATATGTGCGATTAATGGCTTCCCAAAGTCGTAACATAGCTTTGTCATGCAATAGATGTCGGTGTTAATTAAATTCGCGGTTCTATTCATCTTTGAAGTTAACTAGATAGTATAGCGCGCTACGTGCATTGCACAAATCTCATTTCGGAGTTTTTTGTTGCAAAAATAGTAAAAGGACCTAAATATAATTTTAAATATTTCGGCACGGGATTTTTTTCGTAAAATAACCGAGCCTAAACGTAATTTTAAATCCTTTGGGTTTAGAGAGCCGGTGTCCAAGTTACAGAACTACAGGGTCTTTTTTGCAAAATAACCGGTGGAAGGACCTGTTCATGATTTTATATTTTTTAAGGGCTTTTTTGCAAAAATAATTGTACCTTAGGACCTCAATGCTCTCCAAATCTTCTGAGCATAAGATGTACTCCCTCCGTTTTTTTTATAAGGCCAAATTTTTGAATGGTCTTATTTACAAATGTAAGGCTTGCATATAGATTTAATGAGACATTTTCTTTTATACCCATATTTATTTTCTCTCATCCATATATATTTATTCATTAGCACCCACACAAAGTATATCTTTCATCTTCCAAAACAATTAAGTGGGGGTATCTAAGTCATTTTTCTCGTATCTTTCTCAATTTCAACGCAAGCTTAATCCTTGTGTAAAGTCAAAATACATTTTATAAAAAAAAGGGAGTAAATATATTATTAAGGGTGCACTAATAAGGTTCAACGGTCCAAATGACGTTTTACTACTCTCTCTTTCTAATTTCATGGAAGTAATTAAGGAATTACTAGTACGTACTCCAATGTCTAACCTTCAATTAATTCTACCCTTAGGGCAATCCCAATGGGATGACTAGGATAATTTTCATAGCATTAATTAGGTTGCCATGTAAGCAAAATGGTGATGTGGAGGTAGAGTTAATGATGAAAGAAAAGGAAACCATTTCTCATACAGGAAACCATTTCTACATAAGTACCAAGAAAGGGAAAAAGGGGATTGTGTGAGAAAATAAGAGAAAAGAGAAGATTGGATGAGAGTTTATTTTGAAGAAACTATCCATTGAGAGCATAGTTTCTACATGTAGTGTTTAGATGACATGGAAGTTATAGAAACTATATGCATTGGGACTGCCCTTAAGCTAGTAATACCTACTGCAATTTAAATACCATTGCAATATATAGATACTACGACGTACCGTTGACTGTGGGTCATGAAAGTACAAGTAATAAACGACTATCATAACTCGATCTCAAGCCTCAGCTAAATCGTACGTACAAAAATAAATCAAGTAGAGTACTACTCCGTGTACTGTAGCTAGCTAGCTAGCTCGGACCAGATCGATCAGAACAATTAAGCAGCTAATTAAGCGTGCAATAATAATATACCAGTACTCCAAGCACCGTACGAGTGAAAATACCAGTACTCACTCCATTCAGAAATAATAATATAACTTATATATGAAAGCGGGAAGATTTCGAGCTCATTCAGCCTATCCACGTGTCGGCACCCCAGGCGAGGCCCTCCGGAAATCCGGAAATCGCGTTTAGGTCCTTTCGGAAAAATTGAAAATCACGTTTAAATCCTTTCGACCGGTTATTTTGCAAAAAAAAAAATCTGTAGTCTATATATATATTCGCGAACAGGTCCTTCGGTGGGTGGCTTTGCGAAAATAAAAATTACATCCAGGCCCTTCGATCGGTGATTTTGCAAAAAGAGCCCTATCGTTTCGTGTATTCGCGTACGGGTCCTCCGTCTTTATTTTAAAGCTCCGTGATTTGTATATTCACGGTTGGGTCCTCTGGTGGGAAGTTTTGTAGAAACAAAAAAACATCGAGCCTTTCTGCTGGTAATTTTACAAAAAGAACCCTATAGTTTTGTGTATTAGTGTGCACGGGTCCTCCAACTTTATTTTCCGAGAAGAACCGGTGAACCAAATTTAAATGCGGAGGCGGTGTAGCGAACCAAATTGAACCTATCCGTGTCGCTTTTTTGCGAAGAGACCTCGTAAATTTAAATGATTACGTTTAGGCCCTCTGGCGGGTTATTTTGTGGAAAAATCCATAGTTTGTATATTCGCGAACAAGTCCCCTGGTGGGTAGTTTTGCGAAAACAAAAAAATTACATCCAGGCCCTTCTATCGGTAATTTTGCAAAAAGAGCCCTATCGTTTCATTATATTAGCGTATGGGTCCTCGCCTTTATTTTTCCGTTTGCGAAAAAAAAAGCTCAAGTAGTCTGTATATTCACGGTTGGGTCCTCCGTGGGTAGTTTTGAAACAAAAAAATACATCAAGCCCTTCTACCGGTAATTTTACATCTCCCATTATGGCATGCACGTTTTTATTTGTTTCGTTATTGTTCCCATCTATTAGTATATGCGAATGCTTTAAGCTAAATGTATTTTAGAATCTAAACATACTATCAAAATTCAGCAAGCATAGCGTGGTGCGCAGATCAACCTAGTACTATCTATTAAAGCCGGAGACTTAGGCTCAACGAAACACCCGTGTCACCCGGTTTTTTTTTGAAAAAGCCCTCCGTAAATTCCGTAATTACGTTTAGGTCCTCCGTGGGTTATTTTCTTGAAAAAAAGCCTCCGTAGCTGTGTATTCGTGAACAGATCCTTGGTGGGTAGTTTTGCGAAAATAAAAAATTACGCCGTGTCCTTCTATCGATAGTTTTGCAAAAGGGTATTTGTGGTTCGTATATTAAGCGTCTGGGTCCTCCACCTTTATTTTTCCCGTTTGCGAAAAAAAGCTCTGTGGTCTGTATATCAACCCTATTAAAGTCGGAAGAAAGCGCGCCCCGAAAAAAATATTTTCGGCACTAGAGAAATGTGTACAGCTCTATCTCTAGACTTTTTCCCCAACTCGATTTTCCATCTCGATCTCTGATATTTTTTTTAAACATGTATTATTACTCGCATAGAGTGTTAGGCTCGGTAAAAGAAGTTTGTCGTCTCTAATAATTTTTCGCCCTTTTTCCTCTAGACTATTTTTAGTAGGTGGGTGGTTTTGCGAAAATAAAAAAATACATCCAGTCCCTTCGATCAGTGGTTTTGCAAAAAGGGCCCTGCCATTTCGTATATTCGCGTACGGGTCATTCACCTTTATTTTTCCGTTTAAAAAAACTGCAGTTTTTTTATTTGCGATTGTGTTCTCCGTTTTTCCTGGAAAAAAAGTTTTCGTCACCAGAGATATGTGTGCAGCTCTATCTCTAGACTTTTTCCCCGACTCGATTTTCCATCTCGATCTCTTATATTTTTTTAAACATGTATTATTACTCAGTTAATGCGTAGAGTATTAGGCTCGACAAAAGAAGGTTGTCATCTCTAATAATTTTTACGTCTAGGTCCTTTCTCCGTTTTTCCCGGAAAAAATGTTTTCGCCACCAGAAATATGTGTGCAGCTCTATCTCTAGACTTTTTTTCCAGCTCGATTTTCCATCTCGATCTCTGATATTTTTTAAAGCATGTATTATTACTCGGTGGGCCAGCGTAGAGTGTTAGGCTCGACAAAAGAAGGTTGTCGTCTCTAATAATTTTCGCCCTTTTTCCTCTAGGCTATTTTCCGCCTCGGTTTTCCATTTCGGTTTTCCCAAGAAAACAGAAAGACCCTCAAAAAATAGAAAATACATCTCGATGCTGTTTTCCCAAAAAAAGGAAATTGTTTCCCTTCATGTATGAGTACTGCCGTTGTATTCACGGTTAGGCTACTCCGTTGGGTAGTTTGCGGAAACAAAAAATACATCCGAGGACCTTCTCTAGGTATAGACTTTTTCCCAGCTCGATTTTCCATCTCGATCTCGATATTTTTAAAGCGTGTATTATTACTTGGTGGACGGCGTAGAGTGTTAGGCTCGACAAAAGAAGGTTGTCATCTCTAATAATTTTTAGCCCTTTTTCCTCTAGGCTATTTTCCCACCTCGGTTTTCTAACTCTGTTTTCCCAAGAAAACAAGAAAGACCCTCCAAAAATAGAAAATACATCTTGGTGCATTTTTTCTCAAAAAAGCGAAATCGTTTCCTTCGGTAGGCATGGCGTCTTGTGCAGTTGTATTCACGATTGGGCCCTCCGGTGGGTAGTTTTGTGGAAACAAAAAAATACATCCAGGTCCTTCTACCGGTAATTTTACAAAAAGAACCCTATAGTTTAGTATATTCGCGTACGGGTCCTCCAACTTTATTTTTCCGAGAAGAACCAGCGAACCAAATTTAAATGCAGACATCGTGCAGTAATTTTACAAAAAGAACCCTATGGTTTCGTATATTCGTGTGCGTGTCCTCTAGCTTTATTTTTTCGAAGAGGATCAACGAACCAAATTTCGTCTTGAATGGCCAGCAGCGAGTTCCTATCTAGTACCTCTATTACACCGGGAAGTTTTAGAGCCCTCCGAACGAGCCCCGTCGTTCTTGTCCTTTTTGCGAGCCCTTGCACAAGAGCCCGTGACGTTTGCCGTCCTTTTTTTGCCAGGCCCTTGCACATTTGCGAAAAAACCCCTCCATTTCTTCGAAATTACGGATAGGTCCTTTGTGATTTTTTGTGAGGCAAAGATAATTTTTTTCTTCGCATTTGGGTCCCTGGAGTGGTATTTTACGGAAAAGCCTCCCGTTAAGTTCAAATCGCGAACAAGCCCTTTTCTAATTTTTCAGGATAACGAATAGGTCCAAAAAAATAACAAATAGGTCCACGCTTCTTACGTTCAAATCCTTTCTCCGTTTTTCTCGGAAAAAATGTTTTCATCATCGAAAAAACCCGGGCAAACTGTTTTCGCCACCCAAAAAACCCGAAAAAAAATGTTTTCGTCACAAAAAAAACACAGATTCGTCGAAGGTTTATAGCAACTTATGGATTTGTCAACGGGTCATAAGCTGAGTTTTTTTTAAAAAAAATGTAGATTAGTTCGAAGATTTATAGCGACCCATTTTTTAGCAAACACAAAAACCAAAAAAAAAAAAGATTCGGCGAAAGTTTATAGCGGTTCATGGATTCGCTGCTTGTCAAGCGACCTTTTAAAAAATACATAAAAAAAGTCCGCTTTTCTTTTAAAAACAAAAAAAGCAGATTCAACGCAATTTTCTAAATAAAACGCATCGACAAAAAAAAACACGGATTAAATCGAAGGTTTATAACAACTTGTGTATTTGCCAGCGGGTCATAACGATGGGTTTTTAAAAAAGTTGATTCGTCCAAATATTTATATCGACGTAGATTCGACGGCGGATCGACGACCCATTTTTTAGCAAACAAAAAAAAACACGGATTCAACTGCAATTTTCTAAATAAAACACGCATCGACAGATTCAAAGACGCCGGTTCTTCGACACAAAAGATTGGAATTACGTTCACATAAATTCACCGATAGCTTCTAGCCACCAATTTAAAAAAAAATACCACCGAGAAAAACTAAATTTCATTTTTTGTAGAAAAATTTGGAATTGATTTTTTTAGTAAGCGACATCATGGCGCCATTCTACCTAGTATAAAATATAGTTTGATTGTGCATAAAATTAAGATTGGAGTAAAAATTGAAAAGATATAAATAAAAATGACTTAGATACCTCCACTTCATTATCTTAAAAGATGAGAAATAATAGTTATTGTGTGGTGATAATGAATAAATACATGTCGTTGAGAGAGAATAAATAGAGATATAGTAAAAAAAATCTTATTAAATCTATATATAAGTATTATATTTTTAAATAAGATCGTTCAAATTATAGATTTTATATTTCTGAACGAAGCGAGAAGTATTTTGTTTGATTTGTTTATTTCCTCTGGAGTAGAACGCGAGGTGTTGCGGATAGCGAATTTAGGCCTGATGTGGGCCTGGCCTGCAATTAAGACACCGACTGAGGATCCGCTAGCTTTCAACCAACCTTTGCCACCGTGGAGCTTACGCGTGATTCTTTACGTTGGTATTTGATTTATTGCTATACTTGTATTTTACCGTATTTCCTTGTCTTATATCTCAGGTATCATGGACTTAGGGCCTGTTTGAATCTATGCAGCTAACAGTTAATTAGCAGCTAAAAATTAGTTAAGGTGAATCTAAACAGGATCAGCTAATAGATTAGCTAACTATTAGCTGGACACCCAGCTAATGGTTATCTTATTAGCTAACCAAACCCAGCTAATAACAGCCAATAGGTGGCATTTTCCTAAATTACCCTTCTCCCTTTGCTCCCCAAAACTGCTCCCAAATTCTTATCTCACCGAAACGCACACCCGAGCGCCGCATCTGATTTTTGCGGCCGCCACCCACCACAATAAGCCCCCGCCGCCCACCCGTAAGCCGCCGCCCACCAGTATGCCGCCGCCACCCCTTGAGCGCCGCTTCTTGAGCGATTCTGCACCCCGTAGCCGCGAAGAAGATGCGCCGTCGCCAACCTCCGGAGATGGATCTGTTGGGGAGGCGGCCAGCTACGATCACATCACGCCGCCCAAACAACCGCCCGTCGACATGGACTTCATCGCTAAAAGCAGGAGCTTGGCGGTGGTAGAGCATTCCTCCACGGCGTGGTTCGGTGTCTTGGAGGGCTTTGATCTGAACTCACAGGCTGCAAGGAAGCAGGGGTAATCTAGACAATTGATCAACTTTAGCCATATATTAGCTGGTGGATCCAAACACCCTCCAGCTAATAGTTAGCTAGCAAATATTAGCTAAGAACTATTAGCCAGCTAACTATTAGCTGCTAATGGATCCAAATAGGCCCTTATTTACCTTTGCCACCATCGAGCTTACACGTGCGTGATACTGTTTGTATTTTACCATATTTTCGTAGTCTTATTTCTCACGTATCACATACTTAGTTTTTCTACTAAATGTGTGACGCTCAGTTATGTTGAAAAAAAATTGGCAAACCATATACTTTGACTAAGATTAGTTCCGTGAAAATTGACACAAAGCAAACGCGCACTAACATTATGAGCTAGCTACAACTAAGGCGGTCAACCCTCCACCTCAACTAGTATCCGTAGAATTAATTCTTACTGTAAATTGCTAAAAAATCGATGTGGCATAGGAATTAAGGATGAGAGAAGGAAAAAAACAAAACAGGTCTCATGCTGGCCGGGTCGTGCAGATGTAAGAAGCAAGAAAGCGAAAGCAAAATCGAGGTTGGACGTTCGCGCTAACAAGCTGTGTTTGTGGTGCGTGTATTGGTTTATTACTCTCTCTCTCTCTACATCGCTTCATAGAAAGCATGGGTCAAAGCTATCGTTGGTTTATTGCTTCTCTCTTTCGCTGAATCTGCTTCTGTAAAGCTATGGATTAGGACTGCTCTAATAATGGCTTGGTAGCTGGAGGTCAATTCAATTATCCATGGAATGGAACGGACGGTGCAGCTGCAGGTAGGTACCATGTCACTGTCCTTGGCATCCCATCTTTAACCAAATTCAAAAGAGGCAGGCATGGCCCGGGGTTGGTGGCCGACATGTGGGCCTCCCAAACTTCCGGCCCGCTCGTCAGCCGCAAGGAAAATCCTCTAGACAAATTAAAAGCGAGCGAGCGGGCGAGCATGATTATGAATTTCTAATCTCTTTGGATGTGTTTGATTGATAGGATGAGGTTGAATAGAACATAATGATTCTATTCAAACAACAAAATACGGACGGTCTCTTGCTAGTCTACCGTGCTTCTCTTGCTCAGCATCACATTCACTGGCCTGCCAAGCTACTGTTGCTAGGCATCACACCTACACTTAATTAATTAGCCATTTACTTAATCAATCTATTATTTAGCTAATCACTTACCTAATTATAGCGTGCTGGGACAAAAGAAACAAAAAAAAAAAAAGCTTAGGCTTGGCAAGATCGTCGTCTAGTTTAGGCTGTCTGCTGCCCCATGACGTGCACACGTATGCCTAAGGTCAGCGCCACCTCACCTCACTCACTGTACGTGTATGGGTCAAGGAGGAGTCTGTGTGAAATATGCTTCGTTGCGTGTAGAGGATTGAAACGTCCTAAAATTTAAGTTTTGAAATGTTTAAAGTTTAAAAATGAACCATTTGTTTTTTAATTAATTAAAGCTTAATTTAAATTTTCTAAAAATAAGAAGATTTAATTTGATTAATCTATTCATCAAACTCAAGATTTTCAGTTTTTGTTGGGTTCCTTGTGCTCCAAAATTTTTTCTATATTTTTGGAGATTTTTCTGAATTTATTTGCTATTTCTTTGAGTTTATTTGCTTTTATTTGAATTTCTGGAATTTAATTAATTGAAAAATATTTTTATTTTGAAAAATCTTCCCGAGGCGAATCTTCTCTGCAGCGTCCTATTCCTCGCTAGGCAGGCCACGCCAAGCGTCCTCGGCCTAGTCTTCGCTCACCAGCCTTGCGTCGCTCTCGCCTCTCGCCCAACTCCATTGCCGCCCGCTTCGATCTGCGACCCATGTGTGGCTCGATTGCGCCATGTCGCTTCTGTTGCTAAATCACAAACCCTAACTGTAACATCCCTAAATTTGGATTATTTTAATCTAAATGGTTTAAATGAATTTTTGAGAATTTCTAGAATTTATTTGGATTTACGGAAATTAGTTCTTCTCTGAAATTAATTTAATAATGAAAAGTTTTAATAAAATATAAATGGAAATATTTTATTTGAGTTCAAAATGTCTTAAAATATTTTCTAGAATTTTTCTAGAATTTTTGAGATATTTTAAGTGCCTCAAATAATTTAAATGAATATTTGGAATTATTTTTATTCGAAAACAATCGAAATTCGATGAGCGATGTAAGCCGAGCCCATTCTTTGTCGTGTAGGCTTACCGAAACCCTAAAGCCGTTGATCGCTAGCCGTCCGTTTCACATCGCACGGTAGAGGTTTGTCCGCGTACGCTAAACCGCGCATGAGCCGTTAGATTTTCGCAGCGTGGACGGATGGATGTCGCGCCACGACGCCGTCTCGGAGGAAAGGAAGCGCCGCCGCCGCCGTCGCGTTCTGGTAGAAACCATCGCCATTACTTTCGCCGTTGTCGCGTCTCCGTAGCTTCATTAACCGCGCCGCGGTATATAGCGCTTTGTTCGCGCGTCGAGCCCTTTCACGCATAAGCAAGAATCACCGTGAACATCGCACTTGCTCGCCGTAGTTCCGACACCGTTTTCGCCGCCGTTTGCGCCATCTCCGATGAGTCTCGCCGCCAAGGTCACCAGTACTCTCGCGTTGAGCCGCCGGAAGAACCATTTCTTCTCGTTGGAGGGCGCCGGAACGCCATCGCCGTGTCGTCGTCCCCAACTCGGCAAGAAGAACTGCGGCCGCGACATCACCGCTTCTTCGAGCTTTGCTAGCCGTTGGATCTTCTTTCAAGCGCCCAGATTAGTCACGTCTTCAATCACCGGTGAGTTTCATCTTCACCCGTGGCGTCAGTAGATCTAGAGATCAATGGTTAGGATAGCGCCACGATGCGTGCGTGAGGATCGCCACGTGTGCTTAGAAAGCAAGTGCATGTTAGCCGTAGGATCTTAGATGTCTTGGCTTAGATCTATGCGTCGCCGTAGTGCGATAAACCTCATCTTCAATTGTTTCTGATTCGATCTTGATTGTGTGATTACGATGCGACCACGTAGCCATTTAAGCGTAGCCATTGGATCTCGAGATATTAAGCGTAAAATTGAATCGTCGAGCCGTTGATTTTGAAATGGGCGTTCGGGATCACGCCGCGTGCGGGCCGATCCGAGGACAGCAGCGTGTTGCTTTCGGGAATCGGCGGCGCAGCCGTCGCCGTGGTCGGCGTCACCGAATAATTGCCACCGTTAGATTTAGATCGATGGTCATGATTGAGCCACGCGATGTCGACCGTGATAACGATCAAAAGTGTCGGTGCAATCTTGGCGTTGATCGCATCGCCGCGAATCTTGGCGCATGGCCGGATCAATTGAATCGTTATTCGGTTTATTCTCCGTAGTTAGATTTTGATCAGGGATGAGAGTGTGCCCGCGTGTCTACTCCGCGATGGCAAAGGCAAGATAAATCGCGCATGAATCGTGGCGTCCATTTTTAATCCGACGGTTAAGATTAGATTAACCTCTCGGGTGATAATGTGCTGACGCGTGTCACGACCAGATCGTGCCACGTGGCATGTTGGCGTCGTGATGGGGCCCACATGTCGGACGAACACGGTGAATCTTGGCGTCGGCGGTGACGTCATCTTGGCGTCATAAATCCGAATTTCCTTAGAAAAATAATTCGACCGAAAATGTTTTCTGTGCTGACGTCATAAATAGTGATGCCGACGTCATAATTATGGATTTTTCCGTATAAAAATAAATAAAGAAATTCGGTTTATTCTTTTTTATTTATTTTAAAACTTCAAATGCTTATAACTTTTGCGTTTTAACTCCGATTTAAGTGATTCCAATTTCTAAAAATTTGTAAAATCAAGATCTATATATTGGTGAATTTTATGGAATTTTTAAAGTTGAGTTGCTTTCTGAAAAAATGAATTTATTGTGTGTACGTTGCTTTGAATTAGACGTTGATTTGCAGGAGACTTCGAAGGAGAATTCTTAGGAGCAAGACCAAGCTTCAGGCCAAGACCAGCAACTCTTTGAAGGCAAGTTATGCTTTGACCATTTTGATCCCATGTTTTAAAATGTATTTTGTTTCAAACTATGCATGTTAATTCAACTAAAAATGGATTAAAATATTTTGGGTGAATTAGCTAGTCAACCTAATTGTTATTGTCACCTTGTTCTTATTATGCCATGATTCCTTTGAACAACCCAGATTTGGTAATAATAGTTGGTTGATAATATTTGTGCCAACACGGGAGGCTAGACCGTGAATAGTTGCTTAGTCATGCATACTACGTGATTAATCTTTTGAATACAAAAGCAACTCGATTAAAGAATGGTGAATGCTTTTTGATAAAAGTGGAATGCTGTTGGTAATGGTGTTGGAATGTAGAGACCTGTGTAGTTCTACATGAAAGATGATTACGGGCATGTGTTGCACCGTTAAATAACCTGAGGTGGAATTGATTTAGACTGGGGCAAGTGGACCGAGGCTTTGTGCCAGGTGGGCCTTTGTGGCAACTAGGGGTGGGTTGAGTGTGGTGAGGGCTGTGTGCCAAATTGAGAGAAGGATGTCTTGCCTTGGTCAGTTAAGAACCTTACCTTGCAAGCCTTTGACATGAGTCTCTCGTACAACTACATGTCTGAATGGGAAGACCTAGCTTAGTAGGGTTCTGATGTCTTACCTTTGATACCTCGATCGGGTGGCGATTACAGGGGTAATGGCTTGTGCGGGAGCGATGCACGTGCTTCGGTTTGAGTACAGATCAACGGTGTTTATGCATCCTATACTTACGGCGAGTGAGGGAAGTGATAGTGAAGACAACACGGAGAGGTTCTTAGGCTAAGATAGAAGTCTCTGAAAAGCTTTATTACGGTTAATCGCCTTTGTGGTGTCTTGTTGTATCTTGTGGGTAAAGTGTACAACCTCTGCGAGTGTTAAAAGCTGTTGAATAAGCAGAGTCCACGGTATTGGACAATGCTCGGGATTCTGATCAAGGTGTAGTGTTCGAAAATAAAATGGGGGAAGGCATGTGCCAAAGAAATGTGATTAGGAATGTGTGTCCAAAAGATGTGAAATAAAACTTGAGAAATATAGTGATTATATGATTTTGATGCTTTCAATCTAAATAAAAAGTAAATTAAAATACGATGCAAAAGCAAAATAACCAGTAAAGCCATTCCTTTGTAATAAGCCATGCATGTAGTAAATAGACATGCATTTTGTGCATGACTTGTTGAGTCGGTGTGTACTCACCCTTGCTTGACAAACTTACGGAAGAAGAGACTACGCTGCATATGAAGAGGAGTTAGTTGAAGAAATTTGGAGAATTAGGGAACCAAGTCTCGGTCAAGGTCGTCGTGGGAGAAGATGGAACACCACGAAGATTTATTTTATTCAGCTGTTGAACTATGTTACTCTGATTATTGTAAGCCCTGTGTGGCAGACTATTGTAAGGATAACCATAAGGTCGTACACTCGTTTATATACATGTTTGAATTACATATTTAATATTCATTGTGTATGATGTGATATTATACCTGTTTGCTTTGTGTGCACTAAGCGCGATCTGGACTAGTGCAGAATACCGAGTGTCGAATTTATAAATTCGGGGGCACAACACTAACCCTAGCCACCGTTCGATTTGCGACCCATGTGGTGAATGCTATAAAAACCGCGACCACCGACGTAGTCATCCCAGTGGCTTGCCACTGGCTTCTTCTTGTAGTCATTCCGACCAGGAGAAGGATTTCAAGCAAGTCTTCGATGGCTTGCTATCAAAGGTAATTATCTTTCCTTCTTTTCTCAAAAAATTTTAAGAAAAGGGTATATTAATTCATTTGCTACTTGCTTTTTATAGCATTCACAAGAATTGTTTGACTTGTTAGGTTGGTGTCAATACCAAAATTTGGTGAGGCATGCAGCTGATTTGTAAAGCTAAGTTAAAACTAGATAATTAGCCGATATCGGGTTAAATAAGGAATCTCATCTTTAAGACATTGAGGTTGGCACAGTTCATGGCTTATAGTAGATTTAAAAAGGATACGATCGGCCTGCACGCTATAAAAAGTGGACGTGAAGCGAGCTAGAAAATACCACAAATAATCAAATAACTTGTATATACCTTTTATCTGCTTTTCCTATCAATTAGGAGTAGCCTTGTAACTTAGAATATTTTTGTAATTTGTCGTTGATCAATAAAGTTGCACATTATCGATTATTGATCTTCTTCAATTACACTAGTTACTCAGGTTTGCTTTTCTTCGATCTTGCTACACATCACTTTTTGTTTAGAAAATCTACCTTTATCAAACTATCAAATTAGTTATAACAAGTTGTTTAGAATTATTGTTACTTACGATCTAATCAGCTTTGAATAGCTATTTGAATTTCTTTTCGATTGTAACATTAAATTGGCTTTGAGCGTTATTTTTCAATATATCTTGCAGATTGCAGGATCAAATCGGCTAGCATGGCTTGAACCTCTTGAACCCAGTGTTAGCATGTGTTTGAGCTGATCAATCCTTTAGTAAATTCAATTTTTTCTGTAAAGTTTCTTGAAGTTTTAGATTCTATAGCCTTATAAATTGTATTTTTTTGATAAAATTGGTCTTCTCCATATAGAAATGTGAATTTACCCCCTAGTGAGCTCGGAAAGTGCAAGAGATGCTTAGAAGGAGGGCTGAGCATGTATACGTTAGCGTGAGCACGAAAACTATCAATGGAGTACTAGAGGCGATAGCTTGCTGCAACAGGGTAGCGTGGTAGGGGGGACCGATCCGTTTCGAGCAATGGAAGCTCAAAAAGTTGCTAGTCAGCCGCAATGTTTTGCCAAGCACACCAAGCTTCATACCTCATTTCGAGCCATGGGAGCTCGGCAGCAACGTGGGCCCCACCACCTATCGTGGTTGGCCAGCCTACCACACCTCACCTGTCTTCTGAACAACCAGACTATGGCAGATGACACATGTCACCCGTCGGGTCTTTCACGCTCCAACATGGGCCAAAAATGAAATTTCCCTCACATGGGGCTATTTGCAAAAAAAACATTGACAAGGGTCTATGAAGAAAAAAAATCAGATTTCTTTGTCCACCGATGCATAGCGATTCCGATGAAAGGTACTTCAAACGCGTAAGAGATACATGTTAGCTTTTCATAAGCTTACACCGTATGGGATATTGGGTGATGTGTAAGAGACAAAGATGTTGTTTACTATTTGATAGATAGTTTTATAGTAGAAATTATTGTATAGACAACTATACAGGCAATATGAGACCATTACAGAGAACTATATAGGCAATACGAGACCATTATAGATAACTATATAAATGATCCATTGTATGAGTTATGTTTAGTCATGTCTATAGATAATATGAAGGTGTATTGTAGATGAGACAGACTGTCCCACCGTTGTATATGCTCCAGGAAAAAGAATAACATCGAATCATTGTAACATCCCAAAAATTTGAGTTTTGGTATGTTTTAACTTAAAAATGAACCATTGTATGAGTTATGTTTAGTCATGTCTATAGATAATATGAAGGTGTATTGTAGATGAGAGGCAGGTATCATTAGATTGTATATGCTCCAGGAAAAAGAATAACATCAAATCATTGTAACATCCCAAAAATTTGAGTTTTGGTATGTTTTAACTTAAAAATGAACCATTTGTATTTTTCTCGAATTAACCGAAGCTTAATTTGAATTTTCTAATAATTAAAAGATTTAATTAGATTAATATAAGTATCAAATTAAAGGTTTCCAGTTTTTATTGGGTTCCTTGTGCTTCAAGGAATTTTTCTGTATTTTTGGAGATTTTTCTGAATTTATTTGCTATTTATTTGAATTTATTTGCCTTTATTTGAATTTCTGGAATTTAGATTAATTCGGAAAATGTTTTTAATTTCCAAAATCCTTTGGGCGAATTTGCCCGGCGAATCACTTTATCCCCTCATGGCCGTTCAGCCTTAGCCAGCGCCGCGTCCTGCTTGCGTCCGTCCAGCGCCCGCAGCGTTCGGCGAGATCAAGCCCGTCGTCGTCCGCCGGCACGGCGGAAACCTAACCCTAGCCATGGCGCAGCCGGTCTTGGCGCAGCACGCCTCCGGGGCTATTTAAGTCCCGAGGACCCCGATCCGAGGTTTCGTTCCACGCCGCACCGCCGCCTCCTTCCTCGTCACTCGAGCGCTGTCTACCACGGAGAACGTCCTCGCGAAGTCGCCCGCCGTCCGAGCACTTTCCGCGGTTTTCTTCGCCGTCGGTCATCGCCGCCGTGATCGATTGCACCATCGAACTTCGTCGCGTCGAGTTCTTCCGGATCCGCCACTTCTTCGCCCGTCGGCCGCCCATTCGCCGCGCCGTGGGTCGTCTTCCTCGGCTCCGGTAAGTGTGCGCCGCCCCTCGCCGTCGAGTTCCTTCACGAGCTCTCCGCCGTCCGATGTCCATCCGACGTTCCAGCTCAAGCCGCGTCATCCCCGCCACATCTTCATCCCGTGGCCATCCGATTGGGAACCAACGTCCCGGATTTCGCCGCGTGGCCGAACCCGCTCCCCATGCTGCGTCAGCGCCGCGTCAGCCGCCGCGTCAACGCCATGTCAGCCCTAGCCGCCGCGTGGTATGCCACGTCGTCACGGTTTGCCGTATCAGCCAAATGTCGCCTCGGTGCTCTCGGTCTACCGTGGACCAAGCCGCTGACATGTGGGCCCCGCATGTCAGTCGGTATTTATTTTTATTTTCTGATTTTCTGAAAAACCGAAAATCCCAGCCAATCACAAGTTGCCACGTGTCAGCCCTTGTGAATTTCTCTGATTTTCTCTGAATTAAATCTTCCGAAGGCCCGTTCTCCTTCGTCCGAACTCCGATTGAGCCGATTCAAATTCCTAAATTTTTGTAAAATCGAGATCTACATTCCAGAGCCATTTATTTTCAATTTTGAGCTTGTTTTCTCCTCTATTTTGTATTTATTTGGTTTCGTTGCTTTATTTTCCGGTAGACGCGAATCCCGAAGGAGCGAACGGAGACTTCGAAGACTAAGACTCAGTATTTGAACAGCAAGGCAAGTCGTAGACCTTTGATCATATTGAACCCATGTTTACAAAAGTACTTTGTTTTATATAATTGCATGCTATTTGTGTAACAATGCTAGTTAATGGGAGTAGCTATTTACCTGTTTGAGTATGCCTTTGATTATTGGAATGCCATGTATCCATTGTTAACCATAGGTTGGGACATTATTAGTTGGACACAATCATAGTACCGCATTGGGTAATCGTAGCTATGCTTAGCCATGCTTAGTTGTCCGATGGGATTCATATCACTGTGAGCTAATGTTAATCTTGACTTAATGAGATATTGAATTGTGGCTATTGACCCTTTGTTGTAAAACTTATTGTACCATGGCGGGGGATGCCATTGGTTTTGGGTTGAACAAAATGTTTCCCTCGGGCAATTGATCGTGCGATAAAGGGGTCTTGTTTAGCACATTGGGATGTGGGCTGTCTTGCTGAGACAATTTAAGGACTTAATCTTGTGCGCCATTGAACTAGGCCTAACGTGCAACCACAAGTCCGTATGGGGACGGACCTAGGTGATTAATTTGCAATGTCCGGACTTGAGTATTGCTAGTTGTTGGTGTGGGTTCGAGATGGGCGGGTAGACTCACATGGCTCAAGAGGGGGCCACAGCGAAACCTTAGAAGGCGATCTTGGGTTTAGACATGCATTGTAAAGGCTTTGTAGTGATCTCTCTGCCGACACCAAAGGAAGTGTGTTATTAGCGCTTGGCATTAAGGGATGATCATGTCTTGTGGGTAAAGTTGTACAACCTCTGTAGAGTGTAAACTATTAGAATAGCCGTGTCGCGGTCATGGACAAGCAGGGATTTCACACGGGGTATAGAGTATTTTCTTGAAATGTGGAATGGTTGGGATGTGAGCAGGGAGTTCCTTTGTTGTTTTGTTGTCTCAAGCTATCTTGTTGAATTGTGTGGTTGATACTTGTTTGAATGATGTAGGGTGATGCCTCGTCATTACATTCATGTTGTCTACCATTGATTTACCGATTATTTATTATTGTTTTTATCAACTTTGCCTTGATCTATTTATTGTATTTAAATTCAAGTTATTGCTTTTACGCAAATGAACCATATAACTATCCTTTGTCAAGCCGTGCATAAATATATTGCATCATTTCCCTCGGCTTGTTGAGTACGTTTGTACTCACGACTTTATGCCCTTGTTGTTGATTCTTGAGGAAGGACGGTAATGAGTATCAAGAGGAGAGTACTATGAAGACTACGTCGACTAGGAAGCGTTCCCCGAGACGATTACTGTGGCATGTCGAATGGCCCAAGTTATTTTATTTCATACAATGAGTTTATTTGTTTCTTAAGCCAAGAGGCATTGGTGTATGAACCTTGACTATAAGGTCGTTTGCTTTATTCAATAATAATTTGCTTCTTCTTAGTTATTTGAGTATGGAATGATATGTTATCTATGTTTCCCTTGTGTGCACTAGCGTGATCTGGACTAGTGCGGTATACCTGAAGGGTTTGGATTTGCATATCACGGGTCTCGACAATCATCGTGCCCAAATTAAAGGTATGACTATTTTAAGAACGTCAAACTAACAAATTTAAGAACACCTTCCTAGGATGTCATATTCTCCATTCACCTCCCCTTCCCTTTTTCCTACTCACTTCTCCCACCCCCTTCTTCCCTCTCTAAGAAGAAAATTTTAAAATTAGAATATTTAAACTTTAAAAATTTTAAATAGAAAGTTTCAACACAAAAAATATTGAACTCAAAATTTAAAACTCAAAAAATTTTAAATAGAAAATTTTCAAATAAGAAAGATTCAACTCAGAAAGTTTCAACTCAAAAATTTCAACTCAAAAGTTTCAAAAAAAATTCAACATGAAAAGTTTTAAATCAAAAAATTCAAATTAGAAAGATTCAACACAAAAACTTTCAATTCAAAAGGCTTCGATTCAAAAAACTTTTGATTTGAAAAGTTTTGATTTAAAATTACTAAAAAAAAATTAATCAAAAATTCAAAATCAAAAGTTTCAACTCAAAAAATTTCAAATTAGAAAGTTTTAACTCAATTTTTTTTAAAATCAAAAGTTTTAGCTCCGAAAACATTTATTAATCCAAAAACTTCCAAATTGAAAAGTTTGTATTCAACAAATTATCAGTTTGAAAAGTTCGCTTAAAAGCTTTCGAAAGTGGTTAAAAAATATTTGTTCTCAAAAACTTGAGAGGGGAATTTGAAATAGAAAATCTATTTTGAGTTTGAGGGGAAGAGAGTGGAGGAGGAATGGGAATGAAAGTGGACGAAGGAAGGAGGTGATATCATTTGTCATAAGAAGAGATTATCTGAGGGGAATGTGCTATAATGTGCTATAAGAAAAAAATGTATTTGTTGTAAAATATGATATTCTAACCATATTTGGTTAGACCCTATCTCTTATGTGTGGCCGAATTCGAACTCTTCTCTTACGATTTTCTTTATATATTAGGTACCCCCTTGTACAAGAGATCAATCTAATAAAAGCGAGAGAGTACCACCCATATATTCTGTGCACTCCCTGTTTCTGTTCGTGTGATTTTGTTGGTGTACTGTTGATTGATCGTGGGTGAACGACAATATTTTACAACACGTTATCAGTACGACGTTCTACCGAGGCCAATCGTGATCATCTACCTGCGTCAATCTACACGGCATTAAAATCATCCAGCTACACACGATTAAATCGATTGCAAGCCCCACGTAAGTTTAAGCTACGTAAGTGGATTGCATCTATGTTATCTTTGATCTTGTAGATCATCCCATCATGTGTATTGTTCATCACAAGAAAATATATAAACAAATAAATATTCTGGCCCCGAAGACTGCACCCCATGGCCAGCCCCGAAGGCTGCTGACTGATGAACGAAGCCACTCCGGCGTCTATACACCTTGACTTCCATGCCGGCACTACGACTCCCGAACAGTTGTGCCCGAAATGCCGCCTCGTTTTCGTGTGGTGGCGCGTCGATCCGTCTTTCGTGCACGCCGGTAGCTGTGCCCGTCACGCCCATAGCGCCTGTTGCGCACATCACACTCGCCACGCCCGCAGCGCGCTCGCCGGACACGGCCGTCATGAAGCCTACCTGCAGTGCGCACGCACGTCTCGGCCGCCATGGCTGTCTCGACGGCATCACCCTCGCACGTCTCGACGGTGTCGCCCTCGCCCGCCTCGCTTGCACCTCGGTAGCTCGGCCCACGCCCGCGGCGCGTGCGCCTCGGTAACCTAGCCCGCGCCCGCAGCGTGCGTCGTTGGCCGCGCGCCGCGGTGCTCTTCGGTCACTTATGCTGGCCAAGCTGGGTTGCACGCATGGCCAGCACTTGCCGCAGCAAGCTACGCCACCCACACCTAGTGCACGACACCGCAACCACATAGGGCCGGCGTCGCCATGTCGTTCCTCGGTTCAAAGCCGCTTCGCGCCCGCAGCGCTGCCGGTCGATCCACATCCGTTGGCTACTCCGCTCCTACCGGCTGCTCGATCCGTAGCCCAAAACCGCGCCTTCACCGGTCGTGACCGGCTCACTATTGGCTGCTCCGCCTTCGTGTTTAGCCACACCACCGTCTGCTCCACGGCTTGAAGCTACGCCTCCGCTGGCCGTGACCGGCCTCGTCGTCGGCCGCTCTGTGTCAGCTAGTCGCTCCGCGCCCGCACATGCATCTGGCCGCACCGCCGCTAGAACCGATCTAGTTGGAAGGCTGTGCAGGCCATAAGACATTAGCAGCCAAGCAGGCCGATGGGCCATGTAGCCGAGCAAGCAAAATAGGCCACAAGCCGAGTGAGCATATTGGGCCATGTGGCCAAGTGGGATAATTGGGCCA
Organism: Guadua angustifolia; assembly: GCA_036346375.1. Taxonomy (NCBI): domain Eukaryota; kingdom Viridiplantae; phylum Streptophyta; class Magnoliopsida; order Poales; family Poaceae; genus Guadua; species Guadua angustifolia. Next base: position 1,237,192 of record CM070511.1, on the reverse strand, counting down.
GTGGCTAAGTGGGCCGATGGGCCGTACGGCCCACCCATTAATAAAAAATATATAAATAAATTTTAAAAAATAATAATGAATCCTAGAATTTAGATTTTCTAGGTTTATGGGCTTCCAAAAATTTTTGAAAAATTATGATTTAGCTCACATTGGAAGTTCCATGCTCTGGGTTTATTTTTCTAGCATTATTCCATATTTAATATGTGCTGAAATTTATTTTTGTTATTTAAGTAATTCTGAAAATTGCTTAGTAATTAACAGAAATGCTAGAAAATTATGGAAGAATATATACGACCTATTACTCTGTGTGATGTTGCTAGATTAATTTTCTTAGCAAGTTTTTAATGTTTATATATGCTGGACATATTATTTTCTGTTATTCAGTAATTCTGAAAATTACTTGGTAATTAACAGAAAAGCATACAAAATGCTAGGAAAATTCTAAATAGCATTTGGGAGCTTTATGTCTCTGTATTTATTTTTTCTAGCTTTGTGCCATGGTTAATTTATGTTGAAAGTTATTTTTCTATTAATTGGTAATTCTAAAAATTGCTTAATGGTTAGTAAAAAAATATAAAAAATGCTAGAAAAATTTCATAAGAGCATATTGAAAGCTTCATATCTTGGGATTTATTGTCCTAGCATAATTCTATATTGATACATGTTGAAATTTATTTTTGTGTTACATGCTAATTCTGAAAATTGTTGAATAATTAGCAAAAAAACATGAAAATTGCTAGAAAGATCTCGGGAAATGTTAGATAATTATCTACTAAATAGATATAGACCAAACTTTACTGATTGAAGAGTGAGCATGCAATATAATGATTTTACCAGTAGTAAAAGTCATTTTGCATAAATAGAAATAGGATATGTTGGACATCGCAAAGAGGGAACTTATCAAGCTTGCCTTGAATGGCGACAATTACCTTACCCGGGCAATAAATACTAAGATTAATTTGATAGCTCGATCTTTTGGAGCTACTGTTTTTTCAGCCTGAAGCTGGTACCACTGCTCTTCCCGAAGCTGTTAGATATACGGCTCTGCACCTCCTGAGGCACCATCTTCATACAGACCTGAAGGCCAAATAGTTGATGGAAGATAAATAGCTGGTATTTTTGAATTCCCTAAAGGAAAAATATATAACTAGCAAAGATCCGTCCTGTTGCCAAAAGCACAACGCGAATAGATCCTCTCAAGTTTTCAGGATTCTAAAGGCTGTGGCAGCATATAATTTTTGTCATACACAAGCTTGTCACTGATTTAACATTATGTAACAAGAAATTTACTAATACTAAAAAGATCGACAAGATATTATGCAACTTCCATCCCAATATGAGGATACTGTTGTATAGTATCGTCATGCTCAGTACCAAGTGTACTTCGAGTTTATATGCATTTTGCTAGAAGTAGAAAAACATGATGAACTCTTGGTGAAGAATCATCATGTAATTCTTAATAGGAATCTTGCAGTGCCCGAAGCACATGCAAATGCTCAGTAGGCTAGCAATAGCTGTGGTCGCAGAAAGGGCCAATGGAATAAAGGGGATAAGGGGAAGAGGCAATTCATAGTGGAAAAGTAAAGGTAAAAGGCCAGAGACTTCCAGAAGTAAGGTTGCAAACTCTGAATAACCCTGTTTTAGGTATGAATGCATTGACCATTGGTCATGCAACTATTGCATCCCGAAGCATGTGGTAGACCTTTACACAAAATCCACTTCAAAAATCAATAAGACCAGGGGTAAACAATGTTGAATCATACTTCACTGTTCAACCTGCTGTTGACACGGGTGTTGAGAGGTGTGATAATGTGGTTATTAAAATTATAAAGTTCGAGGGGTCCCAGAAGGACATATATGACTCATATAGAGACCTGGATTAGTTTCCTAAGTATTCCTTCACTTTGCTAATCGATGTCATATATTCCTTATAAGTCTCCTAATCAGTTTAGCCTAGTTTTTGAATAAACATTTGATCTATGCATCTATTGAGCGATTATCATTCAAAATTAAATAAATTGATATTTTTTAAATATTTGTTTAATTGTGCTATGTTTATTCTATATTCTATAATTTGTTCCTGATGTAACAATTGTTTGATTGATAAATCATACTTCTAATATAGAACAAAGTATAATTCGATAGTGGAGAAGAAAATCTGTCTAGAAGATAGTTGTACCACACTAAGTGAATTGGAATTTGTCGGGGATTGGGTAATTTCTATAAAGGCCATCATACCTCGGCAGCCAATCTTCAACCGACCATACTTGCCCTTGGACGGTGTCACCAAGGAAGATCCTCGACAGACCAGCTGATGGGTCTACCCTGACCGTGACCAAGCTCGTCCCTGAGCATGCACATCAGTTTCCTGAGCTTGCCTACTCGGAGGAGTGCAGCGGTAGGCCAGAGCCGAGGGAAGATCCCGGACATGATCGGTAGGTCATGCGTGGCCCATGAAGACGACGTGGCATTAATCACGCAGCGGCTCAAAGGACCGTACGGCCACGATCTGGGCCATTACTCCCACGTCGCGGTATGGCGAAAAGCAAGGGAAGCTAGTTACGGCCACGTTCGGGCACAGTAGTGGCGCGTCATTCGGTCATAACTGCTGTAAGACTAAGGTCAGCTATAAATACCCCACTGTAAGAAGCATTTAGGGGGTTCGAAAATTGTAAGAAACACCCAAGAGTGTCTGTAAGAAGAGGAGAAAAGAGAGAAAAGACACATTCGCGCCAAGCGCCCTGTAAACACTCAAGCATTAGTAAAGCCACTGGACGTAGGGTTGTTATCTCCTTCGTGAGAGGCCCGAACCAGGACAAAAATCTCTTGTCTATTGTCCCCTTTTGAGCTTCCGACCATACATCCTCTCAGCTCGGCAATCCTCCGGACGCAACACCTTCGCGGGAAAGGGGCCCTAGTTGATCCCTCATTCAACAAGTAAGTTCGGCGGGGGATCCATTCCCCAAACGTCGACAGCTAGCGCCGTCCGTGGGGGTTGACTAAGTCCTTTCGCGAGGAATCCCCGAAGATGCCGAATTCTCAGGATGGTCAAGACCTCTGCGTCTTCGACGACATTGAGGATGATGACATGTACTACGCCGATGAAGATGTAGCTGGTGTGGCTGATCCAGAAGGTCACACCGAATCCGGGAGTTCTTCCCCGACTGCTGCAGCGCGAGAGCGTTTCCTCCGCTCGCAGCGTGATTCTCTCACTGATGAGGAAGAATATCATGGCCTCTATGATGGTCTGGATATTCCTGACCGTTTTGAGCCAGATCATGAGACGCGTCGCTGAGAGAACACCGCAATGTCGCCAGCGGTCCCGATACTCCGCGGACGTCAATATGGCGGGAAGAAAGAAGATCCGAGGTCGAATCCTTGAAATTGCTCGTCGTCATCGTCTGAGGCGCCAAGAGTCATTGGAACATCCTGGATAGAACCCTGGCAAGTATCCGTCGCCAAGCTCGTAAAAAGACGTGCGCCAGGGCTAGAGACTCGGCTCGTGGGAATTCTCGCAAGCACCATTCTCCGGAGCACGTGCGCAACCGCTGGCAAAGATCACCCCCTCCGCTCCGGTGTCGAGCGAGTTCGCGGGCCATGGCGACGATCGTCGCAACCTTGAATTTTCGGTCGAGCGGACACAGAGGCCATGGGCGTGGTCATGGCTGAGAATCTAGAAAAACTCACCGCCGACATGAAGCTTTCTGGGTCCCCTTGCAGTAAGGAAGCCCGGAGTGTTTCCCGGGACAGTAAGCACCATTCCCCTATTCGCTCCCGTCGCGGCGACTCCTGGAGCCCTGCTCGGGAAGGCGACAGGAAGCATGATCGGTACCGCGAGGACGTTCGGAGTGGTTCCCGGACGACCTCGTGGGATCAAAGGTACGCTCAGACCAGTCACGGGCGTACCGAGTACTCTGCCTCGGGGCGGTCTTCGCCGCGCTGATATGGAGAGCTATTTTCCCGCCTCGGTCCGCGTGTAGGGGACCATCGCGGTAGTGACTACCACAGTCACCACGCTTGGAGGGGTCATCATGACAGCCTAGTGTTCAGATGTCGGGCTTTCTCAGCATCCCTCCACGACGTCTCATGGACGAGCAAGTTCAAGCCGGTCACATCGTGTAAGATCGAAATATACTAATGTAGCAATCAGAGGGGGGGGTGAATGATTGCGCGGAAGCTAAAATCAAAATTTTGAACTTTGTTTTCTAACACACCCCAATTTAAACTCAAATTGCTTGGAGACCAGTTCACAGATGGCAAGCGATCGGAGACCGGTTTATGCGATTGAAGATTGAGAGATTAGCGACGATAGAAACGATTTAGGCGACGATAGAAGCGATCGGACGGCGATGAAGCGATCAGGCGACCGACAAACCACTTAGGCGACATGAGACCACTTGGGTGACGATAGGGCACTTGGGCGACCGAGAGAGCACGCAGGCGACCATGCGGCGATTTGGGCGGCGGCGGCGATCGGCGACGAGGCGAGCGGGCGGCAACCAGTTCACAAAAATAGAAATTCCTCGAGATCCCACCATTGGATTGATGTGAAATTTTAACTCTAGAAACTAGATTCAATTATAAATCTAACCCAACAAGAATCAAATTGATCGGATCTACGGATCAAGAGATATTACCTTTGTAAGATGATTGAAGCAACAAATGACGGAAAAATGCGAATCAACAACGGACCAAATTAGCGCAGGTCTTCTTGCATGGACGTGAAACACTTCTAGTAGCCAGGAAGCCTCAAGGTGCTAAAGCTTGCAGTTGCATGCAGCCACAATGTTGGAAGCAATCAGCGACTCAAAATCCAGACGCAGGAAAAGCCCTCACCGCAATGCACAGGACGCTCGAGTCGTAAGAAAGATATTTTATTTCTTTTTGTCTAATAGTACTCTAAACAAAAGAGTACAAACCCTAAAACCTGGTGCTCTACATAAACAGGAGACACCTCCCCCTATTTATACAGAGCAAACATAAAGAGATAGAATACAACTCCACTTCCCACATGGAAAGAGTTCGTATACATCTCAACCTGGCCCAACATGGCCAAAAACAACTCTTGCTCGCATGTACAGCCCACATGTTGTAAATACGTGACTAACCAGTCTCCATGTGCATGTTTTCTAGCCCGAACGTCCCGCATGACATGCTTGACCACCAAGACCTCGATTCCTCCCTGATCCTAGTTGTCGGGACCCGGATATGCAAATCCGAAACCCTCTGTGTGTACTACACTAGTCCAGGATCACGCTAGTGCACACAGTGGAAACATAGATGACATATCATTTCATACATCGAAATAAATAAGAAGAAGCAAATTATTATTGAATAAAACAAGCGACCTTATGGTCAAGGTTCATACCCCAAAGCCTCATGGCTTAAGAAACAAATAAAACTGTTGCAGCGGAAATAAGATAACTTGGGCCATACGACATGCCACAGGCAATCGTCTGGGGAAACACCATCCTAGTCAACGTAGTCTTCATAGTACTCCTCCTCTTGATTGTCATTACCTGGTCCTTCCTCAGCAACTAAACAACAAGGGCATAAAGCCGTGAGTACAAAACGTACTCAGCAAGCCATAGGGAAATGATGCAATATATTCATGCACGACTTGACAAAGGATAGTCATATGGTTCATTTGCAGAAAGCAATAACTTGAATTTAAATACAATAAATAGATTGAAGGCAGATTGATAAAAACAATAATAAATAACTTGTAAATCAATGGTAGACAACATGAACAAAATGGCGAGGCATCACCTTACATCATTCGAAACAAGTATCAACCACCAAATTCAACAATATAGCTTGAGACAACAAAACAACATTGAACTCCCCGTTCACTTCCCAACAATTCCACATTTCAAGAAACACTCTATACTCCGTGTGAAATCCCCGGGCTTGTCCATGACCGCGGACACGGCTATTCAAATAGTTTTACACTCTGCAGAGGTTGTACAACTTTACCCATAAGACATGAACATCTCTTAGTGCAACCGGTAATAACACACTTCCTTTGGTGTGTCACTGAGATATCATGACAAAGCCTTTACAATACATGTCTAAACTCGATACTGCCCTCTAAGGTTTTGCCCCTCGGGGCCCTCTCTTGAGCCATGTGAGTCTACCCGTCCATCCCGGAACCCACACCAACACGTGGCAGTACTCAAGACTAGACATTGCAAATTAATCAGCTAGGTCTGTCCCATACCAGACTTGTGGTTGCACGGTTAGGCCCAGTTCAATGGCGCACAAGATTAAGTCCTTAAATTGTCTCAGGCAAGACAACCACATCCCAATGTGCTAGACAGCACCCCGTTTATTGCATGATCACTTGCCCGAGGGAAAACATTTTGTTCAACCAAGACCAATGGCATCCCCTGCCATGGTACAACAAGTTTTACAACAGTGGTCAACAGCCACAATTCAATATCTCATTAAGTCAAGATTAACATTAATTCACAGTGACATGAATCCCATCGGACAACTAAGCATGGCTAAGCATAGCTACGATAACCCCATGTTGGTAGTATGATTATGTCCAACTAATAATGTCCCAACCTAAAGTTGACAATGGGTATATGGCATTCCAATACTCAAGGTGGCATAATGTCAATCAGGTGAATAGCTACTCCCATAAACTAGCATTGATACATAAATAGCATGCAATTTTATAAAACAAATTACTTTTGCAAACATGGGTTCAATATGATCAAAGGTTACGACTTGCCTTGCTGGTCTAAGGCTGAGTCTTCGTCTTCGAAGTCTCCGTTCGCTCCTTCGGGGTTCGCGTCTACCGGAAAATAAAGCAATGAAACCAAATAAATACAAAACAGAGAAGCAAACAAGCTCAAAACTGAAAATAAATGGCTCTGGCAGGTAGAGCTCGATTTTACAAAAATTTAGAAATTTGAATTGCTCCAATCGGAGTTCGGACGAAGGAGAACGGGCTCCTGGAATTTTCTCGGGAAAGAAAATCAGAGAAAATGAAAAGGAGTGACACGTGGCAGCACGTGATTGGATGGAATTTTGGAAATTCAGAAAAATCAGGAAAAAGGATTGCCGACTGACATGTGGGGACCACATGTCAGTGGCTCGGTCCACCATGGACCGGAATCATCGAAGGGCTCGCGGGGAGATGTGGCGGCCCTGTTGCAGACGCCACTTGCGGAGCTAAAGCGACCTTGGCGCACATGTGGTGGTATGAGCCTTGACCGAGCGACTATGCGGTGGCTGACATGGCAGGGGCATGCGTCCAGCATCCGACGGCTCCACTAGATCGGACGGCCAAGGGGTAAGGAAGCGGGCGGTGGTGGCGGCGGTCGGGAACACCGATCTTAATCGAACGGTAGTGGCCGTGAGAGTGAAGACAGGCGAGAATCGGTGGTGGCGGCGACGCGATCCGGCAGCGTCGATGAAGCGTCGACGGCGAGAACTCGCAAAGAAAAACGACGGCGAAGACAGCGATGCACACACCGGACTTGGGGAAGACGACGAAGGTTTCGGCGAAATCAGGCCGGAGTGGACGGGAGACAAAGTGGATTGGGAAGAGCTTGACGCGATGAGTTCAATGAGGCTAACCTTGATGTGGCAGAAGAACCGGGCGGTGAATAGCGGCATGGAAGGTGCTTCGGGTGGCGGCGAACTTCGGCGAGGGCGCAAGGGATGATGGCGGCGTCTCGGCTAGCGTGGAGAGGGGCGGCGGATGCGACGCGGAGCGGAGAACACGACACGGGGCCTGGCGGTGGATGCGACGAGGAGCGGAGAACTTCGGCGAGGGCGCAAGGGATGATGGCGGCAGCTCGGCGGCGGCTAGGGTTCGAGTCCGACCCGGCGGCGCTACGTGGCGATCTGGATCGTTCACGTGGCACCGATCGGACGGCACCCGACAAGCGGCTATCGCGGGCGAGTCTCGCCGCCAGATCAAGATCCGACGGCGACGAACACTTGGGCTAGGGTTTTGGCGGTCTTGGTGAGGTGATGGGTGGGAGGAGTGGGCGTAGCGATAGGAATAGGGGCGGGTTGAGAGTGAGCAGCGGGTAGGCGGAATGGAAATAAGGCAGTGAGAGAATTCAGCCCGGCCTTGAATAGGAAAAGAAAATCATTTTCCGAATTAAATAAATTCCAAAAATTTCAAATAACACCGAATAAATTCGAATAAATACCAATAAATTCAGAAAAATCTCAAAAAAATACAGAATTTTTTTTTGAAGCACAAGGAACCTAATAAAAATTGGAAACCTTTAATTTGATGCATAGATTAATCAAATTAATTCTTCTAATTATTAGAAAATTCAATTTAAGCTTTGATTAATTCGAGAAAAAGGCAAATGGTTCACTTTTGATTTTAAACATTCCAAAACTCCAAATTTTGGGATGTTACACTAGTCCCGAATCTCAGTTCCTCCATGAACCTAGTTCCGGTCCCGTCATCGACCACGTTTGTCCTCGAGCAACACCTGCACATGAATAAACAAGAAACAGATCCGAGCACAAGTCCACGACTTGACTCAAAGTCAATCCATGCAACCACTCACACAAGCGCATTGCATCAAGCAAAAACATCATCATGCTATCACCAGCATACCAATTTAACATCTCAAACAGCATATGCACAAGCACCACACATGCCATAACCAAAACCACTTTGCAATGCCAATTTGATACTCTCACCAATTTTTTCAAACACATGATTTCACAATCTCTCCCTTGATGAAAACATTGGCAACATCATTTAGAACTGAACATTGGCATTCACCTCACAAGAAAAGGTTTTAAGAAATTTTGTTTTAAAACAAAAAGCAAAGTAAAAAAAATCTCCGCCTAAAAAGAAGAAATAATCTCCCTCTAAAAAGAAGAGAAATGAAAGAAGAAAAATGTGTGTGAATGTGCAATATGTATCCAAAATTCTCCCCCTTTGACAATGGATTCATCAAAAATATAAAAGAGAGAACAAAATCTTTTTGTTTATTTTTAGTTTGTCTTCTTTTTTTTATATACTGAGCATTATAAGTCATGCACAAATGTAACAATTTCATCACCAAGTCATGCTATCAAAAGTACTTGCACCTTTAAATCTACACATAAACAATGTAGAGTAAACATAACTAGAAATCAAGTACTATTAACGATTTTTTGCATGGCATGATCTCCCTTTCTCAACAATCTTAAAACTTGAAAACATTGAATTTTTCGTTTGTGCACTTTATTTGTGCTTAAAAAACTGATTCATTAATTGATTACAACAATAACAATTGCAAGGAATTACATGCACCATCAGCCTTACTTTTCAACCATGCCAAGCAGTCATAAGCTTAAGGTTTCATGGTTTCTGTCATACACAACTTCTTCCAAGTTCATATCAAAGTGCAATGATAAGCAGTCTCGTAAAGAAGAAGTGCGATAGTACATAACCTTGTTCTTGCATTTATCAACAATCACTCTCTTACTTAACTTTCATATTTAGCACTTTTTGAGCAGGATCAAGACAGCCAAGAAAGTTCAACCATGACAAGATTTAATTCAAGTTGTCATTCCATTTAAATAGTCATGTCATAAACTACACCATATATGCATAAACATGAAGTTGCAAAGACCTTGTAACATAAACATGGCTTCAAATGACATATGTGTATGAAATACAATGCTCAGTACTTTTTTTATTGTTTTTCATTTAAGAAACACACAAAATAAAAAGCATGTTACAAAATATTATAACAACTTCAAAAACTCCCTCTAAAAAATATCCCATTGGATGAACCAACCCAAGTTCTCCCGAATAAAAGCAAAACGAGAAGAAGACAGATTTTATGAAAATGTCTGCCATTTGATGTTCAGTATCCACATGATGAAGCACAATATTTCCCTTTTCTACATGATCTCTAAGAAAGTGAAATCTGATCTCAATGTGTTTTGTTCTAGAATGTTGCACATGGTTCTTAGCAATGCATATTGCACTAGTGTTATCACACAAAAGAGGAACACTATCCAAATTAACCCCATAATCTTTAAGTATAGCTACTATCCAAAGAATTTGAGAACAACAACTAGTAGCAGCCACATATTCAGATTCAGCAGTTGATTGTGCAACAGAAGATTGTTTTCTAGATGACCATGCAATAAGAGAATTACCCAAGAAGTGACATGAACCAGATGTACTTTTTCTATCAATTCTACAACCTCCAAAATCAGCATCAGAGAATGCTCTTAAACTAATGCATAAGGAAGCAGAAAGCCATATGCCAAAATCTTGAGTACCATGAAGATACCTGAAAATCCGTGATAATGACTTGTCGGTGTTTACATACAACTAAGCAAAGTAAATTTGTAATATATAGGGCCACGCCTCCCTCTCCTTGAATGGTTAGGCGAAGGAGCCCAAGATGTATACTAGTTCGAGCGAATATCCCTCGTCCGATTAGTGTGGTGGTTTTGTATTGCTCGGGGTGTAGCACACTACAAGATTACAAGCGGGGGCTAAGGACAGGCCCTTAGCGTTCGTCCGAGTGGAGGTTCTCGGGGAGTTCGTCTGGGTCGGATGATTCGGATGTGGATGCGAGTGAATGAGAAGATGCCGTGAATGCTCGATGCCCTTCCCTGAGGGCCCTACCTCCCTTTATATAGGTGGAGGGGGCATGTTACACGGGAGTTTTGGAGAAAAAAGGTAGGGGTACGCTACGCTTAGGAGTTCCTGGTCTTCGGTCTTGATGATTGACAGGTCCCTATTGCCCCACGTCGGGTTGGTAGACACAACGAACAGCGCCCCGTTGGGAAGATGCTTTTGCCTCTGTGGCGCCCGTCGACGATGGCGTCATTACACGCGCTCTTGGTGCATACAGGAGCGAGCGCCTCCTGTTGCGCTGAAGGGCGGATGCGACCTCGGGCGGCCCCGGCCACCTCGGGAGGAGCCACTGCTTCAAAGCATGGCCGTCGTGTCCATGAGGCGGCGACCCGGCGTGCGATTGTATGACGTGGCGGTCGTCGAGAGCTGAAGCTCATTGGGGCCAACCTAAGTCGGTCGGAGCTTATGGGCGTCGGACCGAACTGGTCGAACTGCGGGCGTCGGACCCGGGTCTCGGTCGGAGACACTGGGCGCTGACCGAGGCCAGCGGAGTCGTCTCGATGGGCTTGCGAGGCCGAGGATCGCCATTGACCAGCGAGGCCCTTGACCAGATTGTGGCCTCAGAATGGCCCATTTGGTGCTCCGTATTGCCCCCGGCCTTGCTGCTACGTCCGTACGGTAGAGAGGGAGATGATCTTGAAATAGATATATGCTTTGCCGTGGGGTACCCCTGATGCGGGTATTCATCACAACTTGTCGATGTGAAACACGTGGGGAAGCTTGAAAGCGAGCACACAAGCACACAGCAAATTGAATAACCGGCCTTGATGCAGTGAGATATAAAAGTGAACCTATCATGCTTCTATATTCCTTTTGATCAACCATCTCACCATCTTCATCCGGATCAAGTGTAAGTGCCTCCCATGTGTGTCATGATTGGCTTGCAGTTTTCCATCCCAAAGCGGCGAAGCAAATCTTTTGTGTACTTACTTTGATGAACAAAAGTACCTTCCTTCGTTTGTTTGATTTGCAATCCCAAAAAGTAAGTCAACTCACCCATCATACTCATCTCAAATTCCTTCCTCATGGTTTCTGAAAACTTAGACACTAAAACATGAGAGGAACCACCAAAGATAATATCATCAATATAAATCTGAACAAATAGTTGATCATTGCCTTGCTTGAGTAAAAAGAGAGTTTTGTCAACTTTTCCCATTGTAAACCCCTTTTCAAGTAAAAAGGTTTTTAGCCTATCATACCATGCTCTAGGGGCTTGTTTTAATCCATACAAAGCTTTTGACAATTTGAATATATGATCTGGATACTTGGGATTTTTAAAACCTGGTGGTTGCTTAACATATATTTCCTCATTAATATAGCTATTTAGAAAAGCACTTTTCACATTCATTTGATACAATCTAAAACCTTTAGATGTAGCAAATGCTAAGAGAATTCTAATGGCTTCAATTCTAGCAACACGAGCAAAGGTTTCATCAAAATCTAAACCTTCAATTTGAGTAAAACCTTGAGCAACCAATCTAGCCTTATTCCTGACAACAACACCATCCTCACTTTGTTTGTTTTTGAAAACCCGTCTAGTTCTAATTATGTTGAAATCAGGAGGAGGTGGAACAAGTTTCCAGACTTTATTACGCTCAAAATTCTCTAATTCCTCATGCATGGCATTGATCCAAGATTCGTCAGTTAATTCATAAGATATATCTTTGGGTTCAAAAGAAGCAACAAAAGCAGAGTGAGCATGAGAATCAGAATCAGTAAACCTGGATCGAGTGACTCTCTCATTCAAATCTCCAATTATTTGTTCAGGTGGATGTCTCTTTTGAATATGCAAAGGAGCTATAACTTCAGAAACTTCTCCTTCTCCTTCTTCATTTTCAGCATGTATAGAGAATGTTGTGGCTTGAGGATGCTCATCTGTAGGTGATGTAGTGGTAGGTGCCAAAGGTGCTACAGTTGGTTGTGCAATAGGAATCAACAACTCATCCTCAACATCATCATCATCATTAACAAAGATACTCTCCCCCTGAACAAATGCTTCTGTACCTGCATCAATTGGACTAGTGTCTGGACTAGCCTCATCAAAAGTAACTTCACAGGTTTCTACAATTTTGTTAGTCTCCAAAACAAATGCACGATAGCCACGTGTATGAGCAGGATATCTAAGAAAAATACCATCAGTTGATCTAGATTCAAATTTATCAAGATTTCTAGATTTCAAGACAAAACATTTGCATCCAAAAACTCTAAAATGAGATACACTAGGCCTATGACCAAAACGAAGCTCATAAGGAGTTTTGCCTAGTTTCGATCTCAAAAACACTCTATTAGAAACATAGCATGCAGTTAAGATTGCTTCAGCCCAAAACTTTCTAGAAGTGTGATGTTCATCTAGCATAGTTCTAGCCATCTCAACCAAGGTTCTGTTCTTTCTTTCAACTACACCATTTTGTTGAGGCACTCTTGGTGAAGAAAATTGATGATCAATTCCTTTTTCAATACAAAAGTGATCAAAAGAAGAATTTTTAAACTCAGTTCCATTATCACTTCTAATAGCTCTAAGTGCTTCTGGGTGATCAACAGATAATCTAGTAACAAGATTTCTAAAATGACTAAAAGCCTCATCTTTAGATACCATAAAATAAACCCAAGAGTATCTAGAATAATCATCAACAATAACCAGTACATACCATTTGCCTCCAAAAGATTGAACACGAGAAGGTCCAACCATATCCAGATGTAGTAGCTGTCCTAGAGCATTTGTCATCACCATGGTAAGAGGTGGATGTGAACCTGCAGTCATCTTACTATGTCTACAAGAAGAGCATACTAAATCGCTATCACCCTTAAGCTTAGGCAAGCCACGTATCAGATCTAACCCACTTACACAAGTAAGATGATCAAAACCAACGTGACCAAGTCTACGATGCCAAAAGAATAAATCTTTAGAAACATTGGCAACTAGACACCTATTCTTAGAAGAAAGTGATGCATCAAAATCAGCTTTAAATACTCTTCCAAAGCGAGAAATCCTGAACACAAGATCACCTGAAGCATCTAAAACTTTGCATTCATTTTTCTTGAAACATACTTCGAGATCTTCATCAATTATTTGTGAGACAGAAAGCAAGTTGTATTTCAAGTTCTCAACAAGAGCCACATCCTTGAACATAAACTTGTCATTTACCTTTATTGTACCTTTTGCTACAACAGAAGTGGAAGAAGCATCTCCAAAAGTAACACTTTCAGCACGAGATGCACGAGTGAGGGAGAACCAATTTTTATCACCGGACATGTGGCGTGAGAATCCGGAATCAACTAGACAAATGTTCTTCTTCCTTGCGCGAAAAGCCTACACAAAAACAGAGAATGTCGAGGCCTCAGTACTGGGGTTAGAAATAAGATTTTTAGGAATCCAGTACTGAGACACACGATGAGTAGGCACAACACGAGTATGCTTGTTCACAAAATTAGATTTGCCCTTTCCCGTGTTTTTTGCAACAAAAGGTGTTTGCATCACCCTAAACACAAAATGAGGAGTAAAATGTGCCTTCTTGAAATTAGACCTAGCCTTAGCCTTTTCTTTCTTTTGTTGTTTGGCTAGCCTAAAGCAAAAATCTACTAAATATCCATCACTACCACAATGAGTGCAAGTGTACTTAACATGATGTTTAGCTTTAGAAGCAGAAGCAACATTTGCATTCATCACTGTAGAAGGCAAAACACCAGCAAACTTAAAAACAATTTTCTTAGGCTCATTGACAATTCAAATTTTCCACTTTTAAGTGCCTTAACAACAGTGGGAGCATGTGATTTATGATGAGCATAAGAATCAAAACCTAAACCTTTGTTATGAGTGCTGACTCTTAATTGATCCAAAATCATGTTTAGGTTTTTCTTTCCTGTAGTGAACCGTTCTAAAGATTTTTCCAAATAATCAACTTTTTGAGAAATAGTTAAACAATTATTACAGGGAACGTCCACTTTTCCTTTTTGTTTACGACAAGTTGAGCATGAAAGAATCTCATGAGTGAGCAGAGCATCTGTCATTTGAGAAACTCTAGCATTTGCATCATGCAACTTCAATTCTAGTATGGAGCATTTTGAACAAGAAATTGAATCATGCAAATCAGTAGTTGAACAATGGTATTTTTAACATGTTTCTCATTTTCCTTCTTTTCAGCATTAACTTGCTAAACCAAAGAAGCATGTTCTTTTCTAAGTGAAGTGAGCTCAGTGTAAATTAAGTCACATGATTTACAAGCATCATCATCAGGAATCAAAGATTTAAGTCTAGCAATTTCAGCATTCAAAGATTCCACAAGAACATCATGTTTCTTAATTTTCTTGTCGCGTTTGTTAAGCAATTTACCAAGACGAGCAACAGCAATAGCTAATTCATCGTAAGAAGGTTCTACCTCATTGAAGTCACTGTCATGATCGTCCTCGGTGAATTAAGCTTTCATCGCTTCTAGCCATGAGACACAACCCTGTCAATTCATGCTTGCTTGGAGTTGTTGTGTCACCTTCACTGCTCTCTGAATCTACATCACTCAAATTTACTTGTTCAAGAGCAGAAAGAACCCGGTGAACAACTTTTTGGTTGATGAAGCTCTTTTTCTTTCTATCACTTGAAGAGAACTTCTTCTTCTCTTTTCTTTTGTCATTGTCCTTCTCCTCCCTTGATGCTTTACCTGTAAGTTTAGGACAATTTGACCGAATGTGGATGTGATCACCACACTCATAGGACCTTGGAGGGCCACCACCAACTCTCTTCCTCATTCTCACATTCTGCAAAGCTTTATTAAAACGAGAAGAGAGTAGTGCCAAGTCTTCTTCTGGAAATTCCTCAATCTGTTCATCGGTTAATAAAGACAAGGAAGACAAAGCAAAATTTGAAGAAACATTATTCTAAGACATGCTAGATTGGGAGGTCAATGCAATTGATTTATGATCATTCTTCCTAGCAAGAACATCCAATTCATGAGTTTTTAATTTAGAGAAAAGAACATCTATAGTGAGTGAACTCATGACAGTTGATTCTCTAATGGATGTAACTTTCATCTCCCAAATAGACATGTCTAATGCACCAAGTAATTGTCTAGCATTAGTAGCTTCATCAAAGAAAACTCCAACAACACGTAAATTGCTAAGAATCTTATTGAATCGTGCAAAGAAATCATCTAGTGACTCACCAGGCTTCATCTCAAATCGCATGTATTCTTTCTTATATATATCTTGACGAACCTCTTTGATAGTGTTAGATCCCTCATGATAATCACAAAGAGATTTCCATACCTCATATGCAGATCTGAGATAGATCACGCGGTCGAAGTCACTTCTTCCCAATCCTTGAATGATCAAATTCCATGCTTTATTATTTGCTTCAACATGTGCTCGATTGGTGTCATTGACTTCATCATTCTCAGGAACTTGATATGGCTTGTACACCTTCTCCCAAATTGCAAAGCCCTGAGCTTGGATGTACACCTCCATCTTCGCTTTCCAAAACTGAAAATCAACACCATCAAAAACACAAGGTTTGTCGAATACCTATCCAACGCTACGGTTTCTAATCACCTGTTAAGATTAATTAGAAAAACTAGGCTCTGATACCACTTGTAGGATCGAAATATACTAATGTAGCAATCAGAGGGGGAGTGAATGATTGCGCGGAAGCTAGAATCAAAATTTTGAACTTTATTTTTCTAACACACCCCAATTTAAACTCAAATTGCTTGGAGACCAGTAGACCAGTCTGGCGATCAAGAGAACAATCTGGCACCAAGAGAGCAATCGGATGGCAATAGAGCGATCTAGCGGCAAGAGACCACTCTGCTACCTGCGGCAGACCACTTGGCACCAAGAGACCACTTGGGCGATCAATAGGGCACTTGGGCGACCAAGAGAGCACTTAGGCGACCAATTTGGGTGACCAGAGAGCGATTTGGGCGGAAAGGCGGCGATCGAGGCGATCAGCGAAGCAGGTGGTGACCAGTTCACAAAAATAGAAATTCCTAGAGATCCCTCTATTGGATTGACATGAAATTTTAACTCTAGAAACTAAATTCAATTTCAAATCTAACCCAACAAGAATCAAATCGATCGGATCTACGGATCAAGAGATATGACCTTCACAAGATGATTGAAGCAACAAATGATGGAAAAACGCGAATCAACAATGGACCAAATTAGCGCAGGTCTTCTTGCATGCACGTGAAACACTTCTAGTAGCCAGGAAGCCTCAAGGTGCTAAAGCTTGCAGTTGCATGCAGCCACAATGTCGAAAGCAATCAACGACTCAAAATCCAGATGTCGGAAAAGCCCTCGCCACAATGCACAGGACGCTCGAGTCGTAAGAAAGATATTTTATTTCTTTTTGTCTATCAGTACTCCAAACAAAAGAGTACAAACCCTAAAACCTGGCGCTCTACATAAACAGGAGACACCTCCCCCTATTTATACAGAGCAAAAATAAAGAGATAGAATACAACTCCACTTCCCACATGGAAAGAGTTCGTATACATCTCAACCTGGCCCAACATGGCCAAAAATAATTCTTGCACGCATGTACAGCCCACATGCTGTAAATACGTGACTAACTAGCATCCATGTGCATGTTCTCTAGCCCGAACGCCTCGCACAACATCCTTGACCACCAAGACCTCGATTCCTCCCTGAACCTAGTCCCAAACCTTAGTTCCTCCATGAACCTAGTTCGGTCCGTCATCGACCACGTTCGCCCTCGAGCAACACCTGCACATGAATAAACAAGAAACAGATCCGAGCACAAGTCCATGACTTGACTCAAAGTCAATCCATGCAACCACTCACACGAGCGCATTGCATCAAGCAAAAATATCATCATGCTATCACCAGCATATCAATTTAACATCTCAAACAGCATATGCACAAGCACCACACATGCCATAACCAAAACCACTTTGCAATGCCAATTTTAGTACTCAGCCAATTTTTCAACACATGATTTCACACATCGAAAGATTTAACGGGACCCAAAATTCGGATGAGTTCTTCTTGATCTACTCCACTGCAATTCTTGCGGCGGGGTGAGGAGTTATGGCCAACTTCCTCTCCACAATCTTGGACGGAGCCGCCAGGATGTGGCTCTACAACCAAAAGGTGGGGTCGATCCGCTCGTGGAGGCAACTCAGTGAAGCGCCCAGCGAACTTTCAGAGCTGCTATACCCGCCCGGGCAAGGAGCGTGACCTCGAGCGCTTGATCCAGATTGAAAAAGAATCCTTGAGGCACTTTATCCAGAGGTTCATCTAGGTGAGAAACTCAATTCTGAGCATTTCGGATGAGGCAGTTGTCCGAGCTTTCAAGTTCGGAGTTCGGGACATCCGTTTCAGGCAAGATCTGGAGATTCATCCAGATCTGATGGCCAACAAGCTGTTCCGTATGGGTGACCGTTATGCGAACGCCGACGAGGCAGTCCAGTGGAAGAAGATGCTGGACGAGGGCAAGCTGCCTCCTCAGTCGAGCCTGGAAGGCTCTACGAGCAAGAAACATCCGGGCTTGGTGGAAAAGAAGATCAAGAAGAAGAAGAAGAGGTCGTCCGCGCCGGGCGTGGTGGCGGCCATCGAGCATCATCCGCCGCGGGCTCCACCATCTCAGCAGCCCGGGAGAGGTGGGAGCCGGCCACCCTAGTGGCACAACGACCAAGGACGCAACGGCCAAGGTCGTAACAACCAAAGTCATGACAACCGAGATCGCGACAGCCAAGGTATGCCTTCTAACGATCGCTTTTGTCTGCTTCATCAGGCATACGAGCATGACCTCCACAACTGTCGAACTTGGGCGCTCTGCCTGGAGAAGTTCTACAACGGCAAAGGCCCTATGCCCACACTCCCAGGAAAGGGGGAGAGCAGCAAGGGCAAGGGCAAGGCACCCGTAGATGAAGACGACGAAGACATGGAGTACCAGGAGCCCTACAATCACATAGTGGTTATATTCGGGGGCTCCTCGGCATCTGAGTCCCGAGAGGTACTGAAGGAGGCAAAGACGGAGGTACACCACATCGCCAAGGCAAGCCCCGTCAGCTGCACTCGGGTGGTCCGAGCTGTCTATTACTTTCTCCAAGGATGATTGTCCCTTTGGAATGACCAAGCCTCAAAAGCTCCCATTGGTCGTGAGTCCGACCATCAGCAATGCTAAGGTGGGGCGGGTCCTCATTGACGGTGGGAGCTCATGGAACTCACATTTGCCAAGGTCCTAAACGAGATGCAAGTTCCTCGGTCCAAGATCAAGAGCGTAGCGGTCCCATTCTTCGGGATCGTTCCGGGCACCTCGGTCAAGCCCCTTGGCCAGATCGTCCTGCCTGTCACGTTCGGGAGCCCGAGCATCTTCCGAACGGAGATGGTCACCTTTGAAATAGTCGACTTCGAGTCGGCCTATAATGCCATCCTTGGCAGACCCGCGCTCTCTCCAAGTTCATGACCGCTACGCATCATGTGTACCAGTGCTTGAAGGTCCCCGGCCCAAAGGGCGTAATTACCATAAAGGGGAACCAAAGAGCGGCCATGAATTACGATGAAAAGTCGCTTGACATGGTCGGGCAACTACCTCAACGCGGTCCCGACCAAGGGCCGAAGAATTCCTGTCGAAAGTTACGCTCCAGCCGGGAGGAGAAATCAAGGCGGTTCCGCTAAGCAGTGCGGATCTGACTAAGGTCTTACATTTGGGATCTTCCTTAGATCCCAAATAGAAACTCAGCTCATTACTTTCCTCCGGAGGAGCGTGGACGTGTTCGCTTGGGAACCGTCCAACATGCCTAGAATCCCAAGGGAAGTAATTGAGCACAGGCTAACTGTTCACTGATAAGAAGCTTGTGTAGCAGAAGCTCAGGCGTTTTCCCCCGGAGAAACAAGCAATCATCCAGGATGAACTCGACAAGCTCCTCAAGGCCGGCTTCTTCCGGGAAGTCGAGCATTCGGAATGGCTGGCGAACCCGATCATCGTCAAGTAGAAAGGCGACAAGTGGCGCATGTGTGTTGACCACACCGGCTTGAACGCCGCTTGTCCCAAAGATAACTTCCCGCTGCCGCGCATAGACCAGCTGGTCGATGCGACGACGGAGTCCCAGGTGATGAGCTTTCTGGATGCCTACTCGAGCTACCACCAGATCAACATATCCCCTGAAGATGAAGAGAAGACTTCCTTCATTACGCCGTTCGGCACGTTCTGCTATACAACCATGTCTTTCGGTCTAAGGAACGCTGGAGCAACCTTTCAGCGCCTGATGCAGAAGACTTTCCCAGATTAGATAGGCCAAAATCTGGAGGTGTATGTAGATGACATTGTGGTGAAAAGTAGACTCACCTCGGGTCACGTAGTTGACCTTGAGGAAACATTTTGTAACCTCAGTAGACATCGAATAAAACTTAATCCTGAAAAGTGTGTCTTTGGGGTGAAAGCGGGCAAAGTGCTCGGCTACATGATCGGGCCACAAGGCATCGGGGCAAACCCGAGAAAATCGAAACCATTGAAAGAATGCGGCCTCCCAGCTGCGTGAAGGAGGTCCAAACCTTGACCGGACGCATGGTGGCTCTAAGTCGCTTCATTTCCTGGTCGAGCGAGTGTGGGCTGCCTTTCTTTAAGGCGCTTCGTAGGCACGAGGGCTTCGTATGGACGGAAGAAGTTAACCGCTCCTTCCAGGAGCTAAAGCAGTACCTATCCAGCCTACCTATCTTAGCCACGCCAAGATCGGGACGCCGGCGGCCGGATAGCGAAGTGGGCCATGGAGCTCGCCGAGTTCGATATCCACTTCTCGGCTCGCACGGCGATCAAGTCCCAGATTCTGGCGGACTTTGTAGCGGAATGGACGAATCCCGTGCCACCTGCCACCGAGCCCGACGGATCTGAAGATGGTCGCTGGACCATGTACTTCGACGGGTCCCGAGCTTACGAACGCCCGAGGGCTGGTGTCGTGCTGGTATCCCCTCAAGGGGATCAACTCTAGTACATCATCCAATTACACTTCACCGCGACTAACAACGCGGCGGAGTATGAAGGCCTTATGGCGGGGCTGCGAGCATGCAAGGCGCTCAAAGTCCAACGGCTGGCTGTAAGAGGCGATTCATAGTTGGTCGTCAACCAAGTTAACAAGGAGTATCAGTGTTCTGATAGCTCAATGGCGCTTTACTTGGTTGAAGTGAGGAAGATGGAGCGATAATTTAGAAATTTCGAAGTACTCTACAACCCCAGAAAGGACAATTCCTTGGTCGGCCATCTCTCCAAGGTCGGTTCCTCTCAGATGCCCGCCCCACCGGGGGCGCTCGTTGAGCATCTGTACAAGCCCTCCATTCCTCTATAGAGGAGGCACTGGAGACGTGCGGTAACGTCTCCCTCCTCGAGCATAGTGCAGACTGGATGACGTCATTCGTTTAGTACCTTGCCCATGGGACACTGCCCGAGGAAGAAGCCGAGCGTTCCCAGCTTATAAGGCGGTCCTCTCCATACAAGCTGATCGAGGGCGCCTTATACCACAAAGGGGCACTTGGAGTCCTCTCCAAGTGCATATCTCGGGAAGAGAGCAATTTTCTTCTTAGAGATATCCATGAGTGTGCGGAGCTCACTCGTCCTTCAGGACGCTCGTGAGCAAAGCCTTTCGGTTGGGATATTATTGGCCAACGGCCTTAGTCGACGCTCGGGCGATCGTGGCGACTTGCCGGGTATGCCAGTTCCACGCCCGCAAGGCGCACCAGCCAGCGTACACGCTTCAAACTATCTCATTCTCATGGCCGTTCTCGACCTGGGGGGTCGATATACACGGACCTTTCCCCCGTGGTCGAAGGGGTTGCAAATTCTTGCTCGTGGCCGTCAAAACTTTCACTAATTGGATCGAGGCCGAACCCGTATCAACTATTTTGGCTCAAGCAGCCAAGAGATTTTTCCGCAACAACGTGGTGACACGTTTTGGGGTTCTCAATCGCCTCATCACGGATAATGGCACTCAGTTCACTAGCGAACTGTTCCAAGCCTACTGCGAAGACATCGGGACAAAGGTTTGCTTCGCCTCTGTAGCTCATCCGCAGAGCAACGGAGCGGCCGAGTGAGCAAATGGCCAAATCCTTCAAGGGATCAAGAAGAGGGTCTTCAAAGACCTCACCCAGCATGGCAAATCTTGGGTGGACGAGCTCCCTTCCGTCCTTTAGTCAGTTCACACTACGGCGAGCCGAGCTACGGGCGAAACACCCTTCCAGCTCGTCTACGGTGCGAAGGCCATTCTACCCATCAAAATTGTGCTGGGTTCCCAAAGAGTGCACCTGGTCGATAGTGTTGACCAACAGCTCGAACGTCTCCTCGACCTTGACCTCACCGAAGAGACATGCAAAAGAGCGCTGCTGCGATCTGCCGTCTACCTACAAGCTCTTCGTAGGAATGCGGCTAAGTCGATTCGGCCACGGACCTTGCAAGTTGGCGACCTTGTCCTACGTTGAATTCAGGACACGTCAAAGGCCAATAAGCTCTCTTCTAGATGGGAAGGTCCGTTCACGGTCGTCTCGATGGCACGCCCGGAGGCTGTCCACTTGGCGATGGAAGATGGTCGGGTGCTCACAAGCTCCTGGAATATCGACCAGCTGCGCAAGTTCTTTATCTAAGCTCGTGTTTGCTTTTATGTTTCGCACTTGCTCAACGGTTTTTCCTATAAAAATCATTTCCTTTGCCCACGCGAAGTCCGTTACCCCCAAGATTTTGTGAATGCTTTCAAGATCACTGCCCGTTGGTAAGCCGACTCAGTCTTGCACAAGGGCATACTTTTTCCTCACAGTCTTGGTGATGAGACAAGCGTGTCGGGCATGAACATTTGCTTCAAGCATCCTTATTCTAAGGTTTGGCCAGCATGCGCATGAACGTACAGAGTGCCACGACCAAACGCCTAGTCACTAAGCTCGCCGCCAGAGGCTTCAGTCTCCATAAGCTGACTATTGTCCGCAGTAGTTTTTTTGCTGCATGTTCATGGTCGCATACAGACACTCTCTCGGTCGGTCCAGAGTTTTAGTTCGATTCACGTGTGTTTCATCATCGTGCACTCTGTCGGGCAACCGCGCGTTCTTCCTCGCTAATGGCCATGCTCGCAATCTAGGGGCATGTGCTCAAAACGCTAAGGAAGTAAAGGCCTCGCGCGTTCCCCCCTCCCGATCTAGCCCATGCTCGCAACTCGGAGAAGCTGGTGACTTGGTCAGGGGAGCAACGCGTATTTTTCTAACTCTCCTGCGAATGAGCTCGTACTCACAACTTAGGTGCATGACCTTCATTCGTAGTGGGGGCTTAGTAGGAACGAGCTACCGTACTAACGTTTTTTCCAAAAAAAAACAACGAGCTTGTGTCGCTAGTGCCTCGTTCTAACTCATGCTTCTATTTTGTCTATTTCTTCGGGCTTATGTCGCCCATGTCGAACTTGTATTTGTTTATCTTTCGGGCTTGTGTCGCCTATGCTTCGTTCTAACATGTACTTCTATTTGTTTATTTCGCGTATGTTCGTCTCGCGATTGTTACTTGCAGGTGGTGATCAGAAGGACACAAAAACAACAAAGGTATAAGACAAAAGACAGTCTCGGGGGGGAAGAATCATTCTTTATTCACAATGTCAGGATGTACAAAAAGAGAAGAAAGAAAATTTTCTACACCCCGGGCCATGCTCCTCTAAGCACCTAGAAAGCTTCTGCCTCATTTCATCGAGCTTGGCCTCGAGGTCGAGCACCTTCCGCCGAGCTTCCCGTCCTTCGCGAGCTTCCTGGCGAAGCTACTCTGTCTCCTCCTTGCCATAGTCTGTAAGCTCGGCAGCCTCCCACGCAGCCCGGCCCAGCTCCGCCACCTTCGACTCAAGAACTTGGAAGTGTTGTTTTTCTTGCTTGAGCTCTCGCTCGAGCTTGCAAATCCTCTCCCTGTTCTTGGTGGCATTTTCCTCGGCCTGGCGGCATCTCTCCAAGATCAGCAGTTTCCTGGCCTTAAGGTCGTCTATCCACTGCTCGAGCTCGGCCACTTGGGCATCATGATTGGCATGCAACTTGACCAAGACCTCGGACGGAACCGTCACCGAGTCGAAGTCCTTTATGGTCTCTTGAAGAACCTGCAGGCTGAAAGATCTTAGACACACCCCCCAGACTCCAAAGAAGAAACTACCACGAGGAGAAAGGAAGTATACTTACCCGATCAAGGCGCGTGCAGAGGTTATCTCGGAAGGCTTTAGCGACGTCTGCCCCTCGAAGGTCCGCGAGACTTCCCTCGGGGGACTTCGGCGGGAGATTTGGCCTTCCTCCCGGGCCGAAGGTTTGCCCGGGATGCCCTCGCTGTTCTTCCGGGCACGTAGTTCGCCCGAGGATGTCGCGGCTCCCTCCTGAGCGGATGGTTCGCTCAGGGTCTTCTCACTGTCCGTCCGAGCATGTGGTTCGCTCGAGGACAGCGCGGCACCCTCCCGAGCATGCTGTACGCTCGGGGGCTCCTCGCTCTTGTCCCGGGCAGGTGGTTCGCCTGGGGACCTCATGCTCTCTTGGGCAGGCTTTTTGCCCAAGATCGCGAGGTCTTCATCTTCACCCTCCCGAGCGTCCGCTGTGCTCGGGAGGGCCATGTACGCGCCCTGGGTTGCCGGCCCCTCCAGGCAAGGAGTTCCTCATCTCCTTCATTGGTGTCATCAATGAGCTCGTCCGCCGTCGCGAGGTCGACGGCCTCGCCCATCAGGCCATCACGCGGTCGGCAAGGAGGGCGAGCTCCCACTCTAAGACACGATCAAGGATCTCGTCAACTATTTTTGGCAATCTAGAAAGACCCTAGGAGCTATCACGCCCACGTCAATAGAGTGGGGTTAGCTCGGACAAGGGCAAACAAAACAAAAAGCAGCAAGCAACAAAAACAGCAAAAAGAAGAAGACGGAGTTCGAAGACTACCTTGGGCAAGCTCCTCACTGTTACCTCCAGTGGGATCAGCCGCCACCGCGACTATGAGCTCGGCCCTCTGCTCCACAGCGTGGCTGATCCTCACCAGAAGCGGGTTGATTGCCTCCATGTCGACCCCCTCCAGGGTCTTCTTCAAGCGTCAGCGCCTTGTCACGAGGGGCGCCGTATCCTCGTCTTCTCCTCGGGCTCCCCCCGGAGGTCGAAGTAGCCTCGGCAAGCTTAGCCTTGAGCTCAGTGAGCTCCCCTTCCATCGCCTTACGCTCGGCCTGCCTCGCCTCCTCGATCAACTTCGCCCTCTCCGCGATCTGTTGCAAGTGAGCTATTAGCTCCGGTTTCTTCGCGGAGTAATCTTTCATCCAGGCCTCCAGGTCGCTTACCTCCTTCTTGTCGGCAAACTCCAAGTGCTGCCGCGGAGGACTCTTGGTCGAGGTTGCTCGCCTCTTCGTCGATCGGGTAGGGGGCGGTGGCAGTCCTTGTCTCTTGCCCCTCGCCTTCTTGCTCTTGGCGGTAGGGACGAGCACCCCCTGCCCTCCCGACAGTGGCTTAAGTGCTGCCACTATCGTTTCGAGGGCGACTTTCTCCTGTCAAAAGCAAAGGGATGTCAGAAGATGCTCGGGATGCATTCCCTCGAGCATGAATTGCAAGAGAACTTACCACTTCACTCCGCTCGAGCACATTCTTCAGACCTGCTGCCCGTGCTCGAGTTCCTTGCCCTTCGGGGTGCCAAACATCTCGGTGACCCATTTGTCCACCCAGTCGAAGCTCGGGGCTACCACCGATCAGCAAAAGGAGTCAACACGAGCACAAATTGTACATGCGAAACAGAAATCGATCAAGATCAAGAAGCTTACCAGAGTCAGCCTCTCAGATGAGGTCTTGCCACCCGGAGACCTTGAAGAAGGGGTGGTCCCTCCTCCTCAGAGGGGACACCCTGTTCTTGAGGAAGTCCCGGACGATATCCCGACCAGTGAGCCCCATGTTCGTGAGCTCGCTGATTGTTATCAAGGCCCGCTCCTCCTCGGCTTGCACGGGCGAGCGCGGGGTCTCGACGCTGGGTGCCATCATTCCGAAATAGCAGAGAGCACTCCCCTCTGCCTTTCTCAGATAGAACCAGAAATCGGCCCACCCCGACACTGAGTCTTTGAGCGTAAAGAAAGGATACTCGTATGGTCGGTTGGGTCGTAAACGGAAGTACGCAGAGTTCGGTGGGAGAAGCCGCACCGGTGCGAAATAAAGAATAGAAATGGAAAAAGAGGCTCCCGTGGGTAGGATGCCCACGAAACCCTCGCAAAGGTGCGAAAAGATGGCCAAGACAAGGATGGAGTTGAGGTTTAGGTTTGTGATCTCGCACTCACAGTGGGCGAGTACGGACTCAAGGAACTCACTCTCGGGCATTCGAAGCCCGTTGACAGTGTAGAGCTCGCATGTGACGATCTCGTCGTCGTGCGACGCGGGAGCTCCTTCGCCACAGGGGATCCGCCAGGTGCCGCGTCGAGGTACCCGAAGCCCTCAAGTGCTCGCAGCCTCTCCTCGGTGATCTTGGTCTGGCCGAACTTCGCCATAAGGAAAGCTTGGAGAAAGGGATGCGAGAGCGAAAGAAAGCTTGGAAGTTGGAAAGCTTTGGAGTTTGATTGCGAAATGCAGAAGAAGAAAGTCTCTGTACTGTCCCCGCCAGGTATATATAGGCGGAGAAGCCGAACGGACAGAAATTGCCCCCGCCTGTTCGTGAACCGACGTGCGGCAATGCGATTTCCAAAACTGCCCAATAAAGGTGCGGTTTTCGAAAAACTGTCAGAACCGTACCCACGATGCTTCGCGGAGAAAGAACCGTCGCGACCTCTCGCTTCCGTTCCCGAGCCCCGTTTTGGTCGGGCCTAGAGCTAGATGCTCGGTTTCCGCGAAACATACTCGCTTGTGAGCTAGGATTGCTCGGATGCTGCAGTAGTGTTTCGCTGCAAGATCCTTATTCCATCCCCAAGCAAGGATTGCTCGGATGCTGCAGTAGTGTTTCACTGCAAGATCCTTATTCCATCGCGAGCAAGGATTGTTCGGATGCTGTAGTAGTGTTTCGTTGTAAGATCCTTATTCCATCCCCGAGCAAGGATTGCTCGGATGCTGTAGTAGTGTTTCGCTGCAAGATCCTTATTCCATCCCCAAGCGAGGATTGTTCGGATGCTGCAGTAGTGTTTCGCTGCAAGATCTTTATTCCATCCCGAGCAAGGATTGCCCAGATGCCGCAGTAGTATTTTTTCGCTGCGAGGCCCCCAATCCCTCCTGTGAGTCTGGAGCTCAAGGGGAAGGCCCTGTCAAGCAACCTTCCGCTTGGGCCTCGAGGGCTAGCTGTCTGGGGATTGGGTAATTCCCATAAAGACCATCGTACCTCGGTAAACAATCTTCGACCGACCATGCTTACCCTTGGACGGTGTCCCCAAGGAAGATCCTTGGGTAGATCGACCTACAGGCCTACCGCGACCTTGACCAAGCTCGTCCCCGAGCATGTGCCCTGTTCCTCGAGCATGCTCGCTCGGAAGAGTGCGACTGACAACCAAGTCTGAAGAAGGACCTCAAGCATGACCAGAGGTCAAGCACGGTCCACGAAGACGATGTGGCATTAATCACTCGGTGGCTCGAAGGACCGTACGACCACGTCCTAAGCCCACTACGCCCACGTCGCAGTATGGCGAAAAGCAAAAGAGCAGTTACACCCACGTCCGGGCACAGTAGTGGCATGTCATTCTGTAATAAATGATGTAAGACTGTAATCATCTATAAATACCCCGTTACATGTAACATTCAAGAGGGATGGACCGATCTAGCATCTGTCCACCTGATAACCCTCCAGGGGAGACACTGTAAAAGAAAAAAAGCAAACACTCAAACACATCTGTAGGAAGGAGAGGAGCTTGGCGCTCCCGAGCAAACACCCTGTAATGCATCCTTTCACGATAGTGAAGCTACTGGACGTAGGGTTGTTATCTCCCTTGCGAGAGGCCCGAACCAGGATAAAAAAGCCCTTGTTTGTCATCTCATTTTGAACCATCCGACCATCCTTCCTAGCTCGACAGGCCCTCGGACGCTATACCCTCCGCGGAAAAGGGGCCCTGGTTGATCCCTCATTCAACAAGTAAGCTCGGCGGGGGACCGGTTCCTGAATCGTCGACAACCTTCATTAAGCTCCGTGCTGTCATCTTCGACGGCTTTAGCCACCGCTGTAGCGATGAGCTCAGACTTCTCCGCGGCGGTGCGACTGATCCGCGCCATCAGGGGGTCGACATCCTCCATGTCGACCGCCTCCAGGGTCTTCTTCGGGCGTTGGCGCCTCAAGAAGAGAGGCGCCGCATCCTCGTCCTCTTCCTCAGACTCTCTCAGGAGCCTGAAGTAGCTCGGGCAAGCTTAGCCCAGAGCACGGCGACCTCCCCCTCCAACGCCTTGCGCTCAGCATCCTTCGCCTCCTCGGCCCGCCTTGCCTGCTCTGCTGTTGCAAGCGAGCCATCGACCTGGCTTTTTCTCGGAGTACTCCTTCATCCAGGTCTTCAAGTCGCTTACCTCCATCTTATCGGTGAACTCCAAGTGCTGCCGGGGAGAGCTCTTGGTCGAGGTCGCCCGCCTTTTCAATGGTCGGACAGGAGGCGGTGGCAGCAGAGCTTGTCGCTTGCCCCTCGCTTGGTCTTGGTGGCAAGGGCGGTCTCCCCTTGGCCACGCGATAGCAGCTTGAGGTCGGCCACCGCTGCTTCATGGGCGATCTTCTCCTGCCAAAAGCAAGGAAACATCAGAAGATGCTCAGGATGCGTTCCCTCGAGCATGAATTGCAAGGAGGCTTACCACTTCGCCCCGCTCGAGCACGTTCCTCGGGACCTGTCGTCCATGCTCGAGCTCCTTGCCTTTAGGGGTGCCAAACATCTCGTCAACCCGTTTCTCCACCCAGTCGTTGCTCGGGGCTACAACCGATCAAGAGGAGTTAGCACAAGCAGAAATCATGCACAAGAAGTAAAAATTACATAAGTCCAAGAAGTTTACCGGAGTCAGCTTCCCGGGTGAGGTCTTGCCACCCGGAGATCTTGAAGAAGGGGTGTTCCCTCCTCCTCAAAGGGGACACCCATTGCCTGAGGTAGTCCCGAATGATGTCGCGACCGGTGAGCCCCATGTTGGTGAGCTTGCTGATCGTCATCAGCGTCCACTCCTCCTCAGCTTGCACGGGTGGACGCGGGGTCTCGACGGCTGGCGCTGCCGCTTCGGAGTAGCGGAGAGTGCTTCCCTCCGTCTTCTTCAAGTAGAACCAGAAATCGACCCAACTCGACACCGAGTCCTTGAGCGTGAAGAAGGGATACTCGTACAGCCGGTTGGGTCACAAGCGGAAGTACGTGAAACCGGTGGGAGAAGGCCCACTAGTGCGGAACAAGGAGTAAAAATGAAAAAAGAGGCTCGCCGTGGGCAAGATGCCCACGAATCCCTCGCAAAGGTGCGAGAAGATGGCCAAGACAAGGATGGAATTGGGGTTCAAATTAGTAATCTTGCACTCGCATTGGGCGAGTATGGATTCAAGGAACTCACTCTCGGGCATTCTAATCCCGTTGACGGTGTAGAGATCACAGGAGATGATCTCGTCGTTGCGCGGCACTGGGGCTCCTTCGCCATCATGGGCGCGCCAGGTGCCCACGTTGAGATAGCCGAAGTCCTCAAGGATCTGCAGCCTCTCCTTGCTGATCTTGCTTGGACCAAACTTCGCCATGAAGAAGGTTGAAGGAGGCGCAGGAACGAGAGAGTTTAGGGCTTGGAAAATTTTGAGGTCTGATTGCGAGATGCAAGTGAAGAAGTTCTCAGTATTGTCCCCGCCGAATATATAAAGGCGGAGAAGTCAAACGGATAAAAAACCGCTCCCGCCTGTTCATGAACCGACGCGTGGCAACGCAGTTTTCAAAACTGTCCAATAAAGGCGCGGTTCCCGAAAACTATCAGAACTGCTCCCGCAAGGCTTCGCGAAGAAGGAACCGTCGCGACCTTTCACTTCTTTTCCCGAGCCTCGCTTTGGTCAGATCTAAAGCCGGATGCTCGGTCCTCGCTAGAGCATGCTCGCCCGTGAGCAAGAGTTGCTCGGATGCTGCAGCAGTGTTCCGCTACAAAGTTCCAATCCCTTCTGTGAGTCTAAAGGCTCTAGGGGAAGGCCCCACCAAGTGAACCTCCACTTGAGCCTCGGGGGCTAGCTGTCGGGGATTGGGTAATTTCCATAAAGACCATCATACCCCGACAACCAATCTTCGATCGACCATACTTGCCCTTGGACGGTGTCACCAAGGAAGATCCTCGGACAGACCAGCTGATGGGTCAACCCCGACCGCAACCAAGCTCGTCCCCGAGCATGCGTCTCAGTTTCCCGAGCTTGCCTACTCAGAGGAGTGCGGCGGTCGGCCAGAGCCGAGGGAAGATCCCGGATATAATTGGCAGGTCGTGCGTGGCCCATGAAGACGACGTGGCATTAATCATATGACGGCTCAAAGGACCCTATGGCCACGATCTGGGCCATTACTCCCACGTCCGCAGATGGCGAAAAAGCAAGGAAAGTCGATTCACGCCATGTCCGCACGATGTGGTGGCGTCATTCGGTCATAACTGCTGTAAGACTAAGGTCATCTATAAATACCCCACTGTAAGAAGCATTTAGGGGGTTCGGAAGATGTAAGAAACACCCAAGAGCATCTATAAGAAGAGGAGAAAAGAGAGAAAGGCACATTCGTGCCAAGCGCCCTGTAAACACTCAAGCAGTAGTAAAGCCACTGGGCGTAGGGTTGTTATTTCCTTCGTGAGAGGCCCGAACCAAGATAAAAATCTCTTGTCTATTGTCCCCTTTTGAGCTTCCGACCATACATCCTCTCAGCTCGGCAATCCTCCGGACGCAACAGCTTCGCGGGAAAGGGGCCCTGGTTGATCCCTCATTCAACAAGTAAGCTCGGCGGGGATCTGTTCCCCAAACGTCGACAGAATTATTATGACTATCGTCAGAAGCGATACTCTCATAGTTAGCACTAGAAGAATGTCATATTATACCCTGAGTCCAGTCGTACTCCCTTAAGTTTTAAAGACATTGGTCTGAATCGTTTCTTTACGGAGACAAAGAATGGGGATAGTACATAATACCTACTCATGATTAAGTCAGAATACCTACTTATGATTAAGTTTAATGGATATAATAAATGTATGGTTGAAAAACTTCATTCATTCTCCTCTGGGTTATATTATGCACATATAAAATCTGAAGTTTGTGTTGCGATAAAAAAGTAGAAATGATTAATATCTAATAGATCGACTAGGTTATCTTGAGTTAAATATTATGAGAAGAATAATTATAATGCTACTGGCCATAGCATAAAAAACTTTCCTAGATCTGAAGTTTTCTTATGCCTTAGTTATGCTAAAGGAAAACTTATACTTAGATCTTCTTACCTAAAAAGTCAGGGAAGAATCACTGAATTTCTAGAAGAAAGTTTAAAGTGATATCTGTGAACCTGTTCAGCCCCTATCGGGCCCCTTCTAAGAAATTTTATGGCATTGATAGATGCTTCTTCTATATAGTCCTATGTAGGTCTCTTATCTACTAGGAACCATGCTTCTACCAAAATTAATTATCTAAATTATTAAGTTAAGAGCCTACTTTTCAGAAGAAAGGATCAAGTTTATTTGAATGGGCAATGTTGGCGAGTTTATCTCAAAGCATTTAATAATTATTATATAGCTTTGAGAATTAATGTAGAGCATCTCGTACCTAATGTCCACACTTAAAATGGCCTTACAAAGTCATTATATTCAAAGAACAAAACTTATTATATTACTTGGCCGCTCTTGTAGAATAGTTGGCTTCCTACTAGTTGTTGGGGCTACGTAGTGCTACATAATACGGTAATAATTCAACTCAGACTAACTGCACATTATGAAATTTCCCCATTGCAGATAGTGCGTAGAAAAGAATTAAATATTTCCTATCTACAAAAATCTAGCTGTGCTGTATACATGTCAATCTCTCCACCACAGCGTACAACCATAGGACCTCACCAGAAGTTGAGGATCTATGTAGGTTATGAATCTCCGTCATGTATTAAAATACTTAGAGCCTATGACAGGGGATCTGTACACGGCTTGGTATGCTGATTGTACTAAGGACATTTTTCAGCATGAGGGGGGATAAGTACCACATTAATGAATGCCGAGTCCTTAGATCCACGCACTTAAGATACCAAACTTGAAGTTCGAAGGATAATAAATCTACAATAAATAAGCTAATAATCTGCCAAATACCTTCACTGGTCAGAAGAGAGTGAAAAGATCTCATATACCTGCAATATATGTATCTGAAAGAGTGGAAATACCCTAGAAGGATATTTAACCCACTCTTGACCCTCATGATAAGAAGAGGGGGAGGCCTCTAGGTGCACGGGACTCAATTCCGCGGAGACATCCGCAGAAGTAGAAAACCGAACAAATAAGAACACTACTCATACAGTGGAAGAAGCTCAACCTGATGTTGAGAAAATCCCTGAAGTGAGCCATCCTGAAGATGGTAACATCCCTAAAGTGATCCATCCTAAAGATGATAACCCCAGTATATATTTGTGCGTGCAATCACGCTAGGAAGTCGGAATACCTAGACTTCATCGTTGTGGGAAATCATGAGGAGCTGGAAGAAATTAATATAGATATATCTCTGAAGTGATGCAGGAGAAATTAATAAAAGAAATACTACAAATATCGATATATATTTGCCTCTAAAATTGCTAAAAGCTAGATCTAGAACTAAAGTCCATAGCAGAGTGCCAGAAGTGCTCAGATAGGGTTAAACAAAAAGAAGAAATTAAGGCAACACTCGCTTAATAAGAGAAAAGTTTTTGGTCTAGAAGAGAAATGAAAATACTCAGGTGGTGAGATATAAAGTAAGGCTTGTAGCACAAGGGTGCACGCAGAAACCCAGCATCAATTATGATGAAACATGTTTCTTCTGTAATGGGTGGAATAACATTCTGAAATTTAATATTAATGGCGTCAAGCTTAATCTTATCAAATGCAGTTGATGGATATAGTGACTGCATATTTATACGACTCACTGGATACGGATATTTATATAAGATTCCCTAAAGGAATCACAATTTCGAATCCTAATATTTGCAACATGTATAGCATCAAACTACGGAGATCGCTGTACGGTTAAAACAGTAGGGAAGAATGTTGTATAACCAGCTTAGTGAGTTCCTCCTAAAGAAGGGATACTCAAATAATGATGATTGTCCCTGTGTGTTCATAAAGAAATCCTAAAATGAATTCGGTACCATCTCGGTATATGTGATGATATGAATATCATCGAAACCATAGAGGAGATAAAGAAAGCAAGTGCTTACCTCACGACGGAGTTTGAGATGAAAGTTTTGGGTAAAACCAAAATTTTGCTTAGACCTACAACTAGAGCATTTCTCAGAAGGATTCCTTGAAAACCAATCTTCTTATACCCAAAAAGTATTAGCGATGTTTAATATGGATAAATTGTATTCTTTAAAAATCCCCATGGTCGTAAGATCTCTTAAAGTGGATAAAGACTCTTTCAGACTAAGGATGAAAAATGAGAAAGTCTTAGGACCTGAAGTCCCATACTGATGTATCTTGAGAATTGCGCAAGGACTGATATTGCATTTGTAGTGAATTTGCTAGCAAGACGCAGTGTAGCCCCAACCAGAAGACATTGGGCTTGTGTCAAGACTTTACTCAGATACCTCTAAGGTACTCAAGATCTTGGATTGTTTTTCCAGAAGAACCAAGACTTGACTATGGTGGGATATACGAATGCTAGCTATCTATCTGATCCCCACAGTGCAAAATCACAGACTGGTTTTGTGTTTCTCTGCAGTGGTACAACCGTTTCCTGGTGGTCTTGTAAACAGGTCTTGGTAACTACTTCTATCAACTGCTCAGAGATCATAGCTTTGTATAAAGCCTCACGTGAATGTGTTTAGCTACAACGCGTAATTAATCACATCTAGAAGTCACGCGGCCTTAACAGCGTTGATACCCCTACGATTATCTATAAGATAATGCTGCTTGTGTTACACAAATGCAATGGGTTATGTAAAGAGTAATATCACGAAGTATATTGCTCCTAAGTTATTCTATCCTCACGAACTATAGAAGAATGGTGAGATAAAGATTTTGCAAACTAAGTCATGTGAAAATCTTGCAGATTTATTCACTAAGTTCTTGCCTAAATTCATAATTCAAAGATATGTCAAAAGCATTGAAATGAGAAAACTTAGAGATATGCAAAGTTCAGGGGGAGTAAACTCTTGAACCATAACCCTTGTTGTGATTCTAAATATCCTAATATAAATTCAGAAGATTATAAGTTGTACTCTTTTTTCTTTAGTGAGTTTTTTTAAAGTTTTCTCGTATGAAGATTTTTAACGAGGCAACTAGTGCAACATAAAGTGCGAGTGCAACATAAAGTGCTAGTGCAATGTATTCTTTTCTTTATCTCCTTTTTTCCACTGGGTTTTTAGTGGAGTTTTTAATGAGGTATGTGTATTACGTGGTATTCGCTGAAGGGGAGTATTATGAAATATGATATTCTAACCGTATTTGGTTAGACCCTATCTCTTATGTGTGGGCGAATCCGAACTCTTCTCTTACGATTTTCTCTATATATTGGGCATCCTCTTGTATAAGAGATTAATCTAATAAAAACGAGAGAGTACTACCCATATATTTTGTGCACTCTTTGTTCCTGTTTATATGATTTTGTTGATGTGCTGTTAATTGATTATAGATAAACGACTACATTTTACAACAGTATTAGCTAAATCTTTAGTAAGGAGGATGTAAATTAGCATTTCCCCTTGACTAAAACGTAGCCATCCTCTCCGTAAAGGAAAAGACGATGTTTTGGCGTGACGTGATTAGAATGAAGCACACGGCGCATGTTTGTTTGTCAGCGAAAAAAAAAAATCTTTTTCGCGCCACACCATAGGAGTCGAGCCACACAATAAATCATCCCCCAAGAAAATAGAGGAGCAAAATTTTCCCCAAGCTCAAACCCCTCCCTGGCCGGCGGCGATGGCAACGTCAGCGCCCGTGCGGACGCGGTGGTCGGCACTCGCGGCCAGCGCTCTGATCCAGTGCTTCGCGGGGTGTTCCTACTGCTTCGGCGTCTACTCCCCCGCGCTCAAGGCGTCCCAGGGCTACGACCAGTCCGCGCTAGATGACGTTGCCTTCTTCAAGGACGTCGGCGCCAACGCCGGCCTCCTCTCCGGCTTCCTCGCCGCCTGGGCGCCCGCGGGACGCCGCCGCCCATGGCTAGTCCTCCTCGCCGGCGCCGCTCTCTGCGCCGCGGGGTACCTCCCCATCTGGCTCGCCGTCGCCGGGGTCGCGCCGGCGCCGCTCCCGCTAGTCTGCCTCTACATGCTACTCGCCGCGCAGGCGCAGACCTTCTTCAACACCGCTGACGTTGTCACCGCCGTCGAGAACTTTCCTGATCGGCGCGGCACCGTCATCGGCATCATGAAGGTCCCTTCTTTCATTTCTTCCTCTCTTCTTTGTTCTTATCTGTTCTTTCAATTGTTACTGTATATTAATAATATGATTTACTCGACTTCTTATAGAGATCTTTTTTTGAGGGGATATAGATGTTGGGAAATAAAGGCAACAAAGAGGAAGCAATTTAAAAAATTTTCCATTTACCCTAACTCCGAAAACTCGCTACATATGAATTAAGATTACATATTTGTGTTTTAGCATTACAACTTTACATACAGATGCGACTTCTCAGCAGTGGAAAAAAAGTAGTGATGAAGAGATTCTGGGAAATAGGAATTTTGTGTATTATGCTCGGAAATTCTTGCTTTGGGAGAGGCAGTATGACTGATGCTAGAGTAGTACAACTGTGTAGATAACTATTTCATAGTAATGTTTTCTTGTCTGTAGCCATCAGAGAGAGGCAATCATGCCATCTTCTATTCTTGGTCTCGTCCTTTACTGAACATGCTTCCTGTGGCTGGGACAGTCGTTGAAGCTATCATTTGTCTAAAGCTCCCAGATGTTTTATTTCTAAAATACATCCAAATTTTGGACCCTTGGATCTAACGGACCCACTATCTGATCAAAGCGCGGCATCCCACCCCCTGTTCGCGTGTAGCTCCCTCCGTTTTGTGCTCCGTTCCATTAACAGGTCCATCAAGTCTAAACGGACCAGGATACAGTAACCCATGTTGTGTTTTGTTGTACTAATGGTCTGAAAAACAGAACGGGCTGAAAGGATAGAGAAGATATCCATGTTCACAAGATCCCTTGGTGACCCAGCATGTGCCCAGATCGAAACTAACAGGGGCCTGTATGTGGACCAAGGTTGGAACAACAAGAGGGATTATGACTTAGGAGTGATTAAAACCAATCTGTGAGAATCGAAAAAAGCAAAATGATATCCGCAAAGCAAAGAAGCATGAAGAGTCAGTCCAACCTGACAATTTTAAAAATAAAGATTGAAATAAAAATTCAAATATAAGGTAAAACAAGAACAAATCTTGTAACACAATAACACATCTTTCATAATCAATCTTCTGAAACTGCATGTTGCTGAAGCTAGCAATCAACAGTGCTGTCTCAAATGAATTAAGCTTTTTTGCTTTAGCTTGAAGACTTGTGATCAATTTAGCAGAAAATAGAAGAATCATTAAACAAAGTACAAAAGAGTACAAGGTTAGTTAGTTAGTTATAAGCACCAGCTTAACTAGAAACTTATGAGGAATTGACCGACAACAATAACAACAACAACAAAGCCTTTTAGTCTCAAGTAAGTTGGGGCAGGCTAGAGTTGAAACCCAAAACGATCCGCTAACAAAGGAAGAAAGAGAGAGATGAGGAAGTAGAACAAAGCCTAAAATTGTACCAAAACGTGGCATAAAGCCTAATCAAGGTTCAGGCACGTGGATAGCTGCTTGCCACGCACTTCTATCCAAAGCCAACTTTTTCGATATATTCCATCCTTTTAAATCCCTTTTGATTGCCTCCTTCCAAGTCAAGTTTGGCCGGCCCCTACCTCTTTTCACATTATTGTCGTGTCTTATGATGCCGCTATGCACTGGTGCCTCCTAGGAACCCTTGTTACTACTGCCAACAGGAAGTAGAAATCTTACATTCGTATTCACTATGCTTTTGGTTTGTTTGGTTATATATCAAGAACTTGAATGATGCTTCTATGAGGACATCGGGTTTCAGAGAAGTTTGTGGCAGCTCAATGACAAGGGGAACATATTCTTTCATCGCCATTCTTTTCTTGTCACTAGGGTTCAACTGCAAGTACTAGCAAACAACAAAGTCAAGATACAGAAAAAAGGTTGAAAAGCTCAATCACGCTAACATGTTAATTCTGCACAATATCCATCTAGGTTCATGGATAGACAAACAAAACTGCTAGGGCTTGTGCAATCACTTCAAAAATGTACTCTGATTTTGTAATATACCTCTTTCAGCTCACAAAACAATGTAGAATTTGTTAACCATAACAAAACTGTATTTCTTACTACAGGATCTTCAGACTGCAAGTGAAACAGAGCTACTTTACTGTTAAATTGAAAAACAAAGTTTTCCAATCTCACATCAATAGATAAAACACTTACTTTTGTTTACTTCCCTTCCAGGCATTCGAGCCTACTTGATCTGGCTGCATCGGTTTTCAAATTGAATAACTTATTGAAGCATTGTTGTACTGAAGCCTAAAACTGCTTTAATGCTGAACTTAACAATAATTTCTAATTAAACTCTTCAAAAACTAGTAGGTTTTAAAATAATTTTAAAATGCAGTAAAAACTAGTAGGTGTTAGTTAACCAATATAAAACCAGTCAAATTGGAACAAAGAGCAATCTCAAAAAAATCAAGAAACAAAACAATTCTCGGGTTAGCCATTAAGCATTAGCAATGATAACCTTAGCTGACAAAACATTGGAATTAGTGAACACACAAAATACTAAGGTAATTTAACAAAATATTTTGGGGAGCTAACAAAACAAACTTGGAAAGCAATTCCACAAAACTATTATTCTAGGAGCACTTAAACATAACAATTGATGAACTATCACTGTGAGATTTACCATAATTTTTGCTTTGAGTAGCTGTAGTTACTACCATGATCTCATAATTAACTTGATTGTGCTAACAACCAAAACTATCTTCTTATGAGTGCTCCATAGACTCTTCTTGCAGATGCTGGCAGAATTAACAAATTCACAACATTGGATAGTAGAAAAAGTATTATGGCCAAATATTTGGACATCTAGGTACAAAAAGGGTACTTGTTCTGAAGAGGCACTTCTGGTTAATCATTGTCAAGTTCCACCTATAGACTTCTCAATATTCCAGTTACCCCAAAATACCTAGCTTAACCAAAATTAGAACCACTCCAATGCTGCAAAAGCGAATTCTAAACCTCTATAAGCAACCATAAAAAAGCAGAGTCTGAGTCTATGAGATGGAAGCATACATTTGAGCAGAAGGGTAAACTTTGCATACACCAATTAAATGTTACTCTGCTATTTAGACATAACTTTGAGAAAGATGGAAATTCTCATATTTAACTCACACAAAAATACTATGTGATATATCAAGGCTTCGGACTGAAACCTAACAAAAACAATCGTAATTCAGAATGAACTCGTATTACAATCTAAAAAGGTACACAGAATTCAGAATCCAATATGAGATTTGATGCATTCTCTTCTCAGAAATCAAGGGAATGACCAAATATCTGACAAATAATTCAAGATCTAAATACCATGGGGACACCAGAAATCAGAAGAAAAACTGTCACAACACATCAATTTGACTGCAAAAAAAAAAAAAAAAAAATCTCTGTTGAGATGAGCCTCATGGTCTAACGCCCTTGTATAGAAAACCAGAGCTTAACCTGAGAAGAAATGCAGATACAGGACATTGGATTTTCTCATCTCTAGCTCATCTCTCTACCACCAACTAGCCGAAACAAAATTAACTCAGTGAGACATCAACTTGCCAATTCATCAACTCAGTGAGACATCAACTTGGAAAGCCAAACGGATCCAGAGGGAAACCGTTAACATGTGAGCCCAATTCATCAACTCAGCGAGACATTGATACCAATGCAGATCCAACGGCTGGAAATTTGGATGTTTTTTGCAAAGAAAACATCCAGGTGAAAGCTATGAAAACCCTTTTCTAAATTTGCATGAACTTTCAGTGTAGTTTTGCTGAAAACATTTGAATGAACTTTTCGTCATATCTTTTGTTATTTTCTTGAGTTTTCACCGAATTTTATTCTGAATTCTGATGATGTGACCTTGTGCACATCCATGATAAGCTGGACAGTTCAATCAGAGTTATTGACAGATTGGGTTAGCGCACATTTTGCTCAATATGCCTAACCTGCACTTTGCTTCTTGACAACATAGCAATCTTAAGGTGCATTTATTTGTCAGTGTTTCATGTTTTGTCCTGTTACCAATTACAGATTTGTCCTTTATATGACATCAATTCATCTTTGTACTTTTCAAACAGGGTTTTCTAGGCTTGAGTGGGGCAATACTGGTCCAAGTACACCGTACTCTCCGTATCGATCCCAGCACTTTCATACTGATGCTGGCAATCTTGCCCACAGCCATCGCGTTGCTGCTCATGTATTTTGTCGATGTCCACAGCGCGCATCGACAGTACAACAAGAAGTTCCTGGATGCTTTCTCTCTCATTGCCATTGCTGTTGCTGGGTACCTGATGATTGTCATAATCTGTGACCAAGTATTCGTGATAAGTTCAGCTGTGCAGTGTGTTTGCTTTGTGATACTCCTGCTATTGGTCATGTCTCCAGTAGCTGTTGTTGCAAAGGCCCAGAAGATGGAATCGGCAAAGCAAGAAGAAGCAACCTCAGAAGAACGTGTCAGATTACTTCGCGAGGAGACTGCAGAGGATTCTGAGAGTGCCAGCATTAGCACTGCACTGGTGGGATCTAGTCAAGAGCTGTGGTCAGGCAAAGAAAACCTGAATCTAGTACAGGCCATGTGCAAACTGGATTTCTGGCTGCTTTTTCTCGCAATGGCTTGCGGGATGGGATCGGGGCTCGCCACGGTGAACAACATCAGCCAGATTGGGGGTTCCCTTGGCTACACAACCAGGGAGACCAGCACACTCGTGTCACTCTGGAGCATCTGGAACTTCTCTGGGAGGTTTGGTGCAGGCTTCATCTCCGATCACTTCCTTCGGCTGCGAGGACTTGGCAGGCCTTTCTTCATAGGCGCTACGCTTCTGATCATGAGCGTGGGTCACGCCATCATCTCCTCTGGCTTCCCGGCGTCGCTCTACGTCGGTTCAGTCCTCGTCGGTTTGTGCTATGGTTCTCAATGGGCTCTGATGCCGAGCATAACGTCGGAGATATTCGGGCTGAACCATTTCGGCACCATCTTCAACATGGTGGCCGTTGCAAGCCCTGTTGGGTCTTACATCCTCTCGGTGCACGTCGTCGGTTACATATACGACGTGGAGTCGCCGGCAGGCGAGCGTCTCTGCGCTGGTAAGCACTGCTTCGCGCTTTCTTTCATGATCATGGCCTGTGTCTGCGTCTTGGGGTCTGCAGTGGCGTTTTCGCTGTTCATCAGGACGAGGAAGTTCTACAGCCGGGTTGTGTACGCGAGGCTGCAGTCTTTCGTAGAGAGATGAGAAATGTAAATGCAAGAAAACAACCTCATTTAATTCCCTTTATGTTTCTACAGCTATGGCTATACCATGTTAGCATTTTGCATAGTTCTGTAGCAACTGTACATTGGTCTCATCTTTTCGATTTTGCAAGTGAGAGAGGAACATGAAGGTATATATATTTGGTTATGGATCGATTGATCATACATATATATATTTTCTTTCAACATGCATGGATCACACACACATGTTTGGCAGTAATAGCATTTCAGTCTTTCGCGGAGCACTAGTGAACAAGCTCGATCACTGTACTCGTTGCCTGTCACCTTGTTTGATGTCTCCATTGGCTTGCTTCGCTTCGTCCGATGTTCTAGTAGTCCAGATCGTCTTCATCATAACCACAAGCATAGAATTCGTAGTCACCTTCAGTTTCAGCGCACTCTGTGGAAAGTTGGGAAGTTGCAAAGGTGAGCACAAAATGTACTCCGCAAATCTGAAAAACATAATACATAACTATATACATGGCCAAACAAGTGAAGGCATAATATGGCTCTTTTAGCATAAAGCAAAATTTAACTTTAAATACCAATAATAATTTCATAAGGCATCATTTGATCAAAGTGTAATTGAATAATAATTGAATTTGATATAACAACTAAACAGGTTCCAACCATCTGACTGACTCTAACTGCCAAACCCAAAATCCGCGAGTTTCAACCACTCACGGATTCCCAAACCATCATTTTTATTTAAAACAAAACCATAAGATCTACTATGTGCTAGTGTACCTCGCCTGCCCTTGATCGTGGGCACGGCTACTTAAGTAGTTTTAATTCTGCAGAGTGTGTACAATTTTACCCACAAGACATGATTGACTCTTGTTGCCATGCAATTAACACACTTTCTTTGGTGTGCTGGCAGAGAGATCATGACAAGCCCTTTATAATGCACGACCTCGCTACTAACTTCACCTGCTAAGGTTTCACCGCTGTTAGGGTTCTAGTCACCCAGTACAGAAGCCACCTCTTGCGCCTTGCGGGTATCTACATCCGGCACCCACATCCTACCAAATGGCGAAGTCAATAACGAGACGCACAAATTAATTAGCCAGGTTGTACCCATATAGACTTGTGGTTGTACGGTAGTGCTTGGTCCATGGTAACACATGCTTCGATCCTTAATTAACTAGGACGGAACAATCACTTTACAAGGTCTCGTGCATCCAGCACTCGCCAAACATCCATCCGCCCCAGTCTAAGCCATTTCCACTTTATTTCATTTAAATAACAGCAACAATACCAATTACCACAATTTCACAAATAAGTTTGAATAAGGTGTGAAAAGTTTTTCCATAATGGCATAATATTGAAATGATTAAGCTAGGCTAAGCAATTCTACCGTTCCACGCCACACTATTGGTTATCACCAAATAAAGTAGCTAGTATCATCTAGGGTGACAAAGGTTGTCATGATTAAAGTCAATGAGGGTATACCACAACTGGAATTTAGCTAAACCTTACGCTACATTTAAAGTACATTGCGCAAAATAATAAGCATGCATAATTTAAAAAAACATAATGTTTTTATAAAATTTGGAATCAACATGTTCAAGAAAGACTTGCCTTCGTTGACTCCTGCTGGATCTACCTCTGCCTGATGATTTGCTTGAGTTTCGACTGCGTCGTCTATACGTGAAACGAGAACAAATAAATAAAATAAATTTCAACAAAATTCAAAAATTGAAAAGAATGGTACTGGAAGATGGATCATGAATTTAGAAATTTGAATCGCTGGAATCGAAGCTTGGACGAAGGAGAATAGGCTCCTAGGAGTCTCTCGGGTCAGGAAAATCAGAAAAATCAGAAGGGTGACATATGGCAGATTGTGATTGGCTAGAATTTCGGATTTTCGGCAAAATCAAAAAAATAAAAGGATACGCCGATTGACGTGTGGAGCCCGCACGTCAGTGGCTCGGCTCACGGTAAACCGAGATCACCGAGGGGGAATTCGGGTGATGCGCAAATCGGCTGAGGTGGTGTGCCATGCGGCGGCTAGGGTTGACGCGGCAACTGACACAGGCGATTGGCGAGGCGGCTGACGTGGGCAAGCCACATGTTGCACATCGAGCGGTGGCTCGGGATCAGACGACGGAGGGCAACGACGCGAGCGGCAACGATGTGGCGCGATCCGAGACGCTGGGGCGGCGATCGGACGGCCACGGTTTTGCAGCGAAAAACAACGGTGAGACGGTGGTGCTGCTTCACCAGACGCGAGGAAGACGGAGTGGCTGCGGGGCAAAATGCGACGAGACGCGCACGGATCTGGGGCAAAAGAGAGAGGGCGACGGGGGGAACTCGGTGGCACCAATGAATGTGGCGGAAGCTCACTGACGACAGCAAACGGTGGCGGAGAAGACCACGGGCACGACGGCGGAGAGATGAGCTCGGGACGGCGGCGCACGGGCGACGAATCTCGGGAAACGGGAGAGGGGCGAGGCGGCGGCCTTAAATAGGTGCAAACCCCGAGGAGTCCGGCCCAGATACGGCGCGACGGGCGCGGAAAATGCGGCGGTGGGTACGGCGCGGCTGAGTCGGCTGGGATCCGGCGGCGCAACGTGGCGCTATCTCGGCCGTCCATGCGATGTTGATCAGACGGCCCACAGAGCAGGGATTGCGTGGCGCAATCAGGAGCACCCGAGCTAGATCCAACGGGTAGCACGCTAGGGTTTTGGGGCAGTAGCAACAGGCTGGGCCGGGGAAGCAAGGCAGTGGCCCAAGGAGAGGGGAAACGGCCGGGCCAACGGCGAAGGAACAGGAGTGGGTTGAAGGTAAGAAAACAGGCCGAGCAGAAAGGTGAATAGGAACGGGCCAGCGCAAAGGATTCGGCCCGAAATCAAATAAAAGAATTTAAAACATTTTTCAAATTTAGAAAATCCCAGAAATTCGAATGAAAGAAAATAAATTCAAATAAATTCAGAAAAATCTCCAAAAATACAGAAAAATTCCTTAAGCATAAGGAACCCAACAAAAATTGAAAATCTTTTGTTTGATGGATAGATTAGTCAAATTAAACCCTTTTATTATTGAAAAATTCAAATTAAGCTTTAATTAATTCCAAGAAAATACAAATGATTCATTTTCAAATTCAAACACTCAAATTTTGGAATGTTACATTATGCGCTTTACACACACAACATGATAGTCTCTTTGTGCAATCGATATTAGCACACTTCCTTAGTGTGCTGTAGAGAGATCATGATAAAGCTTTTACAAAGCTCTGTCTTAATCCAGTACTACCCACTAAGATTTCAACATTGATGGAACTAATTACCACACTCAGAGTCGCCCTCTTACACCATGCGAGTTTGCCCATACAGTCGGGACTCACCCCACTGATAGTACCAAATTTAAGGCATTGCAAATTAATCAGCTTGGTCCATCCTATTTCAGACATGTGGTTGCATGTTTGACTCAAGTCAAATGCTTGCAAGATTAAGTTATTAATTGACCGAGGCAACTCTTCTAGAAAACCCACAATAATCATTATCCAATATCATCACCTTCCATCCATTTTCCCATCAAAATAACAATGCAACCTCCCAGTGCCATATTTGCCCACCATAGTTCACAATTCTTGCCACATGCTCCATTCTAAATCATTTACCACCCTAGCTAGTTGATTACCATGTATCACATGCTATCAATAATTCAACATTGTTGTGTGACATCACATGTCTCACAACTCAATACCATTGTCTGACACTCGACACACTATTTCATAAACACGTTCCATATTACGTTAATCAAGATTGAATTTGATATTTTCAAAAGACATGAGTTGTACGCGGCATGGCTAAGCATACTAAGCACGGTTTAACCAACTTATGTTGATTACTAATATTAACCAATTAGTAATGAACCATTCTAAGATGACAAATAATTATGGCATATAAATGACAAGGTAGGGTATAATCCAATTGAGTTGAATAAGTAGATCTCAAACTAATTTGAAATCAATTGTACACATTAAATAATATGCAATAATTTAAAATCAATATAGCAATTTTGCAAAACTGGGTTCAACATAATTAAAGCATAACTTGCCTTGAAAAAGCTGTTGTTTTCGCTCTAAACCTGGCTCTTGAGTCAGCGAATCTTTCTCAGACGCTTCGAGCTCTTTGACGTCTACATATAACGAGAAAAATACCAAATAAATACCAAAATAGAAAGAAAACAATCTCCAAAAATCAAATAAAAAATAATCTCTAAAAATCAAATAAAATTCACTATTAAGTATATCTCAATTTTATAAATTTTTCAAAATTTGAATTGCCTCAATCGAAGTTCATATGAGAGAGAGAACAGAATTTTGAAATGTCAAAATCACACAAAATGATAAAGAAAAGATTTTCAAATTTTTAAAATTGCCTATCTAAAGAAAAATAAAAATCCAACTCTCTGTAAAATATTATCGATCTGAATCATAAATTTAAAAAAAATAATTTTTTTATTTTTTTCCTTGTCTTTTTTTTTCTGGGATTCACTCTCTCTCTGCTAGCTTTGTGTCGACTTTGCTCTGGACAACACAGCCACAAGCAAGCACAGCAAGCACCATGGCGCACAGGGCACAGGGCAAGGGGCTTTGGTAGGGCGTAGGACAGGCCGAGAATCACAGGGATTGGTTAAGGATAAGATGGTACACGTATTGGACACGAATTCGAGAGCAAAAACGTGTTGGATTGGGACTTCAAATCTTGACCATGGAGAAAAATAGAGCATGC
Organism: Guadua angustifolia; assembly: GCA_036346375.1. Classification (NCBI taxonomy): domain Eukaryota; kingdom Viridiplantae; phylum Streptophyta; class Magnoliopsida; order Poales; family Poaceae; genus Guadua; species Guadua angustifolia. The sequence goes on along the minus strand of CM070511.1, from coordinate 1,192,225 downwards.
GGACTGGCTTCCCTTCCCGAGGTTGAAGTTGACATATGACATGTAGGCCCAATTTACTATTTATTTTGAATTTTTCCTGATGTTGAAGATGACATATAACGTATAGGTCCAGTTTACTATTTATTTTCAAATTTAACTAATACTGAAAATAAAAAGAGCTTTGAAGCAATAGAAAATTAGGTTAAAAATCCTGAAAACATTTTTTTTAAAAAAAATACCTTGTGACATTCTCAACTTACTGTAAAAATTTCAGAAAATTTTGAGTTTTAATTTTGCTACAGTAAATCTTTTCATAAAACTTAAAATAGAAAAACAGTTTTATAAATTTTAGAAAATTAAAAAAAACCTAAAAAAATATAAATAAGTAATAAAATATTTGTGCAAATTTTGGGATGTTACAATCTATATCTGTACATTATTAGATAGATGGATCATTTCTCCGATTAATATATATGGGAATTTCTAGTATTTTTCTTTTCTTCAATTAACGCTGTATAATTTCTAGCTTTTTCACCTCATATGATTAATGTGGGAGCTTCCAGAAGAGCCTCCAATAAGTATAGACATAGATAAATAGATAGATACTAATAAACCGGGAATTTTAACAGGTAAAATAAGTCTTGTACGCAGTTAGGAATAGGAATCATAATACAGTGGCACATGGAGATTAGATCCTGATGTCCTGCACGGCTGCACCTCGGTGTATTTTTTTTTCTTTTAGAACTACTTCAGTGTCTCGATAACACATACATATTCAGATGTTTGAAAGAGAAAGACAGAAAAGGAACATCATTTTATTCATGTATATATGAGTTATTCCACAACTCCATTTATTGGTCACATACGGTGATATGTGGCTGTTTATTCATCTGCGCTGCTAGCTACAAAGGCATCATGAGCATATGCATGCATGTATAATCAGTAAGCAGCCATCCCCTGGTGATAGCATATAAAATACATAAATTAAAGGATGTTGCAGTAAAGCTTGGGTACATGTTGCACGTGGAGGGCAGGTTACTGAACTCGAGATTTTGATGGCCATCTGCCTCACTATTGGTTTTATTTGTCTCGGCACTCATCTTCTGGGAGCCTTTGACTAGAAACAGCCAGCTACTTATCAAGCTCGCACCTTTAATACATTATTTACCTTGGATCTACCCGGAACGTCCTGCAGATGGCCTTGCAGCGGCACTGCGAGCGCCATCTGCCCCAGCTGCCGGCAGCACCGATGCCGCAGCGCCTGGCAGCTGCTCATCCGCCATTTCCACGGCCAGGTGATGGGCATCGTTGACGCCGTGCACTGGTGCTTCAGGTAATGCCGCAGCGCCTGCAGCTGCGCCATTTCCACGGCCAGGTGATGGGCATCATCACCTGCTGCTGCTCCTCGCAGTGCTCATAAGCACCCTCGCTGCGAATCTCCTCGTATTGCGCAAAGGCGACACTCGCTGCCAGAGCAAGGAGAGCGAGGAGGACGAAGGCCTTCATGGTGTAAAATTTGGTGGTGTGTATCAGGTGTGTGTGGTGGGTGAGGGGGGTGAAGATGCATAGATGAGACGAGGCTTCCCTGCATTTATAGATGAGGTGACAACGTACGATCTCTGAACTTGTGTGTTGCTTTTGCTTCCTTGTTTGTCTCATTAAGTACGTTGTTGTGTGTGATAGAGAAGTTCTTGCTAATGTCTGCATATGCTTTTTAAGCTGGCCCTTTGGAAGAACTCATCATTAGGTGGCAATAGAAATGTTGTCAGATACTCATCAAGGCCACTTTGCAGCAGAGGGAGACTGTGTAAGTTGTTAGGATCGATGATGTTCCGTGTACTTAATCTGTTTCCTTTCCGAAGATAGATCACAAGTAATGCATATATGGTACTTTTCTTCTTCCACTTTCGGTTTTGTTTTGTACTAATCATGAATTAATCATGTGGTTCAGGTACTTTCGTCTTGTCTGTTTAGGGTCGTGTATTTCATTTTCAGGCAAGCATAATATGTCTGTTCTAGATTTCCATTCCTTTTGTGAAGCTGCATCTGTTCTATTTTATTTATTGTGCAAGTTGCTAGACCGATCGGATCGACCATATATATGATGTTTCTTGTACTAGTAAATTTGTTAAAGGTATGTCTGCGGAGGCCACTATTCTAGATTTCCTTTATTTGTAGGTTGAATTTATCAGGTTTTGAGGAAGCGTTATCACCTCCAGGGAGGCCGCGTATCTTCATTTATAGGAGTCAAGAATCTCCCTTGACGTGGATTACAGGGAAACTGGTATCCGAGATAAAGATGGAGTCTATCTGTACAAGGATAGGATATTTGACTATCTATGAGACTCAATCAACCTCGGATAACCAGGAAGAATATGATTACAACTCGTTTTACATTCCCCCTCAATCACAACTTATCTAAGTTGAGATTGCGTCTAAAACCTTCGAGCTGTTGAGTAGTAATAGGTTTGGTAAATCCATCTGCAACTTGATCATTTGTAGATACCAGCCGCACCTGAAGAAGACCTTGAGATACTCTCTCACGAACAAAGTGAAAATCTACTTCAATATGTTTAGTACGTGCATGAAACACAGGATTAGCTGATAGATATGTTGCTCCTATATTGTCACACCATAATCTTGCTGCTCTTGGCGATTTTACTCCTAATTCATTCAACAGTGTCTGTACCCACATAACTTCTGCCGTAGCATTTGCCATAGACTTATACTCTGCTTCAGTACTAGATCTTGAAACAGTTGCCTGTTTACGAGCACTCCAGGAGATAAGATTAGACCCAAAGAATACTGCAAAGCCACCGGTTGATCTTCTGTCATCAACACAACCTGCCCAATCCGCATCTGAAAATGCGCTAACTAGAGTAGATACAGACCTTTGTATTTTCAATCCGGTAGTAAGAGTGAGTTTAAGATATCTCAAAATACGCTTTACTGCTGTCCAGTGTATAGTGCTTGGTTTATGCAAGTATTGGCAGACTTTGTTAACAGCAAATGATATATCTGGCCTAGTTAACGTAAGATACTGCAGTGCTCCCACTATACTCCTGTATTGAGAAGAATCAGTAGGTCCTAGGCACTCACCTCCATAGGCCGAAAGTTTTTCTGTAGCCGACATAGGAGTGCTGACCGGCTTGCAATGCTCCATGCCCACACGCTTCAACAAATCAGTAGCATATTTTTGTTGAGTCAGGAGAATACAATTATGCATCTTCTTCACTTCTATGCCAAGAAAATAGTGCAACTCTCCAAGGTCTTTGAGTGCAAATTCATTCTTGAGATTCTTCAATAATGCAGTAGTGGCTGATTGTGAAGAGCTAGCAACAATAATGTCATCCACATAAATCAACAGGAAAATAGTTACTGCCCCTTTATTAAAATAGAAGAGAGAAATATCAGCCCTTGATGATTTAAAGCCAAGATTTTGCAACTTCTCACTGAGACGAGAATACCAAGCTCGTGGTGCCTGTTTTAGACCATATAAGGCTTTATCTAGCTTGCAAATGTGATTTGGATACTTCTTATTTTCATACCCAGGAGGCTGCCTCATGAACACCTCTTCTTCAAGTATGCCATGGAGAAACGCGTTCTGAACATCCAGTTGTCGAAGACTCCAACCGTTAGAAACTGCAATAGATAACACAAGTCTGATCGTCGCCGCCTTAATGACTGGGCTAAAAGTGTCTTCATAGTCAATGCCATACCGCTGCTTAAATCCTTTGGCAACCAAACGAGCTTTATATCTGTCAACCTTGCCATCAGCTTTTCTTTTGATTTTATAAACCCATTTACAATCAATTATATTCTGTCCTGCTTTAGGTGCTACCAAATGCCAGGTTTTATTTCGAAGTAATGCCATGTATTCGTTATCCATTGCTTGCTTCCAATTTTCATTGCAAAAAGCTTCTTCTAGATTTCTAGGCTCAGATATAGAAGCAGTCAGACCGTACTTTATGGTTCCATCTGTATAGATTTTAGGCTTGCGGATCCCATGTGATGCACGCGTCCTTGGGCGATTTTCTTCACCAGAAACTTGACCTTGAGTCACCGGAGCAGATGCCACGCCCGATCCGGTAGGACTGCCATCGAAACCGATCGGGGACACATGTGAGAGACTCGGTGATGAAGCGTGTCCGGTAGAGTTTCCATCGGGACCAGGTGGGGACGCGTGTTGTCCGGTCGAGTTTCCATCGAGGGCAGTCGGCGACGCGTGCGCAGGAGTCAGCTCGGGAGTTAGCGATGATACATGCGGAGCGAAGGACAGATCTCCCCCGGGATCAGCGCCACCAGGTTCGGTCGGAGCCGGATATGTTGCGGTTTCTGTGTCAAAGTTTGCACCCTGCAAAAAATCATCTCCAGAGCTAGTATGCGCACCATTTTCATCAGTGCTGGCAGGCAATAATTGTGAATCATTAGCAATATTATCATGTATTGTTGTACCCCAAGAAGGATCAGTAAGATGACTAGGGAGAAGTTCAACTTCAGCCCTTAATCTTGCCCCCGCATTGGCATGTAATTCAGAAAAAGGAAAGACTGTTTCATCAAACACCACATCTCTAGAAATATAGATGCGACCAGAGGAGATGTCAAGACACTTGAATCCCTTATGTAGATTGCTGTAGCCAAGAAAAGCACAGCGTTTAGAGCGGAAAGCAAGTTTGCGAGAATTATAAGGGCGAAGGTTTGGCCAACAGGCACAACCAAACACACGAAGCATAGAATAGTTCGGTTTTTCTTGATGAAGACGTTCTAGAGGTGTAGTGTAATCAATAACCTTACTTGAGTACTGTTAATCGTATGTAGCAAACAAGGAAGGCTTCATCCTGAATTTAAGAGGCATAGATGCATTTGAGAGTAAGGACAAGCCAACTTCAACTATGTGTCTGTGCTTGCGCTCAGCAGCACCATTCTGCTGATGAGCATGAGGACATGAAACTAGATGAGAAATGCCCACTTTTGTGAAGAAAGAATGGAGTTTTTCATACTCGCCACCCCAGTCTGTTTGCATAGCAATGATTTTCCGATTAAACAAGCGCTCAACAAGACTTTGAAATTCATGGAATTTTTCAAACACCTCGGATTTATGATGGAGCAAATAGATCCAAGTAAATTTGCTGAAATCATCTATGAAACTCACATAATATTTTCTCCTTCCAATAGACTCAGGAGCTGGACCCCATACATCCGAAAAAATTAACTCTAGAGGTGACTTAGACACACTAGACGACTTTGGATAAGGAAGCTGATGACTCTTGGCTTGTTGACAGGCATCACACACAGACTCTGGCTTATCATCTCTAGAACATGGGAGATTATTATTACTAATGACTCGATAAACAATGGGAAAAGCTGGATGACCCAATCTGCTATGCCATGTAGTGGGTGTTGGTTTAGTGGTGCTCAGGACTTCTCTGTTCAGTTGAGGAAGAGGATAGAGACCTCCCTCACACTTGCCTTCCAAAAGTGTCCTCTTGGTTGCTCGATCCTTAACAAAGAAAGCATTGGGATGAAATTCAAGAAAGGCATGATTATCAACAGCAAGGCGATGAACTGACACTAGATTTTTCTTGGCTTTAGGAACATGAAGGACATTATTGAGATGAAGATTACGAATAGGGGTACGAACAATAGTATGACCAATATTATTAATGTTCATACCTGCGCCACTTGCTGTGCGTATCTGATCGTTGCCATTGTACTTGTCGTGAACAGTTAATTTGTCAAGGTCGCTGGTGATGTGATCAGTAGCGCCGAAATCAGTGTACCAATTTGTGTCGATGCCGTATGACTGGATTGTAGCTGCGTTGACATTTCTTTCTTCTGGAACGAAATCTTCATCGAACCGTACCAAAGATCGTCACGACTGTGCCCATCCTTGTGACAAACTTGACATCGGATGAGGGATCGCTGAGACCTCTGTCCTCCATTGCGGCCGCTACTGCCACGGCCCCGACCACTGCTGAACCCCCGACCACGACCAGAGAATCCATTGCGGCCACGATGTCCACGGTTTGTGCTTCGTCCTCCCCGTGATGCAGAATTCACCGAAGAGTATGAGGATGAGCCCCCTCCGTGTTGAAGATCAAGCCGACTCTCATAACTGAGGACTTGCGCCAATAATTCATTGTAGCCGATCTGATCTGACCTGGCAATGACAGCAGAGACAAGGGGATTGAATTCAGCATCTAACCCGGTTAGGACGTAGGAGACAAATTCTTCATCATCAAGGGGCTTTCCAGCAGCAGCCATATCATCAGCCAAAGCTTTCATCTTGCTCATGTATTCGGCAGTAGTCATACTGCCTTTCTTCAGAGTTGCTAGCGCAATGCGAGTATTCACTGATCGAGCCCTCGTCTGCGAGGAGTAGACTTCTTCTACCGCCGCCCAAAGACCTGCAGCGGTTGTCGCCGTGGCGACTTGAGCCATGACTTCACGTGTCATGGTGGTGAGTAGGGGTGTAAACGGGTCGGGTTTTTCCCGCCCGATCCGGGACCGGATCCGGTCGGGACCGGATCTGGGACGGAATTTAAATATCCGTCGGATACGGACGGATCCGGATATTTAAATTCAGATCCGGATCGGATTCGGATGTCTAATATCCGGAAAAATCGACGGATCCGGATATCGGTAGTATTCCTATCCGGATATCCGGTTAGATTATCCGGAATTCCTGCCGGCGCCATCGCACGGGCAAGGATACGGGAAGGGGCCGCAAGGGGCCGGCCTGCGCAGCCTTGTTGCCTCCGAATTATGCTGTTGTTGTTGCCAAGAAGTGCTCCATTCGAGCTCAAGGCGCTGGCGGTTGCAACAACCGTGCAACAACGGACGGCAAAGAAACAATTACTCGTACTGTGGTCGTACGACGCTGATTACTTTGGTATTGTGCAACAACTAGATTGATGCTGTTGAGACTTGAGAAGTGTCTATTTGCATTTAATTACTTTGGTATTGTGGCTTACATATGAAGAATGGATCTTGTAATGCATATTGTTGAGTATTGTGAAAGTTTATTAGTCTTATGGCTTTGTTTGAGATATATCTTGCTACTGCTGTCATGTATTTGTGTGGTTTGATTCAACATATATTACTTTATGTATGCGTGCATTATCCGTTCCCGAATTATCCGTTTTCGATCCGAATCCGTCATATATCCGATCCGAATCCGTATCCCGAATTATCCGGATCCGTATCCGGATCCGGCTAGCCCGTATCCGGTTCCGAATCCGGGGAAAAAATATGGGTTAGGATACGGGAAGAGCAATATCCGTCCGTATCCGACCCGTTTACACCCCTAGTGGTGAGGAGGTAACCAAGAATCTGCTGATCAAGGGCTACCCATTTGGCATAGTCAGGATTGGTACTCTTGAAGATCTTGTCGCCAGTTTTGACTTCGATTTCCTTCTGCGGTGCCGGCGTTGTTCCGTCGAGATGCCCCTCCAACTGAGCTCCTCGAATGGCCGGCAAAACTTGCGCTTTCCAGAGAACAAGGTTGTTCTTGGAGAGCTTCTATGAGATGGGAAGGCTGAGGAGCGACGGAAGTGCCATCCCGGCGGCGGCGGATGCGCTGGAGTCAGACATGGCGATGCAATTTTTTAGAGGATGGCTCTGATACCATATCAGGTTTTGAGGAAGCGTTATCACCTCCAGGGAGGCCGCGTATCTTCATTTATAGGAGTCAAGAATCTCCCTTGACGTGATTATAGGAAGGCGGTATCCGAGATAAAGATGGAGTCTATCTGTACAAGGATAGGATATTTGACTATCTATGAGACTCAATCAACCTCGGATAACCAGGAAGAATATGATTACAACTCGTTTTACAGAATTAAATGAACTCGTAGTGTTGTGCAAGTTAATTCACTACTACAGAAAAGTTAATCACAGACGGTTCAGAAACCTCATCACAGACGGTTTTCTGAACCATCTGTAAGCAAGTGTCAGTGATGACAAAGAATCATTGTAGATAACATCACAGACGGTTCCACTTGCAAACCGTCTGTAATGTGGTATCATCACAGACGGTTACAGTTACAAACCGTCTATGATAATTGGCATATCTCAGACGGTTTTAAGTAAGAACCATCTGTGAAGTGTAAAATATCACAAACGGTTTCACTTACGAACCGTCTATGATGATTGGCATATCTCAGACGGTTTTAAAGAAGAACCATCTGTGAAGTATAATATATCACAGACGGTTCCAATTTTAAACCGCTCAGGATAGCCATCACAGGCGGTGCCGCAGTGAACCGCTCGTGATTTGTGTTTATTCATAGACGGTTCTTCGTTAGAACCGTCGTGATGCTTTTTTCTATTTTATACTAAATTTAATATATTGGCTAGCTCAGAATTGCTAGCCATGCCCTCTCAAACAAAAGGCGAAGATACGAGTATGACTAGCATATTATTATGACAAATTTAAAAATTGTACTCTAATCACATGTTACACAATATACAGCGCATCCATTTCATGAATCAACTAACATCACACATTACAACATATGTACAACGCATCAATCCATTTCAGAAATACAACAAATGTAATAATAACAAATTGGATTCAGAAGTATAAATGACAAATTCACTTCAGAAGGTTTAGAAATTAATATTAATGTCTAGTAAACTCATTAATTGTTGAGCCCTGAGTAGCATCTGCCTGTTGGATCTAATACCTCATGCAGCAAGAAGGTACAGAGCTGTCCTCGAATACTTCAAAGGTCAGCCTGTTCCAATGCAGTTTCAGCGCATTGCCAAGCCTGTCAATGAGAAAAGTAAAGTCTCGCGTGCATATAAATTAATAAGTGGAGACATTTGTTAGAAGATTGACGGACCTGCATGACATTTGTTTGCTTGGAACCAATGGGGAGTGACATGTTGTGGCAAATATAGAATCCACATAGGTCAGTGGCCTTTGGCTGCTGGTGGCACTGCCAAAACAAAATAGTTTAATTAGTTCCAAAGGTATTATAATGGAGTGCGAAGGATTATTGCATACTATCGGATACCGGAAAGTTAAAAATATGCTTTAGAGTGGCCGGGCCCTTCTTGTGTGGCCCTCCCGTCATTTTGTAGACACCAAACGACATGTCGAGAAAATCTCTGATAGGCTTCAAATTGTGGGTGCCGCCCTTTTTGGAATCAAGATAAATGACTCAATTCTGTCTCGGTATAATTACGATTAGAACCCAGTGATACCTACAAAGGTATGTCATCATGGTCATTGAACCTAACTTCGAGGTGAGATATATAGTAGAATCAACGAGTATAGCATTTGGACGAAGCACTTACTGCGGGTTGTAGGGCAAAAGTATGAATTTTTTGTCCGAATGAGCCTGCATTACTTTTTGCATGTAGTCGTAAATGAATTGTTTATCTTCGTCCATGGTTTGCTAGGACAAAATGTGTGGGTCGACGAAACCCACCGGTTGTTTCCTTGTTATTGCTTCGTGGATCATGATTCTACATATACAAAATGAAGGATGATATATATATGACATTTATCGGTGCGTCTGAAATGTAGACGGTGCACTTACATTGTCCAAAGATCTTATAAGTGAGCGCGGCCGAGGAGGTTGTACAGATCGAACAAGTCGTTGAAGTCGACCACAAAGACGCCATCTAAAGCCGGTGTAAGAAATACTCCTCTGAGAAGGTCACGGAGATACTTGTTTGCCGTTCTGCCACCGGCTTGTTGGCTTGTTGCATGCACCATTGTTGCAATCTAAAGTAGGATAATGAAAGCGTCTCATTGCGGTCGGTAGACGTAATGGTTGCCCCAATCAATTGCCGTGCCAATGGGGCAAACGGAAAGTCATGGGTTGACGTGGTATATTTTGATTTTCCCTTGTCTCCGCATGCCCTGCTACCAAGCTTCGTCTTCATAGGAAATGATTGGGCCCTTACTGCAGAAACGGTCTGCGCGGGACGAGACGTTGTAGTCGATTTGGCTGGCTCGTTCCGTGCATGGCATGGCTTCGGTAGTGTTGGTAGCTTCGGCGTATGATGTGGTGCATCTGGGACTGCTTGTACCTTCGGTGCTCCTAGGCGGGCATCGAAGGAGATGTCCTTCTTGGGCTACTGGATGAATGTGCCGATGGCATCCCCTAGTGTGACGATCTCGTCGTTTGGGGGGAAGTCCAGCTTGACAGCCTTGAAAATTTCATGTACACCATCGACATTGACCTTCGCAGAGTCTTACAGTAACAGATGACCGTGCAGTAATGACCCTTCTCCGGATGCATACGCTTGTCCCCAAGCAGCCTGCAGGGGAACAGAGTTGTTGGCAAGCCTCACTTGCAGATTGCACGGTGTGGCCCCCTACATAAGGGTACATAAGTAATTAGCTAACAAGTCCAACATTAAAAGTGTAGGTAAGGATCATTGCAGACATGTTACCTGCATGTTGTCATCAGGAGGAAATATGGCTTCATGCACCTCTACCTCAGGGGCGGACGCGCAGCTGCTCCGACGGTTGGTTAGGCTGAACTGCACATGTGCTTCTTGGGCTAGCACGTTCTGTGCCTACCTCTCCTCAGCCACCCTTTGCTCCAGCCTTTCCTCGAGGCTTCGTAACTGATCATTGAACTGCGCTCTAAGCCTTTCCTCAACCCTTTCCTCAATAAGGGCTACTAGCTGTTCCTCATGCTCGACTTTGCTTCTTTTCCTACTCCGGTACGTGGCCGAGTCCTGTAGGAATCCCATTTTCCAAGGAACGAAAACACTTAGGCCTCTGGTGTGACCCGGGTGCTCCTTGTTTCCCAAGGCCGTGGAGAGCATGTCTTTCTCTCTGTTCGAAGTGAAAGAGCCCTGGGAAGATTCCGTGCTCAACGATATGAGGCGTTGGGACACTTCCTCATCAGCGGGGTTTGCAAAGGACACGCCGCCCGCAGAAGTGTGACGTGACCTCGCCTACCCGATTTGCACGCGGGTCCACGATCGAGGCAAATGGCAGCGCAACCTCATTCTGGACTGCCTCGTCGTCCTCCCTCGTCCATTGCGCCATCTTACCCGCGTACCCAGTTGAGCCGAGTCTGTGTGGGTGTGTGTTTTTTGACTGGACGGTCTTGTGAGCCGCGCTTTGAAGCATGAACTCTTCCGTTGTCTTCAACTCAACAAATTGCCCCCAAACATCTTCAGAGATGAACCCGTATTTCTAGAACGGAGTTACTTCCTTATTAATGTAATTAGCAATAAGGACGCTATTGAAGTTCTTCCACGCCTTTCTCGCCACTAGTAACGCGTATCGTCGTAGTGCAGGCATGGCGTCTTGTGGAAGCTCGAATGACACGAATATTTCTGTCACCAGGTTATCGCGCTCCTCATCTGTCAGCGTCTTCCATGATGGATAGGTGATGGGGACCCGTTCACGCCCAACGATCCCGCACATGGTCCGAAAAGCTGCCACAGCCTTTGGAGGCGCGGTAGGGGCCCCATCATGCGGATCGACCGCCGTGATGGTGTATTGGCTTTGAGGCCTTTTACTAAGCCCTCTTGCACTGCGCCTGTTTCTTTCTACGTTGGGCGCGTCATCAGATCCCTTCGGCACGGAGGATTGAGGAGACGCCATCTTGTATAATGCAAGGTTAAGAGTAGGTAAGTTAAGAGAAGCAAATTTAAGAGAAGATTTTTTTGGACTGTTGGACAAGATGCGAGTGTAAGAGCAAGATTTTATTCATTATTACTTCTAGGTATATATATATATACGAGAATACATATAATCAACAAACAACCAACATGACATAAACAAGATGATATTAAACAAGTTTAAGCCATCCATTAAACTTTATCTCAAAGAGAGGAATTAATTTTGTTGTGCTCTCTTAAACATTCTGCAAAACAAAGTTAGCTTGACAGAGTATTATGCAGAAGTTGCAGTAGGAACTTCCCCCTTAATGGATGCATGATCAGAACTTTAATAATCATGACATATTTGGACTATATTAGATCCTTAATATTTATTATTATCAATTTTTCTTAATAACAGCTGAAGATCAGTTTAATTTATGTTCAGAAAATATCAGCTGAAGGGAATAAAACAAACTAGCATATTATGAACTGAATTAAAAGGATACTGTCGGGGGTTGAATATTCTCCGTAGACGACCATCGCACCCCGGTGGCCCCGGGCATGTCCTTGCTCAGGCCTAGTCCTTTAAGAAAGGTCTCCGGGCCGCCCGACCTCCGGGCTGTCCCCCGTCAACCGCCATGCTCGCCCCCGAGCATGCTTGCTCGGGAGTCCTCGACCTAGCGACCCGGGCCGACTGGAGGGTCCTCGAGCTTCGCCCAAAAGCTGGGCACGGTCTATGAGGGTGGCACGGCATTTATCGCGGATTTCGGCTCAAGGCTTGCGCGCAAGACAGGATCGTGACGCTCATGTCTCCGCGCCCGCCACTTGCGCCTACTACACCCACGTCGCGTTGCGCCCTGCAGGAGGCGCGGGAACAGCCGCGCCCACGTCCGGACAGTAAAACGCCCCCTATAATAAATGCTTTGTCGCCTGTAATCCCCTATAAATACCTCCTCGCGCGAAGGATTCGGGGTTCGGTTCATCTTTCACCTCTCATCCCCCTTTGTACGCTGCACTTGTAATTTGCCTCCACACCTCAGACATCCATCGGACGAGGGTCATTATCTCCCGCGAGAGGTCTTAACTAGATAAAAGAGACCCTTGCTCGTTGTGGTTGTCTTGGTCACCTCGACCAGTAGCTTCGGTGAGGACCTGACGCTATACCCCCCGCGAAAAAGGGGCCTTAGGTTGATCCCTCATTCAACAAGTAAGCTCGGCGGGGGACCGGTTCCTGAATCGTCGACAGCTGGCGCTGTCCGTGGGGATCGACTGAGTCCTTTCGCGAGGAATCCCTGAGGATGCCGAAATCGCAAGACAATCAAGACCTCTGCGTCTTCGACGACGTGGAGGATGATGATGCATACTACGCCAGCGATGGCGTGGGTGGTGCAGCCGATCCGGAGGGCCACACCGAGTCCAGGAGTCTTTCCCCGGTCGCTGCAGCGCGAGAGAGTTTCCTCCGCTCGCAGCACGCTACCCTCGCCAGCGAGGAAGAATCTAGCGGCCTCCGCGGTGGCTCGAGCGGCCCTGACCCTCCCGAGCGCAGTCGAAGGACCGCGACGCGGTTTGACACCACGGTGTCGTCCTCGAGGTCTTGGCGCTCCTGCAGCGTTAACATGGCGGGAAGGGAGGGGGATCAAGAGGAGCTGTCTCCATCAGCTTCTCACCGCCACCAGCACAACGCTGGCGGGATCCACCTGGAGTTGTCCCCGGGCAGGATCCTGGCGGCCGACCACCGTCAACACGGCGGGGGGCCAGGCGCCGAGGCTGGAGGCCAGGCTCACGAAGATCCTAGCGAATACCACTCCCCAGAGCACATGCGCGACCGCCTCCCACGGTTGCCCCCAACCGCTCCCCAGAGCGCCGAGCGGCTACGGGCCATGGCGACGGTCGTGCGCAGCCTTCAGAATTTCTCCGACCAGGCGGACCTGGCGGCCATGGGAGCAGTTGTGGCCGAGAACTTGGAAAAACTCACAACCGACATAGGGATCCCAGGACCGCAAGCGCCACTCTCCTCCGCTTCGCCAGAAGCGCCCCGGCCCTCGCCGGAGGGCCGCGGGGGGCAAGGTCGGCGCCATGAGGACGCCCGGAGCAGTTCCCGGACGGCCTCGCGGGCTAGAGGGCGTGCCCCGTCTGCTTACGAGCGCACTGAATGTTCCAGCTCGGGGCTGCCTTCGTCGCGCCGGCACGGGGGCGTGTTCTCCCGCCTCACGCCGGGCGCGAAGGACCGCCTGGGCACCAACCACCATGGTCGCCATGCCCGGGCGTGCCACGACTACCCGCATTCGGTGCGAGCCTTTTCAAAGATCCTCGCGATGTCTCGTGGCTGAGCAAGTTCAAGCTCGGCCACATCGAGCGGTTCAATGGGACCCAGAACCCGAACGAGTTCCTCTCAATTTACTCCACAGCCGTCTTGGCGGCCGGGGGGGATGAGGGAGTCATGGCCAACTACCTCCCCACGGTCCTCGACGGCTCCGCCAGGACATGGCTCTTCAACCAGAAGGAAGGGTCAATCCGCTCATGGAGGCAGCTTTGAGAAGCCCTCCAGGCGAATTTCCAAAGTTGCTACACTCGCCCGGGCAATGAGCGTGACCTCGAGTGGCTGATCCAGACGGACAAAGAAACTTTGCGGCACTTCGTCCAAAGATTCATCAAGGTAAGGAACTCCATCCCGAGCATCTCGGATGAGGCTGTCGTCCGTGCCTTCAAGTTTGGCGCCCGCGATGTACGCTTCACGCAAGACCTGGAGATCCACCCCAACCTGTCGGCCAACGAACTGTTTCGTATGGCCGACCGCTACGCGAATGCCGACGAAGCTGTGAAATGGAAACAAATGCTAGACAAAGGTAAGCTACCACCCCAGCCAGGCCTCGAGGGCTCCTTAAGCAAGAAGCACTCGGGGTCCGCGGAGAAGAAGTCCAAGAAGAAGAAGAGATCGCACGTGCCGGACATGGTGGCAGCGCGACAGCGGGCGGGGTCGGCCGCGCCCACGGCGCAACGACCGAGAGGACAACGACCAAGATCGCGACGGCCAGGATTAGGGCGACCAGGAGCGCGTGGGAAGGGTTGCCCCTTCGGGCGACCGCTTCTGCCCGCTCCATCAGGCGGTCGGTCACGACCTCCGCAACTGTCGGGCCTGGGCATACCGCCTGGAGAAATTCTACAACGGCGAAGGCCCCATGCCCACTCTCCCGGCGAAGGGCGAGGCTAGCAAGGGCAAGGGCCCCGCGGACAACAACGACGATGACATGAGCTACCAGGTTCCCCGCAACCACATAGCCGTTATATTCGGGGGCTCCTCCGCCTACAGATCCCGCAGGGACCTGAAAGAGGCGACGCGGGAGGTCGGCCATATCGCTCAGGGCAAGCCGCCCGTGCAGCAGCTCAAGTGGTCTGAGCTGTCCCTTACTTTCTCAAAGGACGACTGTCCCCTTGGGATGACTAAACCTCAGAAGCTCCCGCTGGTCGTAAGCCCGACCGTCAACAATGCCAAGGTCGGCCGGGTCCTCATCGATGGTGGGAGCTCCTTGGATCTCATATCCGCTACGGTCCTGGACGAGATGCAGGTTCCTCGCTCCAGGATCAAGAGCATAACCGTCCCGTTCTTCGGGATTGTCCCTGGTACCTCGATCAAGCCTCTGGGCTAGATCGTTTTGCCCATAACATTCGGGGGCGTCGCAAACTTCTGGACCGAGCTAATCAACTTCAAGGTCATTGACTTCAAGTCGGCTTATAATGCCATCCTTGGCAGACTGGCCCTCTCCAAGTTCATGGCCGCCACACATCACGCCTATCAGTGCCTAAAGGTCCCCGGACCGAAGGGCGTCATCACCGTCAAAGGCGACCATAGTGCGGCCCTGAACCAGACGAGAAGTCTCGACATGGTCGGCAATGCCTAACGCAGCCCGACCGATCGCCGGCAAGATTCTCGCCCAAAGTTGCCCTCCAGCCCGGAGGAGAAACCAAGGCGGTCCCTCTAAGCGAGGCCGACCCGACCAAGGTATTCCACCTAGGATCTTCCCTAGATCCCAAATAGGAACTCGAGCTCATCACTTTCATCCGGAGGAACGCGGACGTGTTCGCCTAGGAACCGTCCGACATGCCCGGAGTCCCAAGGAAAGTGATTGAGCACAAAGCTAGCTGCTCGCCCGATAAAAGACACAGGCGCTAGAAGCTCAGCGATTTTCCCGTAAAAGCAAAGCGATCATCCCGAAGAACTCGACAAACTCCTTAAGGCCGGCTTCGTCAGGGATGTCGAGCACTCGAAGTGGTTGGCAAACCCGGTCATTATCAAAAAGAAAGGCGGCAAGTGGCGCATGTGTGTTGACCACACCGGCCTTAATGCCGCTTGCCCAAAGGACAACTTTTCTGATCGCCGCATCGACCGGTGGTAGATGCGATGGCGTAGTCTCAGTGATGAGCTTCGACGCCGCCTACTCGGGCTATCACCAGATTAGCTTGTTCCCTAGGGACGAGGAGAAGACCTCCTTCATCACACTGTTCGGCACATTCTGCTACACGACCATGTCTTTCGGTCTACGGAACACCGGCGCGACCTTTCAGCGCTTGATGCAGAAGACCTTCTAGGACCAGATAGGCCGGAACTTGGAAGTATATATAGATGATATCGTAGTTAGGAGTAAGCTCGCCTCGGGTCATGTATCCGACCTCGAGAAAACCTTTTGTAATCTCAATAGACATCGAATAAAGCTTAACCCTGAGAAATGTGTCTTTGGGGTGAAAGCGAGCAAGGTGCTCGGGTACCTCATCGGGCCGCAGGGCGTCGAGGCCAACCCGGAAAAAATCGAAGCCATCGAAAGGATGCGCCCTCCGGGCTTCGTGAAGGAGGTCCAGACCCTGACCGGGCACATGGCGGCCCTGAGTCGCTTCATTTCCCGGTCAGGTGAGCGCGATCTGCCCTTCTTTAAGGCGCTCTGCAGGCATGAGGGCTTTGCCTGGACAGAGGAGGCTAACCGCTCCTTCGAGGAGCTAAAGTAGTACCTGTTCAGCCCCCCGATCTTGGCCACGCTGAGGTCGGGGAGCCGCCTCTTGTACTCGCAATGACACCCCACGCCAGAAGCGCTTTGGTGGTAGAGCGAGAAGGACGCAGCGTCCGTATACTACGCCGGCGAGGTCTTGCATGCACCAAAGGAGCGTTACCGAGGTCGAAGCTCTTATACTCGCTGCTCGTAGCTTCGAGGAAGCTGCGCCACTATTTCCAAGCTCACAAGGTCGTCGTTCCGACCAACTTCCCACTTAGGGAGATCCTAAGAAATCAAGACGCCAGCGGCCGGATAGCCAAATGGGCCATGGAACTCGCAGAGTTTGATGTCCACTTCTCCGCCCGCACGGCGATCAAGTCCCAGATCTTAGCGGACTTCGTAGCGGAATGGACGAATCCCGCCCAGCCCGCCACCAAGACCCACGAATCTGGGGACGACCGCTGGACCATGTACTTCGACGGATCCCGAGCTGAACGCCGGGTCAAGGCCAGATCGGTGTCCCCTCGGGATCGGCCCAATACGCCATCCATTGCGACTTCGCGACCAACAACGCGGCGGAGTATGAAGGCCTCTTGGCCGGACTACGAGCGTGCAAGGCGCTCGGGGTCCAACGGCTAACTGTGAAAGGCGATTCGCAGTTGGTCGTCAACCAAGTCAACAAAGAGTATCAGTGTTCCGATCACTCAATAGCGCTTTACTTGGTTGAAGTGAGGAAGATGGAGCGGTACTTTAGAAATTTTGAAGTACTCTACATCCCCAAGAAGGACAATTCCCTGGCCAACCATCTTTGCAAGGTCGATCGGTTCCTCGCAGATGCCCGCCCCACTCGGGGCGCTCGTTGAGCATCTGCACAAGCCCTCCATTCCCTCTGTAGAGGAGGCAAATGCCCAGATGCCCGCCCTAACCAGGGTGCCAGTTGAGCATCTGTACAAGCCCTCCATTCCCTCTGTAGAGGAGGCACAAGAGACGTGCGGTAACGTCTCCTTCCTCGAGCAAGGTGCAAGCTGGATGACGCCATTCGTCCAATATCTTGCCCACAGGACAATGCCCGAGGAAGAAGCTGTTGCGTTCGGCCAAAAGGCGGTCCTCGCATAAGCTAGTTGAGGGCGCTTTATATCAAGAAAGGGCACTTGAGTCCTCTCCAAGTGCATATCCCAAAGGAAGGCCATTTCCTTCTCCGGATATCCATGAGGAATGTGCGGCGCCACTGTCCTTCGGACGCTATGCAGCAAAGTATTCCGCTTGGGATACTATTGGCCAACAGCCTTAGGCGATGCTCGGGCCCTCATCACGACCTGCCGGGCGTGCCAATTCCACGCCCGCAATGCCTACCAGCCAGCGTACGTGCTGCAGACCATCCCGCTCTCATGGCCATTCTCAACTTTGAAGTGACATTCTGCCTTTCCCCCGTGGTCGAAAGGGTTGTAAGTACTTGCTCGTGACCATCGACACTTTCTAAGTGGATCGAGGCCGAGTCAGATCAACCATTTCGCTCAAGCGCCAAGAGATTTTTCCGCAAAGAACGTGGTGACGCTTTGGGGTCCCCAACCGCCTCATCACAGATAACGCACTCGGTTCACCAAATAACTGTTCTGTGCCTATCATGAAGACATTGGAACAAAGGTCTTCTTTGCCTCTGTAGCTCATCCGCAGAGTAACGGAGCAGCCGAGCGAGCAAATGGCCAAATCCTTCAAGGGGTCAAGAAGAGAGTCTTCAAAGACCTCACCCGGCACGGCGGATCATGGGTGGACGAGCTTCCTTCCGTCCTCTAGTCTGTGCGCACCACAGCGAGCCGAGCTACGGGCGAGACGCCCTTCTAGCTCGTCTATGGTGCCGAGGCCATCATACCCGCCGAGATTGTGCTCGGGTCCCCAAGGGTTCACCTGGCCGATAGCATCCACCAAGGACGCGAGCGTCGCCTCGACCTCGACCTCGCCGAAGAGGCGCGCGAAGGGCGCATACGATCCGCCGCCTACCGCCAAGCTCTTCGCAGCACGCGCCAATCAATTCGACCCGAGCCCCGCAGTCGGGGACTGACGCCCCACGAATCTAGGATACGTCGAAGGCCAACAAGCTTTTCCCCAAGTGGGAAGGTCCTTTCACGGTCGTCTCAGTAGCACGCCCGGGGGCTGTCCGCCTGGCAAGGGAGGATGGTCGCGTTCTCGCGAGCTCGTGGAACATCGACCAACTGCACAAGTTCTTCGTGTAAACTTATGCTCCATTCTGCATCTTGTATACATCCATGTTTCCTCTTCTGAAAAGAATGACATGCTCGTTTCCCCCCGCTCGATGCCTATTGCCTCCAAGGTTCTTGTGAAAATTTATACAGGGTCACTGCCCACTGGTAAGCCGACTTAGCTTCGCACAAAGGCACACTCTTCCCACGATCTTGGTGACGGGCAAGAGCGCCAAGCGGGTTAGTCGTTCTAAATTTTTTTGCGCCAAAGTGGCGATGCTGCGTTCGCCAAGGCGCCACGACCAACACCATTAACTAAAACTCGCCACCAGAGGCTCCGGTCTCGATAAGCCGACCTTGGTCCGCAGAGCTTTCAGGCAGCGATACAAGTCGTGATACAAACACCCTCTTGCTGGTCCAGAGATCTAGTTCGGCCTGCGCGTGTTTGGTCGTCACAAGACCTCGCCGAGCAACCGCTGCTTTTTCCCGCTCACGACCATGCTCGCAGCTCAGGCGCACACATCCTAAGTGTTAAAGAATTCCAGGCCTTGCACATTCTCCTCCCCCGACCCAGGCCAGCATCTCTACTCGGAGAAACTGGTGCGTTGATCGGAAGGGCAGCGCGTGCTCTCCCAATTCTCCTACGAACGAACTCGTACCCGGAACTTAGGTGCACGACCTTCATTCGTAGCGGGGGCTTGGAGGGAGCGAGTTGTCACGTTAGGCGCCTTTTTCAAAATTGTCGCTAAGTGCCTCATTCTAGTTCGGCACCATAACATCATTTTTCTCTTAAAAACTTGTTACCTATTTGTAAAGTCCTTTCTTCGCCTATTTTGGGATCGCATCGCCCATGCTTCACCCTAACCCGCGCATTTACCCGTCTACATCTTGCTATCTACCTTATACTCGTTGTTCGCAGGCAATGACTCAGGGGCATGCAAGGGGAGCATTAAAATAGGCACAACCCTTGGGAAAAAGAAAAGTGTACGCTCTGCGGACGTCATCGAAAGTCATCCGAAGAACAGCCAAAAAGAAAAGAAAGAAGCCCTCTACACCCGGGCTTCGCTCCCTTGAGTGCCGCAGAGTACTTCCGCCTCAGGTCATTGATCTTGGCCTCAAGATCAATCACCTTCCGCCGGGCTTCGCGACCTTCGCGGGCTTCCTCACGGAGCTACTCAACCTCTTCATTACCTTGTTCTGTAAGGTCGGTGGCCGTCCGCGCTGCCCGCTCCAGGTCTGCCACTTTTGTTTCGAGGGCCCGAGCATTTTGCCTTTCTTTTTCAAGCTCTTGCTCGAGCCCAAGAACCTTCGTCCGGCCTTCGGCAAGGTCCTTCTCCGCCTGGCTGGATTTTATCTCAAGCTCTTGCTCAAGCACGAGGATCTTTTCCTTGCTGGCGGAGGCATCGTCCTTGGCCTGGCAGCAGCGCAGCTTTTCTTGCTCGAGCTCTTGCTCGAGCCTAAGGTTCTTCGCCTTGACCTCGGCGGCATCCTTTTCTGCCTCGCGACATCTATGCAAGAGCATGTTGTCCCGAGCCTTGAGGTCGCCCACACGCTGCTCGAGCTTGGTTATCCACTCCTCGTGCTCGGCGTGCAGCTGGGCCACGGCGTCGGGGACCTCCATCGCCGCGTCAAAATCCTCCAAGGTCTTCTAGAGGAGCTACAGGCGGGAAAGCCTCAGACGCTACCCCCAAGACACAAAGAAATGGGAAATCACAGCAGTAACAAAAGAAGCGCCCTCACTTGGGCAACGCCCGCGCTAAAATTGTCCCGAAAGCGCTGGGTAACTTCGCGCCCCCGAAGATCTTCAAGGTTCGTGTGGGGAACCGTCCCCGGGACTCCACTGATTCACCCAACGCGTGGCATATCTCAAGTGAATCAAGGAACCTCAAGGCCCCGTGATTATACCCGTGTTGGTCCTGTGATAGTTCGCCAACACGAGCATTCTCATCCAACATTGACATCACAACACATACATAATTAGCGAAGCATAAACGTTATTACATACCAAAAGGAGGACTGCTGTCCATAACGACATATTTAAAGTTATTACATCAAGTAGCAGCGGAAATCACAAGATAAATGTAACATCCCAATTTTTAGCCTTTTTAATTAATTAATATTATTTTATTGCTAATTATGAATTTTGTGAATTTTCTGAATTTATTTGGATTTTCTGAGATTTATTTGAAATCTTTTGAATTAAAAAAACATTATCTTTTGTCAAGAAATAATTATAAAAGATATTTGCAAAATAAAGTTTTTGTGAAAATATTTTATTTAAGTCCAGAATAGCTCAAAATATTTTTGGGAATTTTATGGAATTTTTTAGAGTATTTTTAAGGCCCCAAATAAATCAAAACCTTTATTCGGAATAAATAAAATAGGAAATTCGGGAGATTTTGGAATAAACAGTAGTGGGCCGGCCGGTTACTGTGCGGACTTTTGTATATTAGGAAACCCTAGAGTAATCTCGACCGTCTGTTGTGCATCGGACGGACGACAGTCATCGTCTCCGGAAGGAAAGCTCGCTACCAGATCCGAGCCGAGCTTTTGCGCCATTGCCGCTTTTCCTTGTTTTGCATGCCCTACGGTATTTAAGGAGCCTCGAGACCCTCCGCAACTCAGACAAGCCGCCGCTTTTTCCTCTTGTGCCATCACCGAGAGACTTCGGCGCGCACGGAGTCACGAGTAGCAAGAGTCGCCGAGGACTTTGCGCTGAGATTTCGTCGACCGCCGGTGATTCTTCCGCCGAAGGGATTGCGGATTTGAAGTCGCCACGTCGTGCCGCACCCAAACCGCTGATCCTTGGTCGCCGGAACACGCAGGATCGCCGCAACGTTGGTCATCGTCTTCAACACCGGCGAGTTGCGCCGCCGCATCTTCATCGTCGCTCGGGAACTCGGTGGATCGTCGGATCATCAACGGACGGGCGGGATTCGGCCACGTCGTCGGGGGAATAGGAGAACTCAAGGGTAAAGGTAAGCCGTCGATCACGGGATCAACGGCTGAAAATCGGCCACGTTTCGTCCGTACGATCGGGCGGGAAAAATCCGATTTTCCTTTATAAAAATAATTCGGGAAATTCGGAATTTATTATTTAGGGTTTATTTTCAGGATTTTCAAACTTCGAAACCTTATAACTTTTGCATACGAACTCGGATTAAGGTGATTCAAATTCCTAAAAATTTGTAAAATTGAGATCTTTCTAATGGTGGCTTTTATTTGAATTTTTGAATTTGTTTGCTCTTTGGTTTTGGTTTTTATTTGCTTTTCTCTCTCGATTCGCGTAGACGTGGAATTGTGCGAGGCTTCAGAAGGGGATTTCACAGCTCAAAGATTATTTCCAGATCAGGAGCAGGAACTTAACCAAGGCAAGTTGTGCTTTGATCATGTTGCACCCATAGATTAGATTGCATGCTATTTTGATTTAACTTATCACTTGTTATCTTATGTTTATAAATGATTTCAACTTAACTTCGGGATTAGCTATTGTACCCTTTGAATTACACCCTACCTTGTTAATTTGTATGCCATGATCCACTTGTCACCCTAGGTTGGTTAATTATAGTTGGTTAATAGAAAATCAACATGGATGGTTAGAACGACATAGAATTGCTTAGCCATGCCACGTCATCACATGTTCATGGAATATTGCTTAATAATCTTGACTAATGGAATATGGAACAATGATGATAACTTGTGGGCCATATGTGGTCGCACAAAGAGATTGAGTTGTTGTGGCAGCGGAGTCACGCAACGATGTTGATTTGTGAAGAGCATGTGGTGCTTGGTAACCAACCGGGAGATAATCACTTTAGATTGAAGCAAGTGAAAGGGGCAAGGGTGCCAGGGTGGGCCCGATGGGCGAGAAAGGGTATGTGTAAGTCTTGCTTTAATCAATCCTAAGGACTTAACCTTGCGAGCCTTTGACCTGAGTCTTACTTGCAACCACATGTGCGAATGGGACAAACTTAGTCGACTAATTTGCAAATGCTTAACTTAAGTGCTATCTTGGTGGTGTGGGTCCGGGTTCACGGAGGAAACTCACATGGCGCAAGAGGGGGGGCCCTGTGGTGGTTTAGCCCTTGATGTTGAAACCTTAGCGGGTAGCATCGGGTTAAGAGGATGCATTGTAAAGGCTTGTTCACGATCATTCGCTTTGTGTGGTGCATGGTTGTATCATGTGGGTAAAGTGCATAACCTCTGCAGAGTGTACAATCTATTCGGATAGCCGTGTTTCACGGTATTGAGCTATGCTCGAATTACAAATAAGGGTAGTTAATTAAAATGAACAATCTGTTATGGGATGGCAGGATGCCATGTGGATAATGGAATTTGATTTAGGTTGAGACTTGGGTTGATTTGCAAACAATGGAATCTATTTACTTGTTATTTATTTGTTTTACTGTCTTTTCAATCTACATATTGCTTATGTTTGAAAATGCTGCTCACTGCTTAAGAACCACTTAGCCATTCCTTTGGAATAAGCCTTGCATATAGCTATGATAGAATTGCATTCTATGCACAACTTGTTGAGTACGTGTTGGTGTACTCACCCTTGCCTACAAAAATCATCGAAGGTCAAGAAGGAGTACCATGAAGGGACGAATGTTTAGGGTGCGAGCCTTGGCGCTTGCTCGTGGTATACCGAGGGTTATCTACGTCTTCATTCCGCTGTAGCTCAATTTGTTGTTCAGCCTTATGAGGCATTGCTAAGTAAGTTGACCATAAGGTCATACAACCGCTAATATTTAGTATATTATGTCTCTGTCTTATTTACGTTGTGTATGATTATGATATTCACTAATGTTGAGCCTGTGTGCACTAGCGTGATCCTGGACTAGTGCAGTATACACAGAGGGTCCGGATTTGCATATTCGGGTCCCGACAATAAACAACAAAAGGGCCAGCGTGGCATGCCCCCAAACCCTCAGGCAACCAACTGGGGCAAGAACGGCGACTAAACGTTAGAACCATCGAAATCGCCGGTAAAAGTCCGGGTAATGCCTCATCCTCACCTGCAGCAAGTGGACAATCCGATTGAGTACAAAGAGTGTACTCGCACAATAATATACATTGTATGCTGATTTCTAGCTACATGTGGTTGCTACATCAAAGGAAGGCAAATGGCAATTTCAGATAAAGCAATATTTGAGGTAAATTGTAATCATGTATAGATTGAAAAGAATTGCATTTAGGAAACATTTGCAAGATCTAATACATAATATAACATCATCATAATTATATTCATATCATGCCTTCAAGCATTTTCCGAACCATGAGTTCCATCGCCATGTTCAATTACACACACAAGTACTCCAATACTTGTGTCTACTTTCCCACTCCCATCCCATTCTTACCAAGTCCTTAATACTCGCCAAAGGATCGACAATTCAAGAGATCGCCCTAACCATGGACGCGCTATTCAATAGTTTAAACTCGCAGAGGTACGACTTTACCCACACGACACGCCACACTCGTAAGCCAAGCTATTAACACATTTCCTTAGATGTGTCGGCCGAGGTGAAACGTGACAAACCATTTTCCAAAGATGCATGGTAGTGTATCTAAACCATCCGGATGATCTGTGACCTCGATCCCGCGTGCCCGAAGGCTCGGTGTGTGTGGATCAAGGAGTACACCGTTGTTGGACATCCCCAACTCAACAAAGTTCGAGGGACTCGAGGACATTCCCGCACTCCACTAAGCCTGTGGAATTCGTGGTCATTCCTTGACGCCCACTAAGCCCAAGGAATTCGCGTGCACATGGTTTACATAACCTAGTCATACATAAGTACTTGGTTACGCCGGTCCCATAAACGGCGTGTGGTTCGCATACGATAGTTACTCAAAGAGACGCCACGGATTTAATCCTTAGGGTCCTTAACCAATATCTCTACTCATTAAACATCAATTAAAAACATCATCATCGTAATAATAAATCTTGATCATTGCGACCGATGGGCTAAATCCATCTATCACGGTTTCTAACGGTAATCTAAGCATGGCTAAGCAATTCGAACGAACCCATACATAATAATAAACCAACCACCTAGGGCGACAATGGAACATGGAGAGAACATGCTAAGGGTTTAACACACAATATGGTAATAGCTAAGAATTCTACCCAATCATAATTGTAATTGAAAGTAAGCATGCATTTGATAAAATAGTTCCAAAGACGTAAGTTGCAAATAGTAGGAGCAATCATGGTCAAGGAGTAAGATAGTGCCTTGTTTGCTCGTTTCTGACTTCAAAGCGTAGTCGCATTCGGGAGTGCCTTCCGAAACGTCAACACCTAATGAGAAAATCCAATTCCATAAACACCAATTCAAGAACTCCAATGATGCACATGAGTAAAGAATGCATGAAATGCTCATGACGTGCAATACTAATCATAATATGAGAGTACTAATTGAGTTTTTGCATCAAAAGTTCAAGTCTTAAAGCTTTTATTGAATTATGTTCGGAGTATCCGAGTTTCACTTCGGACTGTCCGAGTGGACCCTCTCGGTATGAAGTTGAAATTCTCTTCGGACTGTCCGAAATATGATTCGGAGTATCCGAAGGTAGGTTCGGAGTATCCGAGTGGTACCTCGGAATGTCGCTAGAGACCTTCTCGGTTAGCCAATGCAGCCCTCAAGCTAATTCCTAGTCGGACTATCCGAACTTCATTCGAGTATCCGAAGGTGTTCGAATCGTCTGAGTAAAATCTCGGACCGTCCGAAGTGAAGCTTCTGTTTCAAAACGGCTGGTTTGTCTATTATCCTCTACACTTCCAAGTAATGAGCTAGGGTTTCACGGGGATGGACTAGGGTTTCAAAGGGATGGTCTAGGGTAGAATCTTACCACTACAATGTTGCTCTTGCACTTGGTGAAGATTGGTTTCGGTGAGGGGATGACGAAAAATGTCACAATGCCGGTTCTTCACGGTTCGCCTCCTCCTAGCTCACGTAGACGGCAATGCCTTCGCTTGCTCGAGCTTGCAACTACAACTAGCCCTCCTCTTCCGGCTTCCATATGACATGCGCCACCCGATTCAAGTGTGATAATGGATCCCATGGAGAAGGAAGAAATGAGCTTCAATAGCCAAAATTTCAGAACATGGAAGAAATGAAATTGGTTGCCACTCACCCAAAACTTGGTTCCTCAAGAATCCATTTGGATGGATTTGAAGCTCTTGATCTTGGCTTCAAGGGGGTGCAACATGCACAAACCAAAACTCAAGTTTGGAGGGATTTGTGGGGAGAAATGGCAAGAGTGGAGAAGAACACCTTGCTGTTTTTCTGTTCTTGAGCTGAGCAAATGAGCAGGAAAGGGGAGAAGAAACCATGGTTGAGACCTTATATAGGCTGCCCACTCATGCCTTACATGTGGGGCTAGGTCCCACATGTCATAGAGTAGGTGGAAGAGTGGGTATGGGTGGTTAAAGTGAGAAAAGACATGGAAAAGATGTGCAGTCCACAATTTTCTATGCAAAGGTAGGTCCCATGTGTCATTGACTTGTCATGTACATAGGTAGGGGTGAGTAATGTAGCAACTAGTAGGGTAGGTATGTGCAGCCTTCACTCCTCTCTCATATGCATATGGCCCACATGTCAATGACTAAGGCAAAATAACATGTGTGCAGTTTGGAAAATGATGTTTAGGGTTTTGCTACTCCTCTTTATGCAAGATGAATGTCCTAACACTTGTATGATTATCATTAAATAAGGATGTAACGACATTATGGAAGATGTTAGCGACAAGCCTTACTTACGGATTAACTAAAATCGGTCATTACAAGCCTCCCCCCCTTAAAAGAATCTCATCCTCGAGATTACACCGCTTCATTGAAGAGGTAGGGGTATTCGGATCGGAGAAAATCCTCACGCTCCCATGTGGCTTCGTCGGGGGTATGATTGCTCCATTGAACTTTAAAGAATTTGATGGTGTGTTTTCGAGTAACACGCTCCCTCTCGTCAAGAATACAAATGGGTTGCTCCTTGTAGGATAGATCGGGTTGTAATTCGAGAGTGTCTAACTCTGTGGCTTCTATCGGGACACGAAGGCATTTCTTCAATTGAGAGACATGAAAGACATCGTGCACATCGGCTAGTGAAGGGGGAAGCTCCAATTGATACGCCACCGCTCCCCGCCTTGCTATGATCCGGAAAGGTCCGATATAACGAGAGGCTAGCTTTCCTCTCACTTGAAACCGACGAACACCTTTCATTGGTGAGACTTTGAGATAGACGTGATCGCCAACTTCGAACTTAAGTTCACGGCGGCGACGATCGGTGTAGCTCTTTTGACGAGACTGCGCGGTTCGCAACCGTTCACGAATAAATCGAACTTGCTCTTCCGCCCGGCGACTAGTTCGGGACCAAAAGGGTCTCTCTCCGCACTCGCACTGGTTAAGTGGAGTTCGCAAGATCTCCCATAGAGAGCCTCGAATGGACTCATTTGGAGACTAGCTTGATAGCTGTTGTTGTAGGAGAACTCCATGAAGGGTAGGCATTTCTCCCAATTCTTGCCGTAAGTAAGGGCACAAGCCCTAAGCATATCCTCGAGAATTTGGTTCACCCGCCGGCTTGTCCATCATCATGGATGGTAAGCGGTGCTAAAGAGAGTTGAGTCCCCATGGCCTTGTGGAGGCATTGCCAAAAATGCGAGGTAAACCGGGTACCTCGATCCGAGACAATCCTTTTGGGAACACCATGAAGAGAGACAATTCGATGAAGATATAACTCAGCTAACTTGCTCCTTTGATCCGCTGCCTTGACAGAAGGAAATGAGCGATCTTCGTTAGTCGGTCAACGATTACCCATATAGAATCAAAACCTTTTTATGCCTTGGGCAACCCGTGATGAAATCCATACCAATCTCTTCCCACTTCCACATAGGAATGGGCAGTGGTTGAAGTGTGCTGCTGCACGCAAATGGTCTTTCACCCGCCGACATACGCCGCACTTTCGGCGACATAATGCAATCTCTCGTTTCATCGGGTCCACCAAAGTTTTGGCTTAAGATCTTGATACATTTTTGTACTCCCGGGATGAATGGAGAATGTGGAATTATGAGCCTCACTAAGAATTAGTGCCTTCAATTTCTTACAATTTGGCACCACTAGCCGTTTGTCAAACCATAAGACACCTTGTGGGTCCTCGGTGAAACAATTGGTCTTGCCTTGCTTGATGCGGGCTCGGATGAGTGCTATGCCCTTGTCTGTCTTTTGAGCCTCTTTGATTTGGTCCAAGAGATTAGATTTAACTTCCATGACAGCAAGGAATCCCTCCTTAACCACTTCTAGATTGAGCTTTCGAAACTCGGCGCACATGGCGTCCGATTCTGTTCATCGAAAGACGATTGCATTGAGACTTTCGGCTCAGAGCATCGGCAACAATATTGGCCTTTCCAGGATGATAATGGAGTCCCATATCATAATCTTTGATCAATTCAAGCCACCTTCTTTGCCTCAGGTTCAAGTCGGCTTGAGTAAAGATGTACTTCAGGCTTTTGTGATCGGTGTAGATTTCACAGCGATTACCGATGAGGAAATGCCGCCAGATTTTTAGAGCATGCACTACCGCTGCCAGCTCTAAGTCATGGGTGGGGTAATTCATCTCATGGGGTCTCAATTGCCTCGATGCATAGGCCACAACTCGGCCTCCTTGCATGAGTACGCAACCCAGCCCGAGGCGGGATGCATCGCAATAGATGTCGAAGCCCTTGTGAATATCCGGCAGGACTAAGACAAAAGGGTCAGTTTAACCTTCAACAATTGAAAGCTTGCCTCACATTCTGCTGACCATACGAATTTGTTCTCCTTCTTCAAAAGTTCGGTCAGTGGCTTCGCGATTTTGGAGAAGTTCTCCACGAATCGGCGGTAGTAACCCGCGAACCCGAGAAAACTTCAAATATCTGTGGTGTTCTTAGGCTGCTCCCAATCAAGTACCGTTTGTATCTTGCTGGGGTCAACTGCAACTCCGCCTTCCGATAGCACATGGCCCAAGAAGGCAACCTCCTTTAGCCAGAATTCACACTTGCTGAATTTTGCATAGAGTTGGTTCTCTCACAGCTTTTCCAAGACTTTCCGAAGGTGCATTTCATGCTCCTCTTCAGACTTGGAGTAAATAAGAATATCATCGATGAAGATGACAACGAACTTGTCGAGATATTCCATGAAAACTGAATTCATAAGGCTCATGAAGTATGCCGGTGCATTGGTCAAACCGAAAGACATGACGGTATACTCATATAGACCATAACGGGTGGAGAATGCCGTTTTTGGAATGTCCCCCGATCTGATCTTGATCTGATGGTAGCCTAATCTCAAGTCAATCTTGGAGAAGATACAGGCTCCAGTCATTTGGTCAAACAAATCATCGATCCGCGGAAGTGGATACTTGTTCTTGACCGTGACTGCATTCAATGGACGGTAATCAACACACATCCGCAAACTATCATCCTTCTTCTTCACAAATATCGCCGGGCATCCCCAAGGTGAGGAGCTCGGGCGAATGAAACCCTTCTCTTGCAGCTCCGTAAGTTGTTTCTTCAACTCAATCAACTCATTTGGAGGCATACGGTAAGGTCGCTTTGATATCGGGGCCGCTAGGGTAAAAGCTCAATGCGAACTCAACCTCCCGGTCCGTGGCATCCCCAAAGAACTCTTCTAGAAATACATCCGGGTAATCACATACCACCGGTATGCTACTTATTCAAGGAATGGCTCACCCTTCAAGGCATAGAGGTGAGCATAATCTGACTTGACATAAACACGACTTGTTTGCCGCTCGCTGGTAAGTGAAATAGATCGCTTGCACAATTGATGCATCCTTGGTGCTTGGACAGCCAATCCATCCCAAGAATAACTTCAATTCCTCCGCTTTTAATTATTATCGATCAGCTAGGAACTCTACCCCATTGACTTCAATCTTTACTTCCCGGCAGACTCGATCGGTCCTTAATTCCGATCCCGGGGTTTTAATGAGAAGTGGTGGATGCATAGGTTGTATAGGGAACTCATGATGCATAGCAAACTTCTCTTTAATAAATGAATGAGATGCTCCGGAATCGAATAATACGGTAGTCGGGTGTGAGTTGACGGAAAGCGTACCCAACACCACTTCCGGCGCATTCTGAGCTTCTTCGGCAGTCACATGGTTGATGCGACCACGTGGTGGGGTTGATGCGGTTCTTGGAGGCATTGGTCGAGGTGAAGGTGTTGCTGCCCCCGGTGTAATAGTGGGTCGAATCCCCGACGTTGCTTGGTTCTTTTGTGGGCATTGGCGTGCAAAGTGCCCCGGTTGTTTGCACTGGAAGCAAACAAGAATTGGACGAACTTGAGTGTTGGCTCCTTGCTGATTTCCACCCACAGTTGGTGGAAGACTTGGCTGCGGTGGGCGAGCAACGAACGTTGGAGGTCTCGGTGGTGCCGGAGCTTGATAGTTTGGAAATGAGGGGCGCACCATGCGCGATGGCTGCAAGTTGCCGCTTGCTGAATTTTGTGCAATCCGCTTGCGCTATGCCGAATCCTCCAACCTTCCCTATTTCTCCTCCACCACTATAGCCTTGTGGACTAAGTGCTGGAAATTTGGAAGTCATGAGCAGCGAGCTCCAGCTGCAACTCCTCGAAAGTCCCTC
The DNA here is from genome assembly GCA_036346375.1 of Guadua angustifolia. Taxonomy (NCBI): domain Eukaryota; kingdom Viridiplantae; phylum Streptophyta; class Magnoliopsida; order Poales; family Poaceae; genus Guadua; species Guadua angustifolia. The sequence continues at coordinate 1,161,858 of CM070511.1, read as the reverse complement.
CATGAAGCGCTTGCTTGCGCCATCGTTGGAGACTTCGTCAGGGCATAACGAGCCAAATAGTTGAACTCGTGAAGATAATCCATGACGGTCTTGCCACCTTGCTTCAATGCGAGAAATTCACGCTTCTTCCTTGCCATAACGCCGCGGGAACATGAGCTCGCGAAAGCCGCACAAACTCGCCCAAGTGATGACATGATCGGCGGGCTGCATAGCGGTATAGCTGTCCCACCATGCGCACGCCGCACCATCGAAGTTGATGTGAAGCGAAGAGGACCTTCTCATGGTCCCGCATTGAGCGATGGCTAGCTTGCGCCAATAGTTCGAAGCCAATCATCGGCCTCGAGCGGATCCGCAAGAGACGGAGAACGCTGGCGGCCGCGCGAAGAAACCGCCGAGTCCGCTAGCCGCAGGATGTCCCGCCTCGGCTCCTCGAAAAGGGGCTGGGGCATAGGCCGTGTTACGGGCGATCTGCTGCAGGATCAAAGTTTGATCTTGCCGGTTTTGCTCAATCAGAGCGAGGACTTGAGCCATGGTAGGAGGGGGTGGAAGTTCCTCCTCCACGCGAGGGTGGTGCTGATTTTGGCGATGTGAGGACTCCGGGTGGTCAGGAGTGACCCCCTGAGTTGGATCCTCAGTCGCTTGGGAGCTGGTGGATGGCGGCCTCGCCACGCCGAGCTTGGGAACGAGTGGTAACTCCGTCATCTGCTGCCAAAGCCAAATTAGCAACAAGTAACAGACAGCCACAACAAAGCTGAATTTAAAATATCCGCATAAAGAAACCACACAATTAAAACTCTACATGTATGCAGCAAGAAAACATGCACCAACTCCAAAAGACATCAATATAAAAAGGTTCTTGAGCCACAACATCATCCATGAGAGCAAATAACAAGGTTTCGATACAATAGCACAAGTTCTAACCAAAAGCAACGACTAAAGATGACGAGTCCAAATATATAAGAGCTAGCATAGGGTCATACGATAGTCTATTACATCAATTTAATAAGTCCGGCTCATCTCTACTTGCCCTCCACGATGGGCTTGATCGACAACTCAAATGTCCCTAAGGAATCCATGGGGAAACACATCCAAAGATGGTATCCCTGAGATCCGTGTCTTCGGGTCCAAGGGGTTAGTGAGCGCTGTGGTGATCCTATATAGAACCTAGGTACCCCGAGATTCCCGACACGCCGACGCATCACACCTCCCGAATTGATGCGCGGTGTTGGACACAACGCCCTCGCCTCTATCCCCGACACATGTGGAAACCGAAAAGGTGGGGCTACGCTGTGGCGCCGTGGAGTTGCATCCATACAATACATCCCTTGGCACCAAGTTAATCTGGACAAATTGGTGGAGGTGCCCTTGTGCCTCATGAAGACGGGCACGAGTCTCCCACATACCATGGACAAGGCAACGACAGTCGATCCAAGGCACGGACCAAGCCCGACAACCTGGCGAATGTAAGAGTCTTCTCCCATCTCGCTTTCAGCAACACCGCTGACTTCATCTGCTGATCCTCGTTGAGGGAAATATTGATACGGAGGTAAGGTCAGCTCCCACAAGTCATGGCGGAGATGGCACATGGCAACATACACCACCTCTTGATAGCCATTCCCACGGATGTCCCCTCGCTGAAGTGATAGGGAATGCCCCCGTCACCATCCTAGCAATGATATGAACCGTGGCAGTGTAGGTCTTCAATCCGGGTCCTATGGCACGCACCATAAACCGCATACTCCGGTGCATATGTGAAATTAGCTTCCACAAAGATATCCCACAGAGGGAAGGATAGCCTCCACATCTTCGGTAGGGTGACTAAAACCAATGGCCCAAAACTCATCTCATCACGTTGGAAAGGATAAGAGGAGTTAGAAACTCATTTGCATAACCAAATGAACATAAGGGTAAGATACGTAACTAAGAGGGTAAGAAATAAAGGAATGCACAATGTTATCAGTTCTGAAATTATTTGATAGCAAAATAGTTTTTGACTCAAAACATCTTCTAACTAGTCGTAGCATGGCCGTTCTAACCTACAACAAGATGGCTCGATACAAAGCACGTGGGGAACTGGCCCGGGACTCCACCGATTCACCCAACGCTGGCATATCTCAAGTGAATCAAGGAACCTCAAGGCCCCGTGATTATACCCGTGTTGGTCCTAGGATAGTTCGCCAACACGAGCATTCTCATCCAACAGTTGACATCACAACACATACATAATTAGCGGAAGCATAAACGTTATTACATACCAAAAGGAGGACTGCTGTCCATAACGACATATTTAAAGTTATTACATCAAGTAGCAGCGGAAATCACCCTGTTTCGGAGGAAGTCGCGGGCGATGTCCCGGCCGGTGAGCCCCATGTTTGTGAGCTCGCTGATCAGCATCAATGTCCGCTCCTCCTCAAGCGCGATGGGCGGGCGTGAGGTTTCGACATGGCGCGCCGCCGTCTCGGTGTAGCGCAAGGTACTCCCCTCCACTCTCCTCAGATAGAACCAATTGTCGGCCCAGCCGGCCACTGAGTCCTTAAGGGAGAAGGGGGTACTCAGACGGGTGTTGCTCATGCAGTGGAAGTACAAGGCACCGGTGCGTCCGGCGCTCCCGGTGCGGAACAAGGAGTAGAAGTGGAGGAAGAGGCTTGGCGTAGAAAGGATGCCCACGAAGCCCTCGCAAAGGTGGGCGAAGATGGTCAGGATGAGGATGGAGTTGGGATTCAGGTGAGTGAGTTCGCACTCGCAGTGCACGAGTACGTCTTCCAGGAATTCGCTCTCGGGCATTCGAAGCCCGTTGACGATGTACAGCTCTCACGCGACTATCTCGCCGGCGCGCGGCACCGGAGCCGCCTCGCCATCCGAAAGCCACCAGGAGCCCACGCCAAGGTACCCGAAGTCCTGGAGCACCCGAAGCCTCTCCGCGGTGGACTTGCTTACGCCGAACTTCGCCATGGGAGGGGTTAAAGGAGAGGGCGTTGGGGAAGCAGAAGGAGGTTCGGAGGATGAAATGCTTTCTCGAGTCTAATCACGAGTCGTGGGGGTGAAAAGTTTGCAAAAATTGTTCCCGCCTGATATTTATAGGCAGAGAAGTCGAGCGGGCGGGAAAACCGCTCCGTCTGCCAATGGCCAACGCGTGGCGGTTCAGTCTCCGGAACCACCCTGCGGCAGCGTAGACCCCAAAAAGCTGTCAGAGTCATACCTGCAAAGCTTCGTGGAGAAGGAACCGCCGCGACCTTGTGCCTTCGTTACGGCGTTTCGCCCGAGCCGCGACCAAAGCGCACCCAGCTCTTCGCCACAAAGGCCCTCGCTCCCGAGCAAGCATTGCTCGGATGCTGCGGTAGCTCTTCACCGCAAAGACCCTCGTTCCCGAGCAAGCATTGCTCGGGTGCTGCGGTATCTCTTTGCCGCAAAGATACTTGTTCCCGAGCCAGCGTTGCTCGGGAGCCGCGATAGCCCTTCGACGTGGAGTTCCGGTCCCTTGTCAAGAGTATGGAGGCTTAAGGCGGTGGCCCCGGTTGAAACGGACGCCCCCCTTTAGCCTCGGGGGCTAGCTGTCGGGGGTTGAATATTCTCCGTAGACGACCATCGCACCCCGGCGGCCCCGGGCATGTCCTTGCTCGGACCTAGTCCTCTAAGAAAGGTCTCCGGGCCGCCCGACCTCCGGGCTGTCCCCCGTCAACCGCCATGCTCGCCCCCGAGCATGCTTGCTCGGGGGTCCTCGACCTAGCGACCCGGGCCGACTGGAGGGTCCTCGAGCTTCGCCCAAAAGCTGAGCACGGTCTACGAGGGCGGCGGCATTTATCGTGACGGCTCAAGGCTCATACAAGACAGGATCTGCATGCCGCGGTCTCGCGCCCGCCACTTGCGCCATCGCACCCACGTCGATTGCGCCTCATGGAGGCGCGAGAACAACCAGCCCACGTCCGGACAAGAAACGCCTGTAATAAATGCTTTGTCGCCTGTAATCCCCTATAAATACCTCTTCGCGCGAAGGATTCGGGGTTCGGTTCATCTTTCACCTCTCATCCCCCTTTGTACGCTGCACTTGTAATTCGCCTCCACACCTCGGTACATCCACTGGACGTAGGGCTGTTATCTCCCCTGCGAGAGGCCCGAACCAGATAAAAGGAGACCCCTTGCTCGTTGCGGTTGTCTTAGTCACCTCGATTCGTAGCTCGGTAGGACCTCGGACGCTATACCCCCCGCGAAAAAGGGGCCTTAGGTTGATCCCTCATTCAACAAGTAAGCTCGGCGGGGGACCGGTTCCCGAATCGTCGACAGATACTAAGGAATAAAACAATCACAATCACCAATAGTTTTGTAGAATGTTTAAGAGAGGAATTAATTTGTTGTGCTCTCAGATTTTAGGGTTTGGATGAAGATAAGGATCTTCACCACAATCACAAATGTAACTAATCAATTCAATAACTTAAGCCTTAAACCCTTACCACCTTAGCATGCACATGAAATGATTAAGTATTATTCACTGTTATAAAATTAATGTGTTCAGATTAGCTAGAAAACGTCAGTTTTATCTGCAAGCAAAGATCTGATTAGACTAATAACAGAGCCAATATATATTGTAGGTTTAGATCAGTTCAAAGATCACTTAACAGAATAAATATAAGCAACTTAGTTCAGTTTAATATAAGCAAAATCAACTCGATGTATAACTACTACCCGACCATTAGCTAGCTAAATCAGATCAACATCTATGAACCAATCAACAGACAGTGATATAATACCGACAAAATCAAAGCGATAACAGAAATGAATACAAGTCTAGCAGTTCAAGGCTTAAATCATTTCATCAATTGTCATATTCATGTAGTAACCCTAATTTCATCACAGAGCAACACTAGTATCTTAGCCAACAAGAATCAAGTGCAGAACCAAAAATACTCACAGAGGGAACAGCACTCGAATCGTGGAGCAAGCAAGGCAAAAAATAAACGGAGGAGGGGGGAGGGAGGAGGGCACCACCGATGGAGAGGGGAGACACCACCCACGGGGAGGGGAGACACCACCGTCGGGGAGGGCGTGGCTGATGGGGGAGGCGCCGCCGAGGGAGGAGACCAAGGTCGAGGGAGGGCACCTCCGAGCTAGGGCGAGGGCGCGGCCGAGGGGAGAGTGCGCCGCTGAGGGAGGGCACCTCCGAGTTAGGGCAAGGGCGCGGCCGAGGGGGGAGCTAGGGCGCCGCCGAGGGGGGAGGGAGCTAGGGTTACAATAAACTAAGTGTGCGCGGGACTTGGTGAAATGGCAAGCCAGAGGATTTATTGAGTGGCGAAGACCATTTCAGCGGTTGCTCGATTGAACCGTGCAGGGTAGTCATCCTGCACGGTTCAATCCCACAACCGTCTGAGAAAACCATGTTTTTCCCAAACGGTTGTGGGATTGAACCGTCTCGACGACTACACCTGCACGGTTCAATCCCGAGAACCTGCTCGAATGACTCCATCCTGCACGGCTTAATCTCTGCACTGCCCTGGGATGGACCATTCTATACAGCTACTTTATTTTAATCAATACACATGTCAGTAATTAATACATGTCCATATAGTGCTGCTTAATTTAAATTAATAGTTTAATACATCTCAGTAATTAATACATGTCCATATACACATACACCTGCTTAATTTTAATTTATCAATACATGCATCTAGTAATTAATACTTGTCATGACAACACTTGTTTATTATTTTGTACAAAAATTAGCCCTTCACGATGGTCAACACGTGTGTAGCTAGCTTTGTCAAGTTGGTCTTCCTGGATTGTGACGCCGGTACCAATAGGAGGCAACTCGTCGAATTGATTGTATTCTTCCTCATCTACCACATTCTCGACTCCGACAATCCTCCTTTTTCCCTGAAGAACAACGTGGCACTGCTTGTTGGATGGGTCGGTTACATAGAAGACTTGAATAACTTGGTTGGCGAGAACGAATGGTTCCTCTTGGTATCCGAGACGTTCGAGCACCACAGTTGTGACGCCGTACTTGTCAACCTTCACGTGCTGTAGGTTAACCCAACGGCACTGAAATAAGGGGATCTTGAATAGCACATAGTTGAACTCCCAAATTTCCTCAATGAACCCATAGTATGAGCTCCTCATTGATCCAGTGGTATTCAGCGCATCGATGCAAACACCGCTATTCTGGTTTGTGCTCTTCATGTCCTGATCTCTCGTGTAAAATATGTACCCATTTAAATTATATCCTTTCCATGTTACAACCGTAAAAGCTGGCCCTTTTGCCAACCATGTCAGTGTCTCACCTGACATGCTTCCAGTAATGGGCTTTCGCTCCTTAACCAGCTGTTGAAGTGAAGGTTATGTCCGTCGATGATCCAAACTCGGTACCAAGATCGATTTTGTTGCCGTAGCCAATTCTTGTGCTCGTCGATATACGGGGCCACAATAGCCATGTGTTGCAAAACTGTGAAATGGGCTTTGGTGCACGCAACTGGATCAGGTGTGATTGCTTTCCTTCCGATGGTTCCAATGCCCTGGAGCCTCCCCTCACGGCGGGATCGAGGCACACCTATCGGTTTGACCTGAGCCATGTAATCCACACAGAATTCGACGACCTCTTCTGTTGCATAACCTTCGATAATACTACCCTCTGGTCGAGATCGATTCCGTACGTAGGATTTGAGAATTCCCATGTACCTCTCGAACGGGTACATGCTACGTAGGAACACAGGCCCGCACATCTTTATCTCCCTCACAAGGTGAACAATGAGATGGACCATGATATCGAAAAATGATGGAGGGAAATACATCTCAAGATTACATAGAGTCATTACCACCTCGCCCTGCAGAGCATCAAGTCCTTTGGGATCGATGACCTTCTGAGCAATTATGTTAAAGAAATAACACAGCCTTGTGATTGTCTCCCGAACCTTGGTCGGTAAAATACTTCTAATTGCCACAGGGAGCATCTGTGTCATAAGCACATGGCAATCATGGGACTTCATGCCAGTTAAACTCAAATCGTTCATCGAAACAAGTCTCTTCAGGTTGGACGAGTAACCGGATGGAACTTTCACACCATGCAAGCATTGGCACAGTTCCTTTCTCACGGCCTTGGACAGAGTTTAACTAGTAGGCTCGCAGTATGTTCGGCCTTTTTCAGTCTCTTTCGGTGCTAACTCAGGTCTGATGCCCATATCGACCAAGTCAAGCCGTGCATTGATACCGTCCTTTGTTTTACCCTTAATGTTCAGTAAGAGACCAATCAAACTATCACAGACATTCTTCTCTACGTGCATTACGTCGATGTAGTGCCAAACTTCTAAGTGCTCCCAATAAGGTAGGTCCCAAAATATTGATCTCTTCTTCCACATGCTCTTCTCACGGGTCCTCGATTTATGTCCCTTCCCTAGCACAACATCCAACTTCTTAACCATATCATGAATGTCTGAACCGCTTAAAGGCTTTGGAGCTAAAGCGTCTTCGGTTGTGCCGTCGAATTGTTTCTTCATCTTGCGGTATGGGTGATTTCTCCGAAGGAACCTACGGTGGCGCATGTACATGGTTTTGCGTGAGTGATTCAGCCAGACACTCTCGGTGTCATCCAAGTAGTGTGTACATGCTTTGGCTCCTTTTGTACTCTGCCCCGACAGGTTAGCAAGGGCAGGATAATCATTTATGGTGCAGAACAATAGGCAGCACAAAGTGAAGTACTCTCGTTTGTGATCATCCCATACCTGCACCCCAGGAGCCCACAATGTGTTCAGATCTTCCACCAATGGTGCTAGGTACACATCAATATCGTTCCAAGGTTGCTTCGGGCCTTCGATGAGTAGAGACATCAATATGTACTTTCGCTTCATACACAACCAAGGAGAAAGGTTGTACACACAGAGATTTACAGGCCAAGTGCTATGACGGCTGTTCATGTTACCGAAAGTATTCATTCCATCTGTACTCAATCCGAACCTTATATTCCTCGGATCCGCTGCGAATTCTTCAAACCTCCTATCAATGTTTCTCCACTGAGTTGAATCAGCAGGGTGCCTAGTCATTCCATCGTTCTTACGCTCATTCGAGTGCCATCGAAGCAATTTTGCCTCTTTTGGGTTCACAAACAACCGCTTCAAACGGGGAATTATAGGCAGATACCACGCCACCTTAGCGGGAGGTCCTTTCTTCACCTCCATGCCCTCGGCGTCATCATCTGATCTATCTTTACGCTTGTACCTGGATGTGTTGCACATTGGACATACATGCAAGTTTGCGTCGCTTATGACAGATCTGATCATTCTGGACAGCATGTATTCTTTCTACTTCCATTCCCAAGGGACAAAGAACCTTTTGACTTTGTAGGTGGTTGTCGACAACTCGCTTCCCTCCGAAGCATATCCGCTAATGCATCTAATAATATTGCGGAAACTCTTGTCGGACCAACCGTTGCTTGCCTTTAATTTCAGCAATTCCAAAGACGGACGACAATTTTGTGTATTTGGACTTGCAACACGGGAACAAAGGTTTCTCCGAGTCGCCTATCAAGCCTGAAATTTTACATACTCCGCCATCACGGTTCCTTCGCATCCGTAGCATCTGATCCAGATTGTCATCAAAAGTACAATCGATATCATCCGGAGTATCGTCGACTTCGTCCACGATGGTAGTACTAGTTGGTCCCTGCATAATCTGCTCTTCACCGTGACTGGTCCAACATGTATACCCCCTTTTGAAACCCCGTAGAATCAAGTGTGCTTCAATCTGCTCTGGGTTTCGAAATATCCGAAGATTCTCACAGTCAACGCATGGACAAGGCATAAATTCCACCCCCTTGTTCGACATATCTAACTCTGCAGCTCTTCTAAAAGCGGAGACACCATTAATGTACTCAGTGCTCGCACTGTTCTCAGCATCATCCAGCTTCTGTCCATCTATGCAACATATGTAACAATAGGTGTTAAATGACGAATATGACGAATTTAGATCATAAAGTACAAATGGATCTGCACAAGGTATAGCAAATGTATCTACTTCACATCATAAAGAACAAATTAACCAGCTTAATTCATTTCCCTCTACACCAAGATAGATACAACAAGCTAGATCTAGAACACAACTTCATTTCCCCAAGATAGATATAAAATGTAATTCAGATTAGAAGCAAATACTAACCTTGGATGACCAAGAGCACAAGGATCTGCAATCAAATCTCCAAATCTAGGGCCTCTTTCACAAGGAACGCCTCTCAATCGCAGCCACCTCAGAGACGGTCGAGGAAAACCTAAAAAAATAGAGACGGTCGAGGCTCTCTGCCTTATACACGTAAGAGGTATCATCGCAGACGGTTTTATCTACAAACCGTCTATGATGTGGAACATCTCAGACGGTTTGTCGATAACACCGTCTGCGATGTGAGAGGTAGATCGCAGACGGTTTTGTATAAACACCGTCTGTGATGTCACAGACGGTCTATAGACGGAACCTAGATAAAACCGTCTGCGATGTCACATAACATCACAGACGGTATATAGACGGAACCGTCTGCGATGACATCTCAGACGGTTTTAGTCAAAAACCGTTTGTGATGTCACATCAGTCGCAGACGGTTTTTGACTAAAACCGTCCGCGATGACGACCCTTCGTCTTCGTCTTTCCAGTATTTGATTGTCTCGTCTTCCCAATGCAGACGCGCTGCGCTGCATCATATCGCTTTGTCTTCCCAATGCACTTGTATTGCCATTTAAGAACCGGCCCTCAGCCGGCTCTGCTCCACTACCTCCTCCTCTGCCTCTAAGCAACCCGCCAAGCACGAGCAACACCCAAGCCATGAGCAACCCGCCAAGCACTCCGCCTCTGCCTCCTCCTACCACCTTCTCCTCGGACGACGACTCCTCCAGCTCCCCGACTTCGCCTCCTCCTACTCCGACCGCCTCCTTCCCAACCCGCGTCGGGCGTAAGCGTTCGGCGCCTGTCTCCTCCGACTCTGACTCCGATCGCGACTCCGACTCTGAGGAGGTCCTGTGGGACTCCGACAATGAGGCCGCCTACCCTGATGGCTGGGAGCTAGAGGATGATCCAGACCGAGCCGGGTCGAGCGAACTGGACGGACAAAGCGATGACTCGGCTACCGTTGATGTAACGACCCCCATTTTTACACAGAATGCAAAAATGGAAATCTAATGTGCTCGCAGTACTAGTCCCTGGATCAGTAGCTAGCACGCACATTTCAACACTTGGAATCACAACCATACAACATATTAATTAAGCGGAAATGAATAATTACAGAAATAATACAACTCAGAGAAATAGCAGCAAAGAAGCAAAGCCTTGTAGTGTACCCATCCAATCCCGCAGGCAACTGACCAGGCATAAATCCTTAGAAATACCACGGCAAAAAGGATCCCGCAACCTGCGACGAACAAACTTCAAGCTTCAGATTCTCATCCACCTAAATAATAATTAAGCAAGGGTGAGTACTTTCGTATTCGCAAGACTTGAGCAAAACCTATCATACATGCGGCCATTTCAAAGGAAAGGCTACTACAGTTAATTTGCATAAAGCTTAATTTGTATTTGTAAATCCAAGTTATTTGCAAATGGAATTTGTAAGAGCATTTAATTGATAACAAATAAGTAAAGCATAATAACACTCACAGTCCTCCATGACGTGAGCGATTTAATCATTCCATATCCTGAAATCCATCAATGTCGGCCCTTCGACGCAAATCACAGTTGCAAAGACAAATGATACCAACCCCTTTCAAAATAATAAAACATTTAACTCGTGCAAGTTCACTAAGACACCCTTGACCGCTGCAGGCTAATTAATTAGATTTAACTCGCAGAGGTGTACAAGCTGTACCCACAAGACATGACCTTTTCTTTATGCCACACGCTTCACATCCAAGCGTAAGCGCTGTGGCGTAATGTTCATGACGAAAACCTTTACATTACCTAGGTTAACTTTGCACCAGCGACGGGACGTTGAGCCCATACTATGATAGAAGAACTCAGAGCATAGAAATGTTGGAACTTCCCAAGCATGGCGTACACCGTTGTGTTGGCAAGTGTGACTCCCAACACCTCGGTGTGGGCACCCCGTCGAGCAAACCTTAAAAAGGAGAGCCCGCACTACTTCGGCCTTCCAAAATGCAAAGTTAAACTAGATAACTTAATCGGTTTAAGGCTGCCCCATCCCAGCACTTGTGGTTTGTATGGATTTTCTTGGATCATACAACACGATGTTCGGTCCTTAATCCGACACGGGCAATACTTTACCCTACACTACGTGCACTTCCTTTTTGCACATCCCATTAGTGCCAATAATCTGCGTCAAATCCATAGTTTTATTTTGGGTTTTAATCAAACTATCCGCAACCAACAAATGCCATTTCAAATGTTTTCAGGAAACAATTTTAATCTGATCATTTACATCACTGATTCTAAAGCATGGCTAAGCATGAATAATATGAGCGCATATACCCATGATGACATTAAGTAGTGCCTATCCTCAATCTATGGTTATCAAGGTTCACATGTCCAAAATTATCAAAGAAGGATAATGAGGCAACAGGTATAACTACCAAATCCACAAAATAGCAGATTTATATAAAATAAACGCATGCATGAAACAATTTGATGCACAAAAGGAATATAAAATACTGGGATCAATATGGTCAAAGGATGCTTGCCTTGCTTAATCATTGCTTACGGCGAAGACGAGGATTACGGCTGACGAAGGCGACGACGACGGAATAGAGACGTCGGGATCTACACGTCGATCAACGGAAATAACGCAAATAAAAGACTTCAATAAGAGCAAAAGAAATAGATAGCAAAACAAATAAACTCTTTACAAGAACAGGGATTGCTCTTTATGAATTTATTAATCTTATTTTATGAATTCAAGATGCAAAGATTGATTAGATTGATAGAATTAACCATGAATTACAAGGGTCATTGATTTTACTATGCATAGCGAGATTTTGCCAATCCGTAATATTTACGGGTTTTGCTCTATTAGGATTCAGATTCAAAGCAAGATGAAATAGGAACATTTTCTTAGATTACGATAGATTATATCCTAAAGATCATTTCTAAGCTGTTCTTCACATTATTTGGATTTAGATGAGCTGCTTTGGCGAGTTAATGAAAAAGCTTAAACGATCACATTATATTATGAATGGATACTTCTTTATCTTTGATTGATTTCACGCAGAATTAGCTTTACGCAAGTTAGATCTGTTGATTTAGGCTACTGGGATTATTTTCAAGATATTTGAGAAGGTTCTGGTGATACAAATATGTAACACCCCAATTTTTGCTTTTCTTGCATTAAAATGGTATTTTGAATTTTTGAGAAATTTCTGGAATTTATTTGGATTTATTTTGAATTAATCCATTTACCAAATTAATTAAATAATAGGAAAGTTAAAATAAAATTTTACTGAAAATATTTTATTTGAGTCACAAATGTCTTAAAATATTTTTGAGAATTTTTCCAGAATTTTTCTGGTATTTTTAATGCCCCAAATGAATTATTTGATTTTCGGGAATTGTTTTTTAATCGGAAAAGAATTAAAAATCGGATGAACAGTGTTGGGCCGAACACTGTGAGGCCCAGCTCGAAAAAACCCTAAGCGCCGCAGCCGTCCGATCTTCATCCGACGGTCCACGTTGCCACGCCGCTAATCCGAAGTTGTCACGGACTCATTGCCGCCGTGTGGGCCTCGGTTTCCGCGCGTTTCACGGATGTCGAGGGCACTATTTAAGGCGCCGCCACCCATGTCGTGATCCCCACCTCGCGCCGCACCCAGCCGTACACCGCACGTCGCCCGAGACACCGCCGCCTCGCCGCACGAGCTCGCCGAGGTCTTCCAGCCATCCGCCGCACTTCTTCGCGTCGTTTCGTCGCCGCCGGTGATCCTCCGCCGTCGCCCGTGCTACCCCCGAACTCACCTTTTCAAGCTGCGTCGGGATCGTTACTTCTTCACGCCGGAGGAGCGCCGGAGTGCCGCGGGCATCGTCGTCTTCCCCAGCTCCATCAGCAAGCGCCGCCGCACCATCGCCGTCGCCCCGAGCTCCGTCGACCGTCCGATCGCGCATCAACGATCCAGATCTCGCCACGCCGCCCATAACATAGAACCTCATCTTCAAACCTCACCCGTTGGATCTAGATTCAACGGCTCGGATCGCGACCGCACGTGCCTTTGTCGCATGTGTCATCGACAAACATGGGCCCGCATGTCGGCCACCAAGATCAACCGGTGACGTCAGCCGAGCGTCACGGTGGGTCCCACTGTCGGCCGGGACGACCAAAGTCGTCTTGACGCCAAGACGGGAGCGGTCAGTCGGCGTCGGCAAGGCCACGTGTCACTCTCTGGTGGCGACACGTGTCACAGATGGCTTAATAATTATTTTTCGAAAAAGAAAATATTTATTTAATTCGGATTATTGAATTAAAATGTATTTTGAAACTTCAAACGCTTATAACTTTTGCGTTTTAACTCCGATTTGAGTGATTCCAATTTCTATAAATTTGTAAAATCAAGCTCTTTCTGTTAGTGAATTTTAATTGAATTTTTGACATGAGTTGCTCTCTGTATTATTTATTTATTGTTGTTTATTTGCGTTCTGGCGTGAGCGTTGAAGTGCCCGAAGGTTTCGAGGGAGAGGTTCTGACCCAGGAGCAAGCTCAGGAACCAGAATCAGTACTTTTTGAAGGCAAGTTGTGTTTGATCATGTTGGACCTATCATAGAAAAATTATTTCGATTTAATTTATTGCATGCTAATTTAGTAAAAATTGGTTGAATGAATTTTGTGATTAGCTAAATGCCTAGTTGCTGTATGCCACCTTGTCGTATATAATTGTAGGCCATGAATCATTTGTCACCCTAGGTTGTGGATTAATAGTTGGACATTAATTATTGGCCAACATGGGTTGAGTAGACCGTAAGTAGTATGCTTAGCCCTGCCACGTGGAAATTTCATGATTTTGGAATACCAAAGTTAATATTGACTTAATGAGATATGGAACGTATTTTGTGAATGAGACATGTGTTATTGAGTTGATGATGGCACGTGGTGCAATGGTAAAGAACCGGGGTGGAAAAATGATTTAGACTGAGGCATGTGGCAAGATTGTTTCTAGTGGGCCAAGAGTGGCAAGGCGGTCGATTTGGTTTTATTGGTTTGGATATTTAAGGTCATTCTTGGTTAGTCTTGCCTCGGTCAACTAAGGACTTAACCTTGCGAGCATTTGAACTGAGTCTTTCATACAACCACAAGCTCCGTAATGGGACGGGCCTAGCCGAGTAAACTGGGAAATCTATTCTTTGGTACTGTCGTGGTGGTGTGGGGCCGGAGGAGGGTGAGAACTCACATGGCGCAAGAGGGGGCCCAGGTGTGGTAACCAGTCCCTCCAAGTGTTGAAATCTTAGCGGCAAGATCGGGTTTAGAGCGGAACTTTGGAAAGGCTTTATTACGGTTATTTGCCTTGGTGGTATTTGATGTCTCTTGTGGGTAAAGTGTATAACCTCTGCGAGTGTACAACCTATTGAATAGCCGTGCTCACGGTATTGAGCATCGCTTCATGATTCTGATCAAGGGTTAGATTTTCATGAAAACGACTTGTTTATGGAAAATGCTTGGGTTGGTAATGATGAACTGGACTTAGGACAGAAAAATGATTTACGATTGAAATGTTTGTGAAAGCTACTATTCCTACTACTGTTTTACTGCTTTGCAATCTATTACTGTTTACTTGAAATGCTGTACTGCGCATGAACCACCGCCTATCCTTTGTACTAAGCCATGCATGTAGCATATTAGCATTGCATTCTGTGCATGACTTGCTGAGTGCTCAAAGTACTCACCCCACAACAACACAACTTCAGTTGAAGAAGAAGCAACCCCTGCTCAGGAGGAGTAGTATCAGGAGGAGCCGACGAACTAGGGAGCGAGCCCAGTCAGTTGCCTGTGGCAAATTGGTTGGCGCCACGAGTTTATTTTATTTCCGCTGCATTTGAATATTTTAATAAGTCTTCGCCTTGCGAGGCGTATCTTTGTAATTTGACCCTAAGGTCAACCAACTAGTTTGAGTATTTAATTAAAGTACTTCCTTATTTCGCTGGTTATGACTGTGATATGTACCAATGTTGAGACTGTGTGCACTAGCGTGATCCTGGACTAGTGCAGAATACACAGAGGGTCCGGATTTGCATATTCGGGTCCCGACAAAATATCTAATACACAGATTTCTACATTCTTTCCTAAAGTTTATTCATTCGCATTAAGGTCCAAAGTAATGTGATTACTTAGGGTTATTCAGCTATTAAGATTAATATGCAAATTATGGTAAAATATGGTTATTTCTTCATAATAAGACGATTTATACTTTGTATAACAATCCTAAGCTAATTCCATAAATTTTAGGCTTTAGCTGATACATTATATTTTTTGCTTAAAATGCTAATATATTATCAAAGTTCACTTTAAAAGAAATCGAATTGAACATGTGTAGTGAACGATTATCACTTAAGGTATTTGCGACGATAAGTTTTATATGCGAAGAAGATGATAAACGAAATGTTTTCACATACTATGACGGTATAAATACCATAGAATGTTGATGAGCTATTATTTTACTATTTTGCATTTAGACGCAACATTGTATTCGTTGTTGAAAAGGCTTAAGTGGTATTGTAAAGTTGACGATATACGGAATCGGCAAGAATAGGAAGTGCGGGGTTAACACTTAAGGGTTTTGAGCTATTAAGCATAATATGCAAACTTTGATGGAATGAGATTCTTTTTATAGAATATGGTAGTATAAACTTTGTGCAGCGTTTCTAAACTAGTTTTACATATTTTAGTGTTTAGACGAGTTATTCTATCTGTTGTTGATATAGTCTAAATGATCACAATGCGAATCACTAAATCAGTCAAGCTTCATTTTGAGTTTGCGACTACGTTATATAAGATCTTTAATTCATTTTTCAGGTGTTAACAGAATACCATCCTAGAAATGTTTTAAAGTTGATTTTGCATTATTTTAGCTTTAATTGCAATAGATTACCCATTTACTTATTGTTATAATTAACATTTCCTTTTATTAAAAGAATGCAACTTAAATATTATTTTAAATATTTTTACATACATGGATCTTTACTGTTTTAGGAGATTAATACAAATTATTTCATCATTTTATGAGCTTTTACATCTTGTTACTTTTACTAATGACCATATTAAGGTTATTAGTGACTATAAAACAAATAATTTAAAATGAGTTCAACATTTAAATATTTTTATATATTTGAGTTTATTATGATCCCAGAGACACATAAAATTTCTTTAATGATTTTAAGAATTATATTTTCTATGTAAGCAATAATATACATAATTGAATTTTATTCTTAATTTTAATTTTAATAATTGCTTTGTGACTCAAAAATTAAATGTTTTTGGATATTTGAATACATACTGATCCTAGCATCACATTAATATTTATTTCACCATTTCATTTCTTATTATTCACAAGTTGCCATTAAAACCATATTAGCAATATAATCAAAGTTTAATATAAATAATTATTCTGCAGATCAAGAATTAAATGTTTTTACATATTTATGTTCTTTATGATTTTATATGAATATTAAAATTTATCTCATTGAATTTTAATTAAGATTGCACAAGATATACAAGAATGAATTCATTTCAGAGTTGGAAATGCATTGGAAAATAAAAATACGCTTTCGGAGCAATGAAAACGCCTTTACCCTTTGGACTGAAGAACTTGCTTGGTGACATGGGTGGTGTGCAGAGGAAGAAAAGCAGCGGTTGCTAGGCCTGGCGGCGCGGCGCTCGGCGACTTTTCCTAAGAACAGCGAGCACACCATGAGAAAGAGCTCATGAGGTGATTCCGGAGTGGTATCAATCTGTGGAAGAATCTGGGAGAGGGGCGCACCCGAGCTCCAGGCGGCGGCTCTAATGGCGGACGGTGGTGGAGAAGAACCAGGGCGAGGGAGTTCGGATGGGTTCCGGGTTTAGCTTCAAGGTGACACGGGGATTCCGTTTTTGGGCTTATCTCGACCGGAGACACACGGAGGAGCTCCGCCCACAGCGGCCGGCCATGGAGGAGACGAGCAGAAGAGGGCAGCACGATTTTGCATACAGAGTTCCAGGGATTGTTGAGGGGTTTGATTCCTGATATGCTAGTGATGCTCTAGCCGAAGTTAATTGAGTATTGGTTGAAGGGATCGGCTGAAATCGAAGTTGGGCCGAGCTTCAGAGCTCGCAGGAATGGCGGAAAGGATTGGGGGTTTCTTGCGCTCAGTTGAAGAGAACGACAAGGAATGGAGAGGGAAGTAGTGCGCTGCCTCTGGAGTGGCTTTGTAGTGGTCTGCTGGGCTGGGACGCGCGGTAGTGATCGAGCTTGCCTCGATTGTCCAGCGCTCAGAGCTTCGAGAGTTTTCCCCAGTGGAGCGAACGGAGTTGAGGGCGATGAGTTCGGCAGCAAGGGACCTGGGACCATTGTCAGTGGCTGGGACTTCTACATTGCACCAACGGAACGGAGCAGCAGTGATTGGCCCACACGGCAGTGAAGGTCATGGTGGAGGCAAAGCAAATTGAGAATTTGGCTGCCAGCTGCATGAGATAATGCTCAATGGATAGGTTATCTACCATGCCTGAATTTTGATGAGAGATTTTATTTAGTGATGAGTTGCCAGTTATTTGCCTATTGTAAAATTTTAAGATGAAAATACTATTCACAGAAATTATAATAATTCTGACGAGTTACAGTGCACATATTTCTGTTTTCCTGATTTTGATTTATCAGACAATTCAAATATTTTTATAACTTTTTGAAACTTTGTTTTTCAAAAGGATTTGATCTCAGAATGCTTCTATAAAATTTTCAAGTCAAAATATGGTTTCATTATTTTATAAAAATTCTGACATTAAGATTTTCAAAATTTCAGAGCTTCTGTTTTTGAATTATTTGGAAGTGTTATATCTCATGATCTGTTCCTAGAATCTTTACCAGAGGTAAATATCACTCTAAGGGTATTATGAAAATTTTCTTGGATTCAGATAATGTTTGGATGATTTCCATTCTTTATTCTATTTGTTGGATTTTCATACGATACAAAACTTCCAAGGAAATTCAATTAAAAACCTATGATGCCAAGAAACTCAGAAGTAAATATTTTCAAACTCAAAATATATATTTTTAATTTATTAAAATTTTGGGATGTTACAGCTGACTCCGCCGATTCGTCTACCCCTCCGGCCGAATCCAACGACGACAACGACAACGACGACGAGTAGTCGTTTGTGTCATTTTAGTGATATTTAATTTCGTAGCATTTTGTAATGATAATATATAATGCAATCTAACTAGCAGTCTTTTGTAAACAACTTTTGTAATGATCTTATATATTAATGCAATCTTCTCATGTCTTCTTCATGTTCTTCTGCAATGATCTTTTGTAGTAGTCTTCTGTAAACAATTGATGCTCTTTTCAAGTGGCGCGCGATTTCTCTGTGTTCAATTGATGATCACATACGGTTTGTAGATAAAGACGTCTGTGATGAGAAAATATCACAGATTGATTTATCCACCAACCGTCTATGAAGTTATACCTATCATCCCAGCCGGTTTGTAGCTAAACCCGTCTGTGATACTTCACAAATCACAGACGGTTTTAACTACAAATCGTCTGTGATGTGCTGGAAAATATCACAGACGGTCTGTATTGGAAACCGTTTGTGATAATCAGATATCATAGACGGTTTAGGAGCAAACCGTCTGTGATGTGCCCGAAACACATCACAGACGGTTTGCTCCTAAAACCGTTTGTGATGATGTGTCTAATATAGCCCCTTTGTAGTAGTGATTACTGTTGTAGGTAGAAGATCTAGGATGTTTTATGCAACGAATTTGTTACAAGCCCTGATAGTAATCTTAGATAGAGAGAACAAGCGGCCACTCTTAACTTTTGAAACACCCCAAAATTTTCAAAATGAGCTTCTTTGAATTAATTGGATTTTATTCAAATTTTCCCGATTTTTCTCAAATTTATTTGAGTCTCTTTCGAAGTCTTTCCGTTTTGGGAAAGTTTCCCGTTTTGCCGCTTCCCCTTCTTGGTTTTGCGCCTTCTCCTCCAGCCCATTTTCCCTTGGCCGTCCCCCGTGTGGCCCATCCCTTGCTGGTCTGTCTCCTGCTGGCCCCACTTAGCCCATCCGCATCCCATGACCTCTCTCCCGTGCTTGGCCCGGCTCCTCTCCGTGGCCCAAGACCTTCCCCTCGCTGCCTAGCCGCCGCTTCTTCTCCCCAGTCTGGCCCCACCCTCCGTGCGTCGCCGCTGCCCGCACATCACCTCACCCATCCTGTTGCTGCGCCGTCTCCTCACCCCTAGTCCGAATGAACTTTCGGATAGTCCAAACGGTTCAACGCACAAAAACCCTAGAAAGTAGATCTAAGCTATCTAGAGAGTATAACTAGCATCAAAAGAAATTCAAGAGTTTAGAATACCTCCAGTAGACAAGTACTCACCAAAACTTTTCACAAAAACAAGCCACCACTTGAATCCCTTAGATTTCAAGAAACCACAAAAGGGCAAAAGAAGAGATCCAAGCACAAAGACGAAATACACAAGGATTTTTACCCGAAGTTCGGATCCTTGAGGGGATCCTACGTCTCCATTGAGGAGGCACCAAGCGGGGTCTCTTTCAACCCTAATCCTCTAGGTGTTGCACCAAGCACTCACCTTCTTCTTCCTTGAACCCTTTCCTTGCAGAGGTGGATCCGACCTTCACAAACTTCCGGCGGCTTCCCACACCAAATTTGGGAGCTCACCGGTAACTCCTAGCCGTCTAGGAGTCCTCAACCTCCAAGAGTAAAAGACTTGCCGAGAAATCTGCGAGAGAATGATCTATGTGCTCAAGATGAATCAAGGTCTCTCAATCTCTCAATCTCTCAACTCACTCACCCTCTAAAGATTCACAAATCAAGAAATCTAGGGAGAGTAAGTGCTTGAGCTCAAGAGGAGAGGAGTAGCAATAAATTTGAGAAGTGAATGCTCTAATTGCTGGTAGGTGGGAGTTGGGGGCTTTTATAGCCACCCAAAAACTAGCCGTTCTGAGTTTTGCCTGAGTTTGTTCGAATAGTCCGAACAGGCTGAGTTCTAGGCAACCGAGCGACTCAGTTCGGACAGTCCGAACACTTCGGATACTCTGAGCGTTCGGATACTCCGAAAAATCTTCGGACATTCCGAACATAAAAGTACATGACCTAACCGAGGGGTTGCACTCGGATACTCCGAAGGTGGTTTCGGACATTCCGAACCCAAATTTTCTCGACTAACAGAGGGGGTCAGCTCGGACATTCCGAACTGGGGTTCGGATACTCCGAACTATTTTGAGCAAAATGCCCCTAAGACTTTACACTTTGACCCATTTTGTGACTAAGATCCATCATTGAGTACATTAAGTCATTTTAAAGCTATTTCTCATCATGTCCCTCTTTATAGTACGGCAATCCTTAAACTCAATAAAAAAATAAATTTGATACACGATAATTGAGTCTAAACGATGCCTTTTCTTCTTTGATTTGAGGGTGCCATTTTTGCTTCAAGACTTTCTCATGAACGCGATAATCTGTTCACAATGCTCATAAAGCTCATTAGTCACTTAATCCTGTTGTCATTAATCACCAAAATCCTTAAGGGGCCTAGATGCACTTTCAATTAGGCTGGCATATATAACTGCCTTAACATCTCTACCATGTTATAGTGCATGGAGATACAAAGATGCCGAAGGGAACGTATTTTCGACATAGGCTTCATGGACCCAGTAGTTATCAACGAGACAACCGTTAGAGACCACCCAAGCGTCTGAGAGACTAACGTATTCAATGCGCTAATGGGTCAAAAATATAAGTCAAAGATATATCTAGCCACGCATTTGAGTACGTGTTTTCGTACCACCTCGTTCTACTCCTTTTTCATAACACGATGTTAGAACTAATTAGTTATCTCGTTGACATATCTATGTATAGTTTTCCTTTGGATTCTTCTTATGATCGAGCTAGATCGTAGCTCGATCACAATTATGGACTTGCAAAGGAGACCGGTTAAAAGTATCAAAACATTATCGACATGCTCAACCGGTATTAATTCTTGTTCCTTTCATTATCGTACTAGTTCTATTTCCTTCAATTTGAAATAAATTCTAATCATGTACAATTAAGTAATCACATGTGTAGTGCATTACATGCACGTTCCGTGCTAAAAACAGGGGCATATTCAAAGAGAAATTTGACATTACAATTGCCTCTCATGTACGTATATCATAATGCTAGCTTTTTAGTTAGTTAACTTAATTTCCTTGCATCCATTTCACGCTTTCAACTTTTTCCACTGCAGATCTTGAGTCAGTCGCCAGGCAACAATTTATGCGGCTACTATGTATGTGAGTTTATGCACACCCAAACCGGAACCGCCGACCGCGCGCATGCTAAAAGGCAACAAGGGGGTGAGTAAATATAATTACTAGCTTTAATGATGTATAGGTACTCCTTATATCTTGTACAAATTCAAGTATTGATTAGTTAATGACTTAACGACAGGTGCCTTAATATTTGGCGGAACAAAGTTCGGAACTCTCGCCGGCACGAGTGAGAGCAATCCAAGAACAACTCGTCGGCTTTGTTTACGATGAGGCCGTAAATCCAAAAGGCGAGTTTCATGAACCAAATTTAAACAGGTGGGGCCTTTCGATAAGGACCGGTGGCTGCGTCGAAATTAGACATCTCTGGCTAGCAAGAGCGATGCGCGTAAAAGATCGATGAGAATGAAGGAAAAGAAATACTAAAGTTGTAATTAAAGTTGTGTACATATATATTGTAATACATTAGGCGATGAAGCGAAGAATAAATATGTGTACATATTTTAATACATTAGATGTAATTAAATTTGTTAATGAATGTTCAGTGATTTAATTATCAGGCAAAGTGCATGATTGATTATATGTGCTTTAATTAGTTGTGATTTAACACACACACATATATAATAGCTACTGGACACACACACAAACAGACATATATATATACACACAAAACATCAATACCGGTTGGAGACACCAACCGGTACTGATAAGGTCCTCAGGGGTTCACGACGCGCTGCCACGTATGACTTCCAACCGGTACTGATACTCTATCAGTACTGGGTGAGGGAACCGGGACTGATACCCTTGAGCATCAGTCCAGAATAGTCTGTACCGGTTCAAAAACCGGTACTAAAGGCTGTTTTGAACTGGTAATGAAGGCCCTTTCTGTAGTAGTGTTTGAAAGAGAAAGACAGAAAAGGAACATCATTTTATTCATGTATATATGAGTTATTCCACAACTCCATTTATTGGTCACATACGGTGATATGTGGCAGTTCATTCATCTGCGCTGCTAGCTACAAAGGCATCAGGTGCATATGCATGTATAATCAGTAGCAGCCACCACTGGTGGGGATGTTGCAGTAGCTTGGGTACATGTTGCACATGGAGGGCAGGCTCTTGGCCATCTGCCTCACTTCGGTCTCGGCACTGATCTTCTGGGAGCCGAAGAAGCCAACAAGCTCGCCTTGGATCTCCCGGAACGTCCTGCAGATGGCCTTGCAGAGGCACTGCGGCGCCATCTGCCCCAGCTGCCGGCAGCACCGCTGCCGCAGCGCCTGGCAGCTGCTCATCCGCCATTTCCACGGCCAGGTGATGGGCATCGTTGACGCCGTGCACTGCTGCTTCAGGTAATCCCTGCATGCCATCATCACCTCCTGCTGCTGCTCCTCGCAGTACTCATAAGCACCCTCGCTGCGAATCTCCTCGTATTGCGCAAAGGCGACACTCGCTGACAGAGCAAGGAGAGCGAGGAAGACGAAGGCCTTCATGGTGTTTTGGTGGTGTGTATCACTTATCAGGTGTGTGTGCGGTGGGTGAGGGAGGGTGAAGACGCATAGATGAGACGAGGCTTCCCTGCATTTATAGATGAGGTGACAACGTACGATCTCTGCACTTGTGTGTTGCTTTTTTTTGAAATTGGCCAGGAGCTCTGGCATTCAGTATAGAAGAAGAAACACCGGACGAGCTACATGCGAACACACTCCACACGCACACACGCACCCACACACACGCCTTTTCGCCTCCGCCTCAAGACGCGCCGCGTCGGCGCCACTCGAACGCTGAAGCGGACGGGCTGCTCAACGAGCGAGCCACGCCAAATGAGCTACGAGCTCATCCGCTTGTGTGTTGCTTTTGCTTCCTTGTTTGTCTCATTAAGTACACGTTGTTGTGTGTGAGAGAGAAGTTCTTGCTAATGTCTGCACATGCTTTTTAAGCTGACCCTTTGGAAGAACTCATTAGGTGGCAACAGAAATGTTGTCAGATACTCATCAAGGCCACTTTGCAGCAGAGGGAGACTGTGTAAGTTGTTAGGATCGATGATGTTCCGTGTACTTAATCTGTTTCCTTTCCGAAGATAGATCATAAGTAATGCATATATGGTACTTTTCTTCTTCCACTTTCGGTTTTGTCTTGTACTAATCATGAATTAATCATGTGGTTCAGGTACTTTCGTCTGTCTGTTTAGGGTCGTGTATTTCATTCACAGGCAAGCATAATGTCTGTTCTAGATTTCTGTTCCTTTTGTGAAGCTGCATCTGTACTATTGTGCAAGTTGCTAAACCGATCGGATCGACCATATATATATGATGTTTCTTGTACTAGTAAATTAAATTTGTTAAAGGTATGTCTGCGGAGACGACTATTCTAGATTTCCTTTATTTGTAGGTTGAATTAAATGAACTCGTAGTGTTGTGCAAGTTAATCACTGTGGTAGGTACAAGATCTAGGATGTTTGATGCAACGAATTTGTTACAAGCCCTGATAGTAATCTTAGATAGAGAAAACAAGCGGCCACTCCTAACTTTTGAAACACCCCAAAATTTTTCAAAATGAGCTTCTTTGAATTAATTGGATTTTATTCGGATTTTTCCCGATTTTTCTCGAATTTATTTGAGCCTCTTTCAAACTCTTTCCGTTTTGGGAAAGTTTCCCGTTTTGCCGCTTCCCCTTCTTGGTTTTGCGCCTTCTCCTCCAGCCCGCCCCCCCCCCCCAGCAGCGCGTCGGCCCATTCCCTTGCCACGGCCCCTTCCAGGCCTTCGGCCCGTCCCCTGCCGGCCCCACTTGCCCACTCCCCGCCCCAGCCTCCCTCCTCGCGCGCCCCCGGCCCGGCTCCCTCTCAGTGGCCCAGTGCCTTCCCCCTCACCTGGCCTCGAGCCCCTCCCCTCGGCCGCCATCGCCGCCCACACGTCACCTCACTCGTCCTATCACCGCGCCGTCTCCTCGCCCCATCGCGTCGCCTCCCCGAGCCACGTGTCATCCTGGCCTCGAGCCCCTCCCCTTGGCCGCGCCTCGAGCCCTCTTCCTCCGTCGCATCGCCGCCCCCGCGACCTCGCCGTCCCGCCCGCTCTCTCTTCTCCGTCCGAGCGCTATAAATACCCATGTTCCCTTCCATTTTCCCCGCACCAAGCTCGCAGCATGCTCCTCTCCCTTCCCCACTATTTCTTTTATGCTCCCGAGCTCCCCTCCGCCCGCGCGCCGTGCGCCTTCCTTGGCTCTGGCCGCTTCCCGCCGCCACCCCCCTCGTGTCTCCCTCTCTCTCTGAGCGCCGGGCCCCAGCCGTCAGTCCGAGCCCGCTCTCGCTACGCAACGGGGCCCGCATGTTGGTCTCTGTTCGTTAGCCTTGTGTGCAGTGGAGTGGTCTGCTCTGTCTGCTTGAGCAGCGTCTTGGCAAGTGGTCAGAAATGTTTGAGCCGCGATAAAGAACGATTCTTGTCAGGCAAACCCAAACTCAATTTTCGGATTTTTAATTTGATTTTTTGGTTCAAATTTTATTTAAAATCAAAAAAATAATTAAAAATTCAGAAAAATTCCCAAAAATTCCAGAAAAATCCCAAAATTTTCCAAAAAACCAAAAATTCCCAAAAATACATATTCTTGACCAGTTCGAGCCGCTGAGTCCAAAAATGATCTCCGTTCCTTCAAACCAAGTATAGAAAATTTCCAAAATGGCCCCAAATCCTATCCTAGCCATTTTCTCTCCAATTTCTTTTTCCGTTTTTATTTCTTTGGTTGTTTTTATTCGTTTATTTATTGGTTGCGTTTTCTCGCGCTAGATCTGACGTTGGAGCAACCCTTGGAGCAGTATGTGGAGCAGGAGTAGTTCTTGGAGCTATACCCAGAGAAGGAGTTGTTCGGACCAGACACGACTTCGACCACTACTCTCTAGGCGAACCTTCGACCCCGCAAGGTAAGCTACACCTTTGAACATTTTGAACCCAGTTCCCTTACAGTATATGTATATTTTCCATACCGCGTTATTTCTGGTATTTTAGAAAACTAAAAAGAAGATAGTTTAGAATGACATGATTAGTTTAGAATGACATGATTAGTTATAACCCAATGTTAAACCTGTTGTTGCGCCTTAATTCCTTTTAACCTTAGGCTATAAAATATTGAACCATTGTGGATTAGCAGTTAATATAATTTCACCTTTAGCTAAAATTGCTCAAAATCTCTGAGAGTTGGCTCGGGTGATTTTCAAAAATTGCTACGGTTAGAGGGACAGTGTTGAGCGGACCATAGGAGGTGGATGCTAACCCAATCCCCAACCGATGACAAAGCTAGGATGTGGTGTAGAGGTTGGTACAGTGGGTACCTGTGGAGTATATGGATCACAGGTATCTGTAAGGTAGGCCTGCGAAGCCAAACAGGATAAGGCCGGGCCCAGTTGATCGCATGGAAACCGAAGCTGCCAGGGTTGCGCCAGACGTGCGAAACAAGGAAGTCCTGAGGATAGCAATAGATCCTGATTAGGTAGGATACTATCATAATCTAGACTGTTACCAAACGGACATGTACAGGAGATATAATCCTTATCTCGTGTCCGACCCGGACTCCCTTTTGTAACTGCCTTTCTCTGCTATATAAAGGGAGGGGCGGGGGAACATCAGCAACTCAGATCATCAGCGAATAAGCTAGACACATATAATTCCAGAGCACAGGACTAGGGTATTATCTCCTCCGCGAGAGCCCGAACCTGTATAATTCTTGGGTCTTGTGCTACCATCGAGTTTGGATCCGACGCCTAGCCCCGTTTTTATTATTGCCGACAACAAACGTCGACAGTTGGCGCACTAGGTAGGGGCTGCGTTAAGGTCAATCTCATCAAGCTCGATGGCAATCCCCAGCGAAGTCATGGCCACCTTCACTCCCACCTAGGCGTTCCGTTTCGAAAGCCTGGACTTCATCGCCGACAATCTTGGCAAGCTTATCCTTTCGGATTCAGACAAGATCCAATCTGGAAGTGATTCCGCGCGGCCACTCAGACTGCGAGTAGTGATACTGCCCACAGTCGGTCCATGCGCGACCGACGTGAGCCTCGCCGGGGTGAAGATGCCCGACAAAGCATTAGTCGAGACCTTCGCTTGGACCTGAACGCCAGGCGACGAGAGCGCAAGGATGAAGAACGCCGCCGGCGCAAAGATGACTACAAACGTTTCGGTATATGTGGAGTATATGGACCCTGGGTATCTGCATGGCAGGCCGTAAGAACCACCCAAGAGGGGATAGGCCAAGCCGACTACATGAAGATAGGTATTGCCCAGGAGGCAGGCCGCCATGCGCAACAAGGAAACCCCGAAGATGGAAACTAGCCCTACTTAGGGAGAATACAATTGTAATCCTAACTGCCGTCATGTTTAGCGGATAAGGAAAGAGATACAATCCCTACCTTGTATTTGACCAGGACTCTCCTATGTAACCCGCATGTAACATCCCAAAATTTGGGCTTTCAAAATTTTTTATTAAATTAGCTTTTCAAAAATTTTACATCAATCTTATTTGATTAAAGAAGCTTAATTTAGAATTTTCTAAATCTAAAACAATTTAATGTGCTTTTTGTGTGCATCAAGTAATTTAAAAATTAGTTTTAAGTGTTCTTTGTATCTCAGGAATTTCCCAAATTTGATATTCACTAAAAATTAATTAAAATTATTAATTTAAACATTTGGATGTTAATTGGATTCTCATTGGATTTTTAATTTGAATTATTAATTGTTCGGGCAATTCTATATCCAAATTCCAATTCAAACCTTTCCTTTGAAATTCCATTTAAATCCAAAATTTGGATTTCCTCGGTGTTCTATTTAACCTGGCCTCCATATCCTTTCGAAATTGGAGTTCAATCTTTTTCCGTCTCAAAAGTCGAATTTCCAATTCGGTCCTTATTCGAAATTTCACCCGAGTCCCAAAATACTCCAAAAATCTCAAAATTCATATAATTAGGTTCCAAATATTCTAAACTGATTTTGGGAATTTTTCCAAGATTTATAGAATCCTTCGTTATTTTATCTCTCGCGGTCTTTCGTTAAATTCAGTATATTCGTCCCGGAATTTTCTAAATTCCAAAACTCATCTAAATTCAGTGAAACCAATTTTATTGGGTTCCAAATAATCTCTAGTATTTTTATGAATTTTTCTAAGATTTTTAGATCATTTTTGCTATTTTATTCCTCGCGCTTTGTCCCTCCATTCTTCCGACCAATGGGAAAGCGACACGTGTCCATTCCCTGTTCGTCTTCAACCTCCCGCAGCAGCTACTGTTCACGCGAAGAGTTCCAACGCTGGCTCAATTTCCAACCCCATATCTCTTAGCATACTGCACCAAATCGCGTGAAATCTGAAGCATTGCGACCGCGTCATGATGGGGAACAAGTTCCAAGTCATTGCCCGTCCTGAATTCGCGCGTAGCAGCGGCAATTACGCGTTAAAGGCAATTCATTGCTCGGCCTATATCTCAAGCTTCTCTCCACTTCCCGAGGCGTTCGAGTACTCAAAATGTGCGTATGGACGTCCTCTATCCCGTGCTCATCTTGTCCTGCTGATTCCATGCCGTTTCCTCCCAAAACTCAAGAAAACCCGACACCGGCATCCTCCAAAGACACCGGCGAGCCGTCTCTAATTCCGGTGAGTTTTCCGGCAAACCAATCGCGTCACTTTGTGCCCCTTGCTTCCAGGAACACAACCATTCAACAAGATTTCATTTTCGTTGCAGTTCCAGTCTTTAATTTGAAGATTGTTCGTCGTCGCCCGTTCGTCGTTCATCGTCGATTTCTTGCGAATCGGTAATTCCCAATCCAATTCCTTGCGTCTACATACTCATTCCATCATGTTCTTTCAATTGCGCTCACCAATTTTGCAAAATCTCGCGAAATAGAAGTTTCCCCACATCTTGCTCACCCTGTGCACTGTTCATCTCCATTGATGCCGGCCAAAAGCTTGTGCCACCGCCTCAGGAGACCTCTCCGGCCATCCCTAGCATGCGCATAAGCTCCGGCCACTTCCACCGCATCCAACCCCACCCTCGCCGGCCGCCGCCTCGCCGCCGTTCACCGTCCCCGCGTTCGCCCGCCCAAGCCAGCCATGGCCACCGTGAGCACGCCGCCTCGGCCACTCCCGTCCGTAGCCGAGTCTCCAATCAGCTTCCCCGGACCCCGCCACCCC
Source organism: Guadua angustifolia (assembly GCA_036346375.1). Classification (NCBI taxonomy): domain Eukaryota; kingdom Viridiplantae; phylum Streptophyta; class Magnoliopsida; order Poales; family Poaceae; genus Guadua; species Guadua angustifolia. The sequence goes on along the minus strand of CM070511.1, from coordinate 1,133,282 downwards.
TCATGCGCCCCTCCGCCGGTCTCCTGCGCCTCCCCTTCGCCGGCGAGCCGTCCAGCCTCCGCCGCCGTCCCTTGCGGGTCCCGCGCGCACCACGTCAGGCCGCGCCGCCCCTTGCCGCCGTGCGCCACCACCTCCCCAACGCGTCGCCGTTCCATTTTTGTGTACGCCGTCGTCCGTCGTGGTCTCAATCGCCGGCGCCAATAGGAAGATCCAAGTTCTGTGTTGCCATGGGAGAGGTCTGGAGTAGAAGAAGGCTTGGAAGAGGATGACAGGAGGACCCCACCAATCATAGAGACAAGAAACTCTAAAAGAAATCAGTAAAAAGAAGATGCTGGGAATATTCTCTCGTTTTTCAATTTTTCAATCCGAGTAACTTCAAACATTTATATCTTTGTCATCCGAACTCCGAATCAAGTGATTCAAATTGCTAAATTCATCTAAATTCATCCTCTATCTGCCAGTATTTTTATTATAATTTTTAGTTTCTGTTTATTTTATTTTATTCATTTGTATCTCGGTTATTTAAATCGCTGTCTGTTTTGCGGTTCGCTGTCTCGGCAGCACCCATTCGCCAGCACAAATTTGCCATGTAGTTGCTATGTCATGACCTCGCTGCCCTTCAGCCGATGGTTGCCACCTTGTAATCTCATATGCGTTCGTCATCGCTTCACCTTCATCGTTAACGTTTACCGTTAACGCCCATCGCTAACGCCCATCGTTAACATTCCGCCGCTAACGCTTCACCGTTAACGCCCATCGTTAACGTTCCATCGTTAACATTCCGCCGTTAACGTTTTGCCGTTAACGTTCCGCCATTAACGCTTCGCCGTTAACCTCCGCCGTTAACGCTTACTCTCATCGCAGCGCGTGCATTCAAGTAAAGGCCCTAGTGCGATGTCATCATCTTTTCTATCGCCTTGATGTGATCTAGCCCTATCACCTTGAGTTTAGCCCCGCCCTCTTATCATCGCCGCCTTGTCATCATCGAGCCTTTTCATCGATGTATGATGAACTCTTATCAAATCGCAGTGGATGTTGACCCCACTTGTTCTTGTCTTATCTTTGAAAATCTAATCGCCATTGATTGGGAAATCATTCATGGACTTGGTCAATAGACCATTGGCCCATATGTTAGTATCTGTCTAGTCGAGATAATTAATCTCGAAGGATATTCCTGGAATATACTCCGTTCTTTCATGATTATCGATCGTAACCTTCTCGATAAATCTTCCGAAGCTTTGTTCTCTTTCATTCGATCTTCGATCAAATTCAATCCCTTTCGCTCGGTACCAATCTAATCTTAATTTGGAGTTTATTTGAACCGCCTTTTGAGAATTGTTGTATTTGTGCTTCTTTGTCGTTAGACGCTACGCCGAAGTTACGAAGTAGTCGAAGGACGAGGAAGTCAAGCATTCGATTGAAGAGCCAAAGATTGAGGAAGCCGAAGATCAATTATAAAGAGTAAAGAGCAGTTTATAGCAAGTGCCAGGCAAGTTGTGCTTTGATCATATTGCTCCCAGTTTTACAAATTTACTTTGATTCAAATTATTGCATGCTAGTTCAAGATTAAAATGATTTAAATTAATTTGGGGATTAGTTATTCAACCCAATTGCTCAATATCACCTTGCCATGATTATTTGTACGCCATAATTCATTGTCACCCCAAGATGGTTGATTATTAGTTGGTTGTTATTACTTACCAACGTGGGTTGGTTAGACCGTGTATAATTGCTTAGCCATGCCACGCAACTCATGCCTTCGAAAATAAAAGGATATCTTGATTAATGGATTATGAAATGTGTTTGTGAAATGGTGTGACGTGTTGCCACACGATAATGTTGATATGTGGAACCGAGTGGTTCTACATGGATGTTGAGTTGTTGTTGGCATTGTGTTGCTAATAATCAACTGGGGTGGTAAAATGTTTTAGACCGAGGCAAGTGGCAAGAGTGGCATTGGATATGTCACTTTGGTATTTGGTGGTGTTATTGGTAAATTATGAGATGGTACTGTTGGTGAACTATGTGATGGTATTGTTGGTGAATTGTTCGAGGTAGTCTTGCCTTGGTCACCCTAAGGACTTAACCTTGCAAGCCTTTGAACTGAGTCACTCGTACAACCACATGTCTGTTATGGGACGGACCTAGTTTAGTAGGATTCTGATATCTCACCTTTGATACCTCGGGGTGGCGATTACACCAGGTAATCAGATGGGGAGCGACTGTCTTTGCGGCTTGGTACCCATCCAACGGTGTTCGTCGGTCCTATACTTCGCTCGAGTGAGGGAAGTGATAGTGAAGGCAACACGGAGAGGTTCCTAGGTTGAGCTAGAAGTTTCGAAGGCTTTGTTATGATCGCTCATTCGCATCTTGTTGTATGGCGATTCACTACCGACGTGGTGAGTTGATTGTATCTTGTGGGTAAAGTGTACAACCTCTGCAGAGTGTAAAAACTATTCAATAGCCGTGTCATGGTATTGGACATTGCTCGGGATTACAAATCAAGGGGTAGAGTTTTGAAAATGAAATGAGGTTGGGAATGTGGACATTGTGATATGGAAATTGGTTAATGATGAGAAATGCTTTACTTGAGATGATTACAAAATTTATTATGGATATTACTTGTTCTATCGCTTTTCAATCTATTTATGATATCATTTGGAAATGCTACTTTATTGCAAAAGAACCATTCACCATTCCTTTGGAATCACCATGCATGTAGTAATAGAAGCGCATTACATGCATGACTTGTTGAGTACGGTTGTGTACTCACCCTTGCTATAACAAAACATCACCAGCTTGAGGAGAAGTCTTTGTCTTGAAGAAGGAGAAGTTACGCAAGAAGGCGAATATCTAGGAGTTGAACCTTGTCAAATGCCCGTGGTATTTTGATGGGATTCACCGACGTTCTTCGCTCCGCTACATTCGTTTTACTCGAGTTGAAGCCATCTAGGCTTCACAATTGTAAGTTGACCTTAAGGTTGTTCAACTTTGTTATATTAATAGATGAATACTTTATTTATTATTCCATTTGTGTATGTTTGTGATATTCATCTTTGTTAGCTGTGGGCACTAGCGGACGATCACAGGACTAGTTTGAAACACGAGGGTTTCGGATTGTGAATTCGGGTCCCGACGAGAAGATGGTATCGAGCATACTTGTTGTAGGTCTTGACCCTAGATAGTTTGGCCGTTCTTTAGAACTTCAAAATTATTTTCTAAAGAGAAAATTTAACTTGAAGAATAACAAGTTCTTGACTTATCTTATTCTTCCATTCTTTTCCCTTTTGCTGAAATTTCTATCTTTCCCGCCGATTTAAGTTGAAAATCTTACCTCGCTTGTCTTGAATAGATAACGATGTTTCACACTTTAGGAGAAAGCACCGAGTGCCGTTACAAACTCAAGATCGTAGCGAGGAATCGTCAAGCTCAAGGAAAGAGTGCCGATGAAGTATTCCAGAAGTAGAAGAACGAAAGGTCGATGAAGTGTTCAAGAAATTCAAGAATCGATTGCTTGAGTAGCCGTTGAGACTCATGTGTGAGAGTCGCGTCTGTCTAAGTTAGGAGTGTTACCCTTTCTAGACGTTAGACTTGTGTGCTTAGGTTAATTTGGTTTTCTGTTTGCTGAGTTTGCAGTATGTGTTGCATGGCCCTTAGGCTTTTGTGAGCAACCATACCAAGTTAGTAATTGTTTGCTTAAGTTTTTGGGTTAAACCTGTTTCCCTGCACTAGGAATCTCGAATCTTATCTATGCTTTTCCCTCTTGCCTATTAACCTTGGTCAGTCAACAGATGGAGAAGTTTTCGAAAGGACCTTGGCAAGATTCTGAAGCGATCCAAGTTAGTTCAGATGTTGCCGGCAGTATCAGTGTTAGAGCCGATGTTGACCAAAAGCAATCTCCAGTTTCACCAGTTGAAAATTCAACAGTGCGTTCTCAGTGCAAGTTTGCAAAGTTCATTGAAACCAAGCCACCCATTTTTGCAGAATTCACCTCCCTACAAGGTACAGAACTTGGATTCAAGTCATAGAGAAGAAGCTATCTTCCATACAGTGTGATGATAAAGATAAGATTATATATGCCACCAGTCAGTTAGAAGGTGCAGCATTAGCTTGGTGGAAAAACTACCGTGCCATCCATAGTAAGGATCAGACTACCACTTGGAAGGAATTCACTACTGCGTTTCGTGAGTTTCATGCTCCGATGAAAGGTGCAACCAATTCAGAGGAATATGCAACTCCTGCATACCACAACCAATCTGGACGTTGTTCTTTAAAGTGTTGCCAACCAAGCAAGTCAAGATCGTGCATGTATCCGCTAGGAGTCATAGGACATACCTCGGACGAGCATCATATCAATTGTTCCAGTTGTGAAGGGAACCATCCTCTTGGAGAATGTCCGAATAATAAGATTACATGTTTTATTTGTGAAAGCCAAGATCATTGCCCAAGCCAGTGTGCTATATATTCGGTGTTGACCTCTGCAATGCAACGTCAACGAGAAAATTTTCGAGCCATTGTGGTTTAAGAGTTAGCAAAGAAAGGCATGTTGTCATCTACCCATGCCTTGTCACAGGAACAATTAAAAGAGAAATACCATGAATCTAGCAATCCACCTCAGAAAAGAAGCAAGTCAAGTCACTAGGAAGTTGTTTTCATTGTGGTAAACAAGGTCACTATGTCAGACAATGTCCCCAGAAGAGTCAAGCACAAACTTTACCTTCAGTCATCTCAGAAGTCAGTTCAATTCAAAGCATAACATCGAGATCACATGGTGCAGCATCAAAGAATCGATTATGCTATGCTTGCCGTGAAAAAGGTCACTTTGCCAAGCAATGCCCGTTCAAATATGAAGAACCTTGTGGGATTGAAATTGTCCCTGAAGTTACCTCGGTTGAGCCTGTATTGCCAAGTATGCTCAAGCAACAACGAGGTTTATTGTTCCAAGAAGCGATTGAAGAAAAGCGGTTGGTGATGAAGCCACCAATAAGTTTCAGAAGCCGTGATGTCATACTCTAGTCTATAAGAGTAATGTCAAGGAATTCTCTTAGCAATTCCTATTTGTGGAATAAGTGTACCCAGAATTCTAATCAAAAGTATTAAAGGCAATAAAGGATTTGATATGTCTTTGAGCATTCACTTTACCAGATAATGTTCATGTGTGTGTTGGCCATAGAGCCTGAGTTCTCAGCCGTGATGTTGAGAGTTGCCAGATTCATTTCGATCAATGTTCCTTACTCCGAAGGTCATTTGTAGTGAATTGCAAGGATCAATGAATCGTTCCAAACTCGTATTGCCGTGAAGTAATTATCAATCAGCTTGAGTTCCTCAGATCAAGAGCAGTTCTCAAGAACCAACTCAACAGAAATGATATTCAATCTTTGATCGAGACTGCAGAATAGCAAGTTGCTTTCGCCGTTAGGAGCAGTTTGTCCAGTTTCCAAGAAAAGCAAAGAATCAAGTGTGCGATTGATTTGCAAGTGCAAAGAGCCTCAAGATCGAGTTTCCAGAACCTAATCTTTAGTCACCAATCTCTGGGACGAGATTCATAAGGGGATAGGTTTGTAACATCCCAAAATTTGGGCTTTCAAATTTTTTATTAAATTAGCTTTTCAAAATTTTACATCAATCTTATTTGATTAAAGAAGCTTAATTTAGAATTTTCTAAATCTAAAACAATTTAATGTGCTTTTTGTGTGCATCAAGTAATTTAAAATTTAGTTTTTAAGTGTTCTTTGTATCTCAGGGAATTTCCCAAATTTGATATTCACTAAAAATTAATTAAAATTATTAATTTAAACATTTGGATGTTAATTGGATTCTCATTGGATTTTTAATTTGAATTATTAATTGTTCGGGCAATTCTATATCCAAATTCCAATTCAAACCTTTCCTTTGAAATTCCATTTAAATCCAAAATTTGGATTTCCCTCGGTGTTCTATTTAACCTAGCCTCCATATCCTTTCGAAATTGGAGTTCAATCTTTTTCCGTCATAAAGTCGAATTTCCAATTCCGGTCCTTATTCGAAATTTCACCCGAGTCCCAAAATACTCCAAAAATCTCAGAATTCATATAATTAGGTTCCAAATATTCTAAACTGATTTTGGGAATTTTTCCAAGATTTATAGAATCCCTTCGTTATTTTATCTCTCGCGGTCTTTCGTTAAATTCAGTATATTCGTCCCGGAATTTTCTAAATTCCAAAACTCATCTAAATTCAGTGAAACCAATTTTATTGGGTTCCAAATAATCTCTAGTATTTTTATGAATTTTTCTAAGATTTTTAGATCATTTTTGCTATTTTATTCCTCGCGCTTTGTCCCTCCATTCTTCCGACCAATGGGAAAGCGACACGTGTCCATTCCCTGTTCGTCTTCAACCTCCCGCAGCAGCTACTGTTCACGCGAAGAGTTCCAACGCTGGCTCCAATTTCCAACCCCCATATCTCTTAGCATACTGCACCAAATCGCGTGAAATCTGAAGCATTGCGACCGCGTCATGATGGGGAACAAGTTCCAAGTCATTGCCCGTCCTGAATTCGCGCGTAGCAGCGGCAATTACGCGTTAAAGGCAATTCATTGCTCGGCCTATATCTCAAGCTTCTCTCCACTTCCCGAGGCGTTCGAGTACTCAAAATGTGCGTATGGACGTCCTCTATCCCGTGCTCATCTTGTCCTGCTGATTCCATGCCGTTTCCCCTCCCAAAACTCAAGAAAACCCGACGCCGGCATCCTCCAAAGACACCGGCGAGCCGTCTCTAATTCCGGTGAGTTTTCCGGCAAACCAATCGCGTCACTTTGTGCCCCTTGCTTCCAGGAACACAACCATTCAACAAGATTTCATTTTCGTTGCAGTTCCGGTCTTTAATTTGAAGATTGTTCGTCGTCGCCCGTTCGTCGTTCATCGTCGATTTCTTGCGAATCGGTAACTCCCAATCCAATTCCTTGCGTCTACATACTCATTCCATCATGTTCTTTCAATTGCGCTCACCAATTTTGCAAAATCTCGCGAAATAGAAGTTTCCCCACATCTTGCTCACCCTGTGCACTGTTCATCTCCATTGATGCCGGCCAAAAGCTTGTGCCACCGCCTCAGGAGACCTCTCCGGCCATCCCTAGCATGCGCATAAGCTCCGGCCACTTCCACCGCATCCAACCCCACCCTCGCCGGCCGCCGCCTCGCCGCCGTTCACCGTCCCCGCGTTCGCCCGCCCAAGCCAGCCATGGCCACCGTGAGCACGCCGCCTCGGCCACTCCCGTCCGTAGCCGAGTCTCCAATCAGCTTCCCCGGACCCCGCCGCCCCTCATGCGCCCCTCCGCCGGTCTCCTGCGCCTCCCCTTCGCCGGCGAGCCGTCCAGCCTCCGCCGCCGTCCCTGCAGGGTCCCGCGCGCACCACGTCAGGCCGCGCCGCCCTTGCCGCCGTGCGCCACCACCTCCCCAACGCGTCGCCGTTCCATTTTGTGTACGCCGTCGTCCGTCGTGGTCTCAATCGCCGGCGCCAATAGGAAGATCCAAGTTCTGTGTTGCCATGGGAGAGGTCTGGAGGTAGAAGAAGGCTTGGAAGAGGATGACAGGAGGACCCCACCAGTCATAGAGACAAGAAACTCTAAAAGAAATCAGTAAAAAGAAGATGCTGGGAATATTCTCTCGTTTTTCAATTTTTCAATCCGAGTAACTTCAAACATTTATATCTTTGTCATCCGAACTCCGAATCAAGTGATTCAAATTGCTAAATTCATCTAAATTCATCCTCTATCTGCCAGTATTTTTATTATAATTTTTAGTTTCTGTTTATTTTATTTTATTCATTTGTATCTCGGTTATTTAAATCGTTGCTCCGTTTTGCGTGTCTGCTGTCTCGGCAGTACCCATTCGGCCAGCACAAATTTGCCATGTAGTTGCTATGTCATGACCTCGCTGCCCTTCAACCGATGGTTGCCACCTTGTAATCTCATATGCGTTCCGTCATCGCTTCACCTTCATCGTTAACGTTTCGCCGTTAACGCTCCATCGTTAACGTTCCATCGTTAACATTCCGCCGTTAACGTTTCACCGTTAACGTTCCATCGTTAACATTCCATCGTTAACGTTTTGCCGTTAACGTTCCATCGTTAACGTTCCGCCATTAACGTTTCGTCGTTAACCTCCCGCCGTTAACGCCTTACTCTCATCGCAGGCGTGCATTCAAGTAAAGGCCCTAGTGCGATGTCATCATCTTTTCTATCGCCTTGATGTGATCTAGCCCTATCACCTTGAGTTTAGCCCCGTCCTCTTATCATCGCCGTCTTGTCATCATCGAGCCTTTTCATCGATGTATGACTGAACTCTTATCAAATCGCAGTGGATGTTGACCCCACTTGTTCTTGTCTTATCTTTGAAAATCTAATCTGCCATTGATTGGGAAATCATTCATGGACTTGGTCAATAGACCATTGGCCCATATGTTAGCATCTGTCTAGTCGAGATAATTAATCTCGAAGGATATTCCTCGAATATACTCCGTTCTTTCATGATTATCGATCGTAACCTTCTCGATAAATCTTACGAAGCTCGTTCTCTTTCATTCGATCTTCGATCAAATTCAATCCTTTCGCTCAGTACCAATCTAATCTTAATTTGGAGTTTATTTGAAGCGCCTTTTGAGAATTGTTGTATTTGTGCTTCTTTGTCGTTAGACGCCGCCTGAAGTTACCCGAAGTAGCTGAAGGACGAGGAAGTCGAAGCATTCGATTGAAGAGCCAAAGATTGAGGAAGCCGAAGATCAATTATAAAGAGTAAAGAGCAGTTTATAGCAAGTGCCAGGCAAGTTGTGCTTTGATCATATTGCTCCCAGTTTTACAAATTTACTTTGATTCAAATTATTGCATGCTAGTTCAAGATTAAAATGATTTAAATTAATTTGGGGATTAGTTATTCAACCCAATTGCTCAATATCACCTTGCCATGATTATTTGTACGCCATAATTCATTGTCACCCCAAGATGGTTGATTATTAGTTGGTTGTTATTACTTACCAACGTGGGTTGGTTAGACCATGTATAATTGCTTAGCCATGCCACGCAACTCATGCCTTCTGAAAATAAAAGGATAATACTGATTAATGGATTATGAAATGTGTTTGTGAAATGGTGTGACGTGTTGCCACACGATAATGTTGATATGTGGAACCAGAGTGGTTCTACATGGATGTTGAGTTGTTGTTGGCATTGTGTTGCGCAATAATCAACTGGGGTGGTAAAATGTTTTAGACCGAGGCAAGTGGCAAGAGTGGCATTGGATATGTCACTTTGGTATTTGGTGGTGTTATTGGTAAATTATGAGATGGTACTGTTGGTGAACTATGTGATGGTATTGTTGGTGAATTGTTCGAGGTAGTCTTGCCTTGGTCACCCTAAGGACTTAACCTTGCAAGCCTTTGAACCTGAGTCACTCGTACAACCACATGTCATTATGGGACGGACCTAGTTTAGTAGGATTCGATATCTCACCTTTGATACCTCGGGGTGGCGATTACACGTGGGTAATCAGATGGGGAGCGTACTGTCTTTGCGGCTTGGTACCCATCCAACGGTGTTCGTCGGTCCTATACTTGGCTCGAGTGAGGGAAGTGATAGTGAAGGCAACACGAGAGGTTCCTAGGTTGAGCTAGAAGTTTCGAAGGCTTTGTTATGATCGCTCATTCGCATCTTGTTGTATGGCGATTCACGGTGACGTGGTGAGTTGATTGTATCTTGTGGGTAAAGTGTACAACCTCTGCAGAGTGTAAAACTATTGAATAGCCGTGTCCGGTATTGGACATTGCTCGGGGATTACAGTCAAGGGGTAGAGTTTTGAAAATGAAATGAGGTTGGGAATGTGGACATTGTGATATGGAAATTGGTTAATGATGAGAAATGCTTTACTTGAGATGATTACAAAATTTATTATGGATATTACTTGTTCTATCTTTTCAATCTATTTATGATATCATTTGGAAATGCTACTTTATTGCAAAAGAACCATTCACCATTCCTTTGGAATAACCATGCATGTAGTAATAGAGCGCATTACATGCATGACTTGTTGAGTACGGTTGTGTACTCACCCTTGCTATAACAAAACATCACCGTTGAGGAGAAGTCTTTGTCTTGAAGAAGGAGAAGTTTCGCAAGAAGGCGAATATCTAGGAGTTGAACCTTGTCAAATGCGTGGTATTTTGATGGGATTCACCGACGTTCTTCGTTCATTCTTTATTCGTTTTACTCGAGTTGAAGCCATCTAGGCTTCACAATTGTAAGTTGACCTTAAGGTTGTTCAACTGTTATATTAATAGATGAATACTTTATTTATTATTCATTTGTGTATGTTTGTGATATTCATCTTTGTTAGCTGTGGGCACTAGCGGTCGATCTCAGGACTAGTCTTTGAAACGAGGGTTTCCGGATTGTGAATTCGGGTCCCGACACCGCACCTCTCTACTATATAAAGGGGGGCGGGAAATCATTAGATGGGGGGACAATCTCATCAGCAAGTTAGCTAGCCACACATAATTCCAGAGCACAGGACTAGGGTATTATCTCCACCGCGAGAGCCTGAACCTGTATAATTCCCGTGTCTTGTGCTACCATCGAGGTTGGATCCAGCGCCTAGCCCTCTTTTGATTATTGCCGACAACAAACGTTGACAGTATCCACCATGACGACCAGGACGACCGCAGAGATCAACACCACCGCGACAAGGGCGATAACGAGGACCGCCGAGTCGGATCACCTTCTCGACGCTCCCCGTGTAAGCGCAGCGATGGGCCTATTGATGGGATCCGTGCCTTCACACCCCGGCTTTGCCGAGTGGTTTGGCCTGAAGGCTTCAATCCTAAAAGCATCAGCAAATTCGACGGAGAAAGAAATCCGGAAGCATGGTTGCAGGTTTACGCCTTTGCAATCAAGGCGGCCGAGGGCGACCACAACGTAATGGCAAATTATCTACCAGTTACGCTTGCCCCTTTGGCTCAAGCTTGGCTCACAGGACTTCCAGCGAACTCCATAGATTCCTGGGGAGATCTTTGCGAGCAGTTCATTACCAACTTCCAGGGCACCTACGAAAGGCCTGGGACTCAATGGGACCTGTATCAACTTCACCAGAGGAAGGACGAAACCCTCCGGGGATTTATTCGGTACTTCATGCAGAAGAAGAATACGATACGAGACATCTCAGAAGCCGCGGTCATTGCAGCATTCCAGAAGGGCATCAACGACCCTGACTTGATTAAAAAGATGTCTCGAAACCGCCAACCACGGTAAGGGAGATGTTTGAATTAGTAGATCGTTATGCAACGGCCTCGGATACCCTAGCCGAGCGTCAAGATGATCATCCATGACAAAAGGATAAGAAGGATCACGCCGAGTCCTCCAGACAGCGGGACAGGAAGCGTAAGCCCGAGGAACTAGTCGCGGTGGCTGAGCGCGGCCGACCCCGTGCACCGCGAATGGATGACTATGACACGGTAATGGATGCAACTTGCCCTTTCCATCCCAAGGGAAAACATGCTGCGAAGGATTGCTTCACTCTGAGAAGGTTCGCAAAGGAGAGCAACAAGCGGCCAGCCAAGGGTGAAGCAAAGGATGAAGCAAAGAAAAAGCAAGATCCACCTGAAGATGACGAGGGCGACTATCAGAAGATGGAGCATGAACTCAACTACATATTTGGGGGCTCGGCTACTTATGAGTCCAAGCGAAAACAAAAGCTTACCGCTCGGGACATCAATACGGTTATGCTGGCAACTCCCCAATACCTCAGATGGTCCGAAGTTTCGATTACCTTTGATCACTCGGATCATCCAGATCACATCCCATATCCACGTAGATATCCTCTTATTTTGGACCCTGTGATTCGCAGCGTTAAACTCAAGAGGGTGCTGGTTGACGGAGGGAGCGGACTCAACGTCCTCTTCTCCAAAACTTTTGACGACATGAAGATTCCCAAATCGGAGCTAAAGCGGGGCTCATCGCCGTTTCATGGGGTGATCCCTGGGACCTCTTCGATTCCACTCGGGCAGATCACTTTGCTAGTCACGTTCGGGACCAGAGAGAATTATCGGATGGAATATCTTAATTTTGAGGTGGCTGATTTTGAGACGGCGTACCACGCCATCTTGGGAAGGCCAGGCCTAGCTAGGTTCATGGCTGTGCCCCATTATACTTACCTCGTACTGAAGATGCCCGGGCCGAAGGGAATTATCTCGGTCCGCGGCAACGTCAGGCAGTCTTTTGCGTGTGATAGGGAGAGCTGCGAGATGGCTGAAATGCAAGAAGTGGCAGCCGACAGGGAGAAGATCCGACAAGCGACCGCATATCAACAAGATGAGAGAGAAGTCCCAGCCAAGAAGCAAGTAAAGACAAGCATGATGCCCGACGAAGGGACTAAGAAGGTAATCCTTGATCTGTCCAACTCGGCTCAGACGGCTCTGATTGGGACAGGGCTCGATCGTAAATAGGAAGACGTGCTCGTCACCTTCCTTCGGGCAAATCGGGACATTTTTGCATGGAAACCTTCTAATATGCTCGGTGTTGCTAGGGAGGTGATCGATCACTCTCTCAACGTTGACGAGAAGGCAAAGCCCATCAAGCAGCGGCTCCGATGATTTGCTCAAGACCGCCGAGAGGCCATCAGTGAAGAAATCACTAAGCTTTTAGCCGTAGGGTTTATAAAAGAATTGTATCATCCCGACTGGTTAGCGAACCCAATTCTTGTTCGCAAAAAGAATAAAAGCTGACGTATGTGTGTTGATTATACTGATCTTAACAAAGCATGCCCGAAAGATCTGTTTGGGCTGCTTCGTATCGACCAGGTGGTAGATTCAACTGCAGGTTGTGAGCTCTTAAGTTTCTTGGATGCCTACTCGGGCTATCACCAGATCAAACTGAAAGAAGAAGACTGCATCAAGACCTCGTTCATCACTCCGTTCGGAGCATTTTGCTACGTCACACTACCGTTTGGCTTGAAAAACACTGGTGCAACCTATCAGCGCTCAATACAGTGGTGTTTTCACACGCAAATCGGATGCAATGTGGAAGCATATGTAGATGATGTCGTTGTCAAATCTCGTGCAAAGGAGGACCTCATATCCGACTTGTGCGAGACATTTGAAAGCTTAAGGGCCTACAAGATGAAGCTCAACCCCAAAAAATGCATCTTTGGAGTTCTCTCAGGGAAACTACTCGGATTCATTGTGTCACAACGGGGCATCAAAGCAAACTCGGAGATGATCAATGCTATCCTGAAAATGAAGCCACCGACTTGCCAGAAGGACGTCTAGAAGCTCACGGGCTGCATGGTGGCACTCGGCAGGTTCATTTCCCACCTGGGCTCGTGGGGGATGCCTTTTTTCAAACTTCTGAAGAAACAAGGTGATTTTCAATGGACTTCTGAGGCACAACAAGCTTTCGAGAACCTCAAGGCATTCTTGTCCTCACCGTCGGTACTGGTCTCACCAATTCCCGAAGAACCCCTTCTGCTTTACATTGCTGCAATGACTCATGTAGTCGGTGCCAATAAATCATAAGCGGAGGAAGCGAGGCACCTCCGGAAGGTTCAATGACGATTTACTTCATCAGCAAGGTATTAGGAGAATCCAAGGCACGGTATCTGCAGGTACAAAAATTGTTGTATGCCGCATTGCTTGCCTCTCACAAACTCAAACATTACTTTCAAGAACATTCAACTTCTGTGGTCACCTCTTTTCTGATTTGGGATATACTCCACAACCAGGAGGCCACCGAAAGAATTGCAAAATGGGCGGTCGAGCTCGGAGCTTTTGAAATCTCCTTCAAGCCACGAACAGCAGTAAAGTCTCAAGTACTCGCCGACTTCACCACCAAGTGGGTGGAATTGCAGACCCCCACGACTTCTGAAGAGCTTGAGTATTGGACAATGTATTTTGATGGTTCCCTCATGCTCAGTGGCGCGGGGGCTAGCGTGGAACTCATCTCTCAGACAGGTGAGCACCTGAAGTATGTCCTTCAGCTCCATTTCCCGGCATCAAACAACGCCGTCGAGTACGAGGCACTCATCCACGGACTTCGTATCGCGATATCCCTCGGTGTCCGACGGCTGACAATCCATGGGGACTCCATGTTAGTAATCAACCAAGTGCAGAAAGATTGGTCGTGTGTCGGGGACAGCATGGCTGCATATTGCCAGGAAGTGCAGAAGCTCGAAGACAAGTTCGACGGGCTAGAGCTCATCCACATACTCCGCCTTGACAATGAAGCGGCAGACGAGCTCGCAAGGCTAGGCTCCAGTCGGGCAATAGTACCGTTGGAGTATTTGTCGAAGAACTCCGCAAACCTTCAATAAGCCGATAGCAGGAGTCAGACAAATCAGAGGAAAGACCGGTCGAAGAGGAAGTTTTAGTCATCAACCCTGACTGGACAACTCCATTCTTAAACTACCTGTTAAACGATGAGCTTCCCGAAGACCGCGTGCAGGCAGAACGCGTCGCACACCGATGCAAAAGCTACGTGGTAGTCGGTGAAGAACTCTTCCGAAAGAGTGCTTCTGGAATCCTAAGGCGCTGCATATCAAAGCAGGAAGGGAAGAACCTTCTCAAAGAAATCCACTCAGGAATTTGCGGGCACCACGTAGCGTCAAGTACCCTGGTGGGCAAAGCTTATCGTCAAGGCTTCTTCTGGCCGACCACTGTATCAGACGCGGAGGATATTGTTCGCACCTGAGAAGGTTACCAGTTCTTCGCTCGTCAAATACATGTGCCGGCGCAGGAGTTGCAAACCATTCCGATCACCTGGCCATTTGCAGTCTGGGGGCTCGATATGGTCGGTCCTTTGAAGAAGGCTCAAGGTGGTTTCACCCATCTCTTCGTCGCCATTGATAAATTTATGAAGTGGATTGAGGCAAAGCCCGTCGCCATGATCACAACGCCCAACGCCAAAGAGTTCTTCCAAGAAATCGTGGTAAGGTTCGGCGTCCCAAACAGGATCATCACAGATAACGACACTCAATTCTGCAGTGAATAATTTCAAGACTGGTGTGACGAGCTCGGCATCAAGATTTGTTTCGCTTCCGTGGCTCATCCAAGGAGTAACGGCCAGGTGGAGCGAGCCAATGGCATGGTGTTGCAAGGGCTAAAAGCGAGGATTTTTGATCGTCTCAAGCCTTATGCTACACGATGGGTAAAAGAATTGCCTTCAGTGCTCTAGGGGCTAAGAACCACCCCTAGCAGGGCCACCGGGTAGTCACCTTTTTTCCTAGTATACAGCTCAGAAGCGGTCTTACCTACCGAGTTGATGTTCGGATCCCCACGGGTTCGGAGTTACAAGAAGGCCGAGTCAGAGGAGAACCGGATAGAAGACCTCGACCAACTGGAAGAAACTAGGGAAATTGCAGCGGTCCAATCGGCCAAATACCTCCAAGGCCTACGCCGCTACCATGATCGGAACGTTCGGGGCCATGCCTTCTCCAAAGGAGATCTGGTCCTAATGAAGAATCAAAAAAGCGAGCACAAGCTCTCTCCAAGCTGGGAAGGCCCCTACATCGTCGATGAGGTGACACGCCCGGGGGCTTACAGACTCAAGCGGGAAGATGGCGTAGTCATCGACAACTCATAGAACATAGAGCAACTACGTCGTTTTTACTCTTAAATCTTGTACATTAGTTATGTTATTCATGAATAAAATTTCTTCTTGACTTGCTACTCAATTGATACTTAATTAAGCAATAAGTTGGGGGCTACACCTAATAGTGTTGCGCATGCGCAACCCTTCTAATGAGTCATTTTTTATCTCTTTTCCCTATTGATTGCGAATAAACTTGAGTGCATTAAAATCCAAATCGTGAAACTCTGACCCCACGAACGGTGAACTCTAGTCTCTCAAAAGCGCGTGCCTGGGAAAAATGACCATGAGCCGACTTCTGACGCCCGGAGGCTAGAATAGTCGGACAGAGTGCTTAAACAGAAATGGAAAGAAACCACTCGGGCAAACTCCAAGTCAATAGGGAAGAAAGATTAAGCAACGTTAAGATTTCATTAAACATACTCAGGTTTGGATACATTAATGCATTACACGAGAAATTTGCAGGAACCTAAAACCTAAGTATGGCGTGCGCGCCCTATTGCCTCGATAAGAGCATCCCTCGCCTCGACAAGCTTTGGGACGGCTTCGATCAGCGCGTCGATGGTAGCGACGTCGCGGTCCACAGCCTCTTCCTCCGCGAGCTCAGCTAGCGCGAGCTCATAATCAACCCAAAGTTCGGCGAGGAAGGCTTCTTCCTCATTAGGCACCGACAGAGCCCCATCTTAAAAGTCAAAGACTAGCTCCTCCGCCAAGGGGGGGAGATGGTGGAGCCTCATCGGCAGACAAAGAGTATTGGGATGAAGAAGCCATTGAAGGTCCAAAGAAGAATATCGAAGGTTGTAGAGAAGAACTTAGAGGTGGGTGATCGCTCAGGTAGCGGTGACACCCTTATATATACCCAAAGCGCGGAAGCCGAACGGTTTTGTGTAAATGCTAGCGCGTGAAGCCGAAGCGGACCTGAAGGCGTGCTGGTACCAGAACTCGAAGCGACCGAGAAGACGTATGGCCGCGCGGGACACCAAACTAGACGCGGCGCATGCAAGCATTAAATCAAAAAAGACTCGCAGGACACAATGAAGCAATTAAAAGCAAAATTTGGCCCAGTTGCCAGGCGTTTTTACCAAGGAACAAAAGATTGATTACAAACCAAGTCTCAACAAATGGACGTTCACACGGAGCCCAAGTCTAGGTTTTCGACTAAAGCGGTGGAGGTATCCCTAACCTCATCGAGCAGAGCAAGGGCTTGATCGTCATTGACGGTGCAAGCGAAGCCCTCCTTGATAGCTTCGAGCTCCACTTGCGGATACAAGGACTTCACGATGGCCAAAGCTTGACTGGAGCTCGTGATCGCCGTCTCCTTTAGGTGGGCTACCAATGCCTTGGGCCCCTCCGCCAGTCGCTGGATGGTGGCGTCCGCATCACTGGGCCCAGCTTCGCCAGGACTCAAGATTTGCAATAGCGCCTCGGAGCCCTCCTGGAGCTTGCTGACTCGCGCTTCAGTGGATTTGATCTTTTCATGAAGGAAGCGATACTGAGCCTGTGATTTAGCCCAATATTCTGCAAAACCGGTCGGATTAGCCCAAAGACGCTAAAAAGCGCAGCAGGATCATAGGACGAGTCGGGAGCAAACCTTCCAGCTCTACTTCCATCTTGTCCGACTTGGTTTGGACATCCTTCTCAGATTTCTCCAGTTCCTTGACCCGCTTCTGGGTGGTTTCGAGCTTTCACAAGACTGCAGCAGCGAAGACCAAAACCAAGGCGGGCAGAAGAATGAGTTAAGGGACGAAGACTAAAAAGGTGGTCTAAAGGCGCTCGGATAAGGCGACACGCTAAGGAGCTCGTCAAGTTGATCTTTCGCCTCGAAGGCGAACACGGGCACGAGCCTTTCGGCTCCGCTCAGTTCTTGTTTCAGGCCCTATCGAGTTCCTCCTGTAACTCGATACGGACCCGCTGGACCTCGGCCTTATAGTCCCTCCTCATCTTAGTCTTCGGGAGTATCTCCCGAGAAGGGCGTTCCTTTTCTTGGCGCGCTCCCCAAACGCTGAAGGCAACAAAGTGAAGGACAAAGTTACACTACGCACTGAAGACAAAAAGAAGAGGACTGCTAATCAACTCGGCACAAGAAACCCACGCAGGCCAACTGGGAGCAACCAAAGGTGTGGTCGCAGAACGCCTCCCATTCCTTCTCCTCATCCTTGTTGTCGAAAGCTGTTCACTCGCCATCCTCGCCAAAGAACGCAACCCGCACTGGAGACTTTGGGCGAGGAGGTCGAGGGAGTTCTTCCGGCGAAGGTGAAGGGCGGGCGGTAGGCCTTAGGGGCACCATTTGGCCAGTCGGCCCGGGAGGAGTACGCGGCCGAGGGCTATCCAGATTTGAGTCAGCCCCGGCGTCCTAGGCCACAGAAGCAGTCGGGGGAGTTGTTGCCGCCGACTTCGAGGCCACATCGGGGGCGGCAGGCGCGGCATCAGCCGGCACCTCAGCTCCTAGCCGGCTTGAGGCATCTTCGGCAGTAGCCTCCTGGGGCTCTCGGCGTGGCATGTCCACGGGAACCTCATCAACAGGCTTCCTGGAAAAAGAAGCAGTCAGGGCACGACCCGGAAAAACAAAAGGAAGAGCTAACAAGGAAACCAACCTGTTGGATCTTGTTATCTTTATCCCCGAGCTCTTCTGAGTAGAGGGTCCACCCGCAGAAGAACCCGGCCGCATGCTGGGTGCGGGGGACGACGTGTCTCCGACCGAGCTCGGGGGAGGCGGAGCCGCGTCGGGCGAGTGTCGGGCTAGGGGCTCATGAACCTTCGGGCACTCGAACTGGCTCGATGACGAGGAAGTCGCTGGAGAGGCGCACGTGGCTGCTGGGCCACCAACCTTCGGGCCTCCAGTCGGGTGCACATTAGCCACTGACTGTCCCCTTTTCTCCTTGGGCACATGAACGGCCGGGCGTTTCCCTTTTCCCAAAGGATCTTCGGCTTCCGACGGCTTGTCTTTCTTCGCACTCAGCGCCGAGGACGAGGTATCGGCGGGACGTTTCCGCTTGGTGCTTTTGTGCTGAGGGAACTCAGGCAATGGCGCATCAGAGAAGAAGGCGTCGCGACCCTGCAAGCACAGGCAACAGAAACATGTTCAGTCGCAGTACTCAAGAATCAGAAAATCCAACTTTGGGAGACAGGAAAGCATCTTACCGGAGGAGGAGGACTCGTTTTGTTGAAGCGCTTCAGGCACCCGGTGTTGACGATTTGGGTGCCTTGGATGAAGAAATCACCCAGACGTCCAAGGAGAATATTCTTGTGAATCGGCTAGAGGCTTCCCAGGTGGTATCGCGCTCCCCCTTATAATCATATCCAAGATGGACTCGCTCTTTGAGGGGCTGTATTCGGCGAAAGCCAAAATTAAGGATGATCGCAACTCTGGTTAGTCTGTCTTCCTTCAATTTGGCAATCATCCCCATGAGCTCCTCCACCTGGTCCATTCCACCGTCCGAGGGGGGCGAGGTCCAATCCATCGAAGGCCTGGGTGGGACACCAGAGAAGGAAGGAAGAGAAGGCTTGGGGTTGGCACAGTAAAACCACTCCTGATGCCAGCCTTTGGTCGAGGTCTTGAAGGGGATAGCAAAATAGGACTTCTTCAAACCGTCCCTCAGCTGGAATCCAGCGCCCCCAACTGCCTTGGGGGAATTCTTGTTCGGGTAAGGTTTGAGAAGGAAAAGATGGCAAAAAAGATCAAAATGTGGGGGAATGCCAAGGAAGACCTCGCAGAGGTGAACGAAGACAGCAATTTGAAGAATGGAGTTAGGATTGAAATGAGTCAATTTGATTTCATAAAAGTGAAGGAGACCACGAAGAAAAGCACATGCGGTAAGGCCGAACCCACGCTGAAAGAAGGACTAAAAAACAACCACCTCCTCAGTGCGGGGCGTAGGGCAAGACTCACCCACAGCAGGGCAGGCGGAGAGCATCACCAGTGGTGGGAAGACACTGCCGACGACCAACTCCTCTAATCGCTTTTCCGTCGTCACCGAAGTGGCCCAATCCTTGGTCGAGGCTGATGAAGGAGCGTCTTTGGAGGAAGGAGAAGACATTTTTGGGCGAAGGAACTAGCAACTGCGTCGGATTGAGATGGCGAGAGATGCTAACCTTAGCGGCGGAGATCGCAGGAAAAGCGCCGAAAGTGAGAAGATGAAGGGGCAAATGAGAACAGTGCGTAGAAAACCACCTCGTTTGCACCTAGTCTCATATTTATAGGGAGCGATGCTAACTTTCACCTTGAGCGGGAAAACGCTTCGCCTTCCACATGTCCTGAGGTTGCCCTAGGGCACGCCTCAAGATGGGCCGATGGCCATGTGCAGAGATCACTGTACACAGGCACAATTGGGCCAAATCTAATTTGGAATATGGTACGCCCCATGATGGGCCAAAGGCCAATGACCGCATCAGACGGAATTTGGATACCTTCCAAACTAAAATATCAGTTTATGATATGCCTCATGTCAGGTCGCATGCTGGTCACCGTTCAAAATGGAATCAGATATCATAAGTTGATTCAAAACAAAGATTCCAGGAGTATGTCTCATGATGGACCATTAGCCGTATACTGCGAAAAGCAGGTGCGGGTACCACTTGGATAATTTGTGGTATGCCTCATGACATGCCAAAAGCTGTGCGCCATGGTACACAGGTACCACTCGGCTAAAAGCCAACAAAAATGGAGATATACTCCATGAAAAGTCGCAGGCTGGCTCAATAACTTGGGCCGGGAACCACTCGGAAAGCTTACACGTAGAGCTTTATCGAGTTCTTCACGATCTCCTTGCCTACAACGGAGCACTCGACTGGAGAGAAAACCAGTCGGGAAATCTTTTAAATAAGAAGGCAATCCGATCGCAAAGCACTCGGGGGCTATTGTGGAGTATATGGATCACAGGTATCTGCAAGGTAGGCTTGTGAGGCCCAACAGGATAAGGTCGGGCCCAGTTGATCGCATGGAAACCAAATCTGCCAGGGTTGCGCCAGACGTACGAAACAAGGAAGCCCTGAGGATAGCAATAGATCCTGATTAGGTAGGATACTATCATAATCTAGGCTGTTACCAAATGAACATGTACAGGAGATATAATCCTTATCTCGTGTCCGACCCGGACTCCCTTTTGTAACTGCCTTTCTCTGCTATATAAAGGGAGGGGCGGGGAACATCAGCGACTCAGATCATCAGCGAATAAGCTAGACACATATAATTCTAGAGCACAGGACTAGGATGTTATCTCCTCCGCGAGAGCCCGAACCTATATAATTCTTGTGTCTTGTGCTACCATCGAGTTTGGATCCGATGCCTAGCCCTGTTTTCATTATTACCGACTACAAACGTCGACAGTACCAATGGTTTGTGGTGTGTAATTGGCTGAGTCTCAGGCACTTAAGGACCGATGTCTTGGGCAAAGTAAATAACTTCAGTTCCCGCTTAACTACAAGTTGGACCGGTCAGCCCTATTAATCTGTTCCAACATAGCTCAGTACATTGTACTTCCCTTTGGAATACATATAGGAGGCAGGTACCATTCTAGTAGGAGAATGGTTCGCGGAGCGATTGGGGTGGGACGGGAATGGAGTGGCCATTCGCCGATTCTCATAATAGTAGGTATCCACAATTGACCAGATCGCGTCTCCTGCTTTGGCCAGTTGGTCTTGGAGATTGTGGATCCTCGTAACCTACTGGATAGGAGCTGAAGAAGGGAAGTCCAATAAGAGACTATGATCATCTCGGTCCGGCCGCATGTATTAAAGTTGCATGTTACTTGCGCATGGCACTGACGACCGTTGATATCTTGTGGGTAAAGCTGAGCACATCTGCAGAGTGATATCAATGGTATTCGAATACGCCGTGCTTCCAGCTAATGAAACTGAGTTAATCTAGAGTGATCCCTATAACTGCGCTCATATAGTTTTCATAAATAGAACCTATCGTAAATTTGAACTTTGCAAATAACCCCCTATGGTATTATCTGTTATTTGGTTTGTGTTTCAAATGTAAAATAAAACTGGTATTTAATAACTTGCATCTATAATACTCAAACCTGTGTCTACCTTCGATTATCCCTGCATGTAGTATTCAAAGTTTCCGTGTGGTTTGTTGAGTACTGTTGTGTACTCACCTTGCCTCCTACCCCCCTTAGATTTCAATGAAGCTGGTGAATTCCAGAAGCTTGTAGATGGCGAAGAAGTTTGGTTTTGAAGGCCTTGATCTATCTTCTCAGGCTTTCCTGTGGGTGTTTTGTGATGTATCTGGTGCCAGACGCACCTTTTGTAAAACTCTGGCCGGTAGGCCCTTAATTTATTTATAAAGTATTCGCTTTCGCTCTTTTGTCTGGCAATGTACACTTGGTTACCTACAGCTAAAATTCTGGATAGCTGTGAAGGTATTTATACGCACCCTTTGAAAAGGGCGGTCCATCACAACTTTATTTTGAGGGATAAATTAGACATGTTAAATGGAGTACCTAATGATTCTCCTGTACAGTCAAATCCTAACCCATCGTCTTAATTTAAAATGAGCCAGCCACTTTGCTAACAGAAATGCCTAAAACTTTGTATAATAATATAACTAGGTAGTTTTTGTGCGCTACGTTGCACACGTATATAAATATAAGACCATAGTGTTTGTATATACGTATGTGTTAGTTGATTGAAGAATTCGGTGTTGGGTAAAGAATCTGGCATTAGTGTGATGTTGATGTTTATATAAGATAAGGTATGGATAATTGGCTAAAGAGATCTGAGTGCGGGGGATTATTTAGTGTGTTATGGAATACTAAATCGGAAACATCGAAATTAATATTAGCAGTCTATATTATTGTATAGAGTCCATATTCTAGAACAAATGCGACAGGGAATCGATGAGGTAATAAGATTAGGTTAGTTCCGTTTCACTAAATTATCAGGTATGGAATGTGTAGTAAAGAAGAAACATTTAGAAGAAACGTTATCTCTTATTGTCTAAGTCATACCGTATAAGAGCGAAATAACAAGATTTGGTTATATGAAATGTAGGAGCCGTCAATGCAGGCGAACAGGCCAAAAGATATAGATGATACAGCATTGGTTATTTGTACAGAATCAATATATCGAGAAAGAAAGGAAGGGCTGTGAAATTGTTGGTCCAGGCTAAGTAAAAAATCAAATGAAGAAGAGCCATAGTTCTATGGATTTAGAATACGTTAGATTCTATATCAGAATCTGGTCTATATTATGTTAAAATATGGAACACAACATGATATATAATATAAGTTGTTAGGACATTTAGTTCACAACGTAATCGATATACATAATTAATTACATGGTTAAAGCATAACAAAGTACAGGAATAAGTAATAGGGTCATTAAGCATTTAGCAGGAAGTATATTGGTGTAGGATAAGAAATATAGTCAGTAAAGGCTAATACCACAAAGATGTAAATATGTCAAAAGATGATAGTTATAAGCATATCTATGATCAGGAACCATAGTATGGTCCGAAAGTGATGGCTAATATAAGCTTTTTTGGGTGGAAGCTATTGTACACGGTATTTTGGAAGTATGTATTCTATTTCAGTACAGGTAGGTTATGAGATAATCAATAAGTATAGTCAAACATATGGCCAAAGTATAATTAAGTGCATGGATAAGTAAGTGGGTCATCAAACATTTAGTAGGCAGCGTGCCATTGCAACATGATATAGCAAAATGAAAGTGACAGCAAAAGGACATTGACTATTCGTACGGTAGGTTAAGAGTGTAAGAAAGATGCCTAATAGAGATTGGTATTACAAAGACCGAAATACGATGAAAGACGGTAGGCATAGGTATACATAGTGCAGATTCTGTTGCCGATGAAGACAAAATGGGATCGGCAAGCTTCAGAAAACTAGGTCTGGGATGAGTGGAGAATGCTTGGAGGTGCTGCAATGAAGAGTAATAAATAAGAATGTATGTAATAAGAAGAAAGACTATTTATGAATCTACCTGGCTTATTGTGAACCAGGTGTTTTGTCCTGAAACAGTTTTCTCTTAGTAGAGGCTTTCCTTGTGATAACGTTGAGCTCATATGTGGAAACAAAAGAACTATATCAATACTTTATTAGAGATGAGTATAGAAAGTATGCACAGGTGTATATCAATGGAAACATAACTTTGTAAGGTCTTTGGTAGCGCCGAGATCTGGATCATTAGGACTTAATGATCTCTTGAGTGAAGATTGTGTTGTAGATAATATCTGCAAGTAATAGTAGTGATATATGAAATAACAACAATAGAGTAGGATGAGCAATAAGAGCCATACTTCTGTAACGATTTTAGTGAGTTACTTGGGGTGATGGCGGTGTTCCTTGAGATGAATTAGTGGTAGCTCCAAGGTTTTTCGGCATTTGAGGTATATATATATATATATATATATATATATATATATATATATATATATATATATATATATAATGATAATGAGAATACAGATATAAATAAGTAAAGCTTGTTCTGTATCATGGATAGATTGTATCATAAATAGTAAGATTAGTGAAACTGTAAGACGTGATGAATGTTTGGTTGCGAATCAATAACAGAACAATTTTTTTTGCTGTACATAAGTAATCTCTGACAGAATGGAATATATACGAATTAGAGCTAAAAATACGAAGGCAGAAAAATGTTAGGCAATGTAAATATTAATAAAAAAAAGAGGTATATATGTACATAGAACAGTGCGCAGATCGAAAAAAAGAGTGGAGGAATAAGAATAAACCTCGAGATATTCAGGAACCTCGTGAGGGATATCAGTCAAGACAGTTGGAGTCAATACTATAGCTTTATGCCTAGGAGAAAGCTTATTTTTCTCAGAGTCAAGTGGTTGGATATGGGTCTGAGAAGAACTCAGAGTCGCACAATGCATAGAATCAGTCGGAGTAATCGCTGTTGTTTGAAGATGGACTTCAGTTGTGATAAGCTGCATTGTTTCTCTCGCAGTTACAGATTGATCGGTTGTGTAGCTTTGTTGTGCAACACTATCGGTAGGAAGGGCAATAGGGGAATTAGTATGTTCTTGTCCAATGGCAGAGGCACTTCCTGATACAAACAGGATAGGGGGGACAGAATCAACTTGATACAATATATTTAATCATTGTAAAGCCCTTCGTGTCACTGAGACTTGTAGATTAAATTGTCTTCCATAGATAAGTGTGATCTGTGACGGAATAAAGCCTTCGGGAATTTTGCTGGATTTCAGAAGGTGAGCCACTGTGCATCCAATCAATTGCTTAGCTATTTCTACAAAGAAGATGAATTCCACTACGGAAGCTTCTGGTTTGAACAGGGCATCCGGATCAACACCATTGACAGTAACTCGATATCTATTGTAATTAATAAATTGACTAAGCATCAACACACAGTGATATTAGCAAATGAGAAGAATCCAATGTAGAATAATAAGAGTAATATACTGGGGTTCAGCTGTTGTGGTGCCACATTTTAAACACCTGTAGTTGTCTGTTTCAGAATTAACAGTTCTTTTGCAGATACTACATGCCAGGTACCACCATGGTTGCCCTGGAGCAAGTTCTAGGATAGCAATTCGGACGCTGTAGCTATTTCCCTAGTCATATGTATATAGAATCAGTAGCACATGTAGCTTGTTAGATTTGCAAAATATAAGGTAAACAGGCTATCGTATGGGAAATTTGAGAATGCACCTACCACAACATCATGTGGATTAAGATTGGAGATCTCCTGGACTGTGATAGGGATAGGCTGTTTCTGTAGGATTGACTTGCTGTCCATTTTATCTCATGCGGTATATTTGTAACACTACAATATAGATAGCTAAGAATCAGTATAAATGGAATGATCGATAGTACAATAATACTAAGGAAAATAATATATACGAAAAGACAAAGCGCTGTATTAGACAAAGCGTTGTTGTGTGATCGATACGTATGGGAACGGTAGTCTGTAAGAAATTGGGCATATTCTACCTATCTAACAAAGTTGTTGCCTCCGAAATCAAAGGGTCTGTGTATCATCGGCAGATGGTACTACCTTGGAGTGAGAGTTGTCCTGGAAAAAAGGGGGTCAAACCATCTATTAATGCAGAGAAAACAGGATGTTATGTATTACCAATAAATCTGTAAAACACTAAGCATAGTACAGTAAACGCTAAAAAAAGATGGTGAGGTAAAGAACAGCGGCACAGTTGTGTACACAACGTTGAGTTATGTAATCACAATAACGCTTAAACAACGATGTGATATGCTGTTTTGTGCAGCTAGACTGAATACCACTGCAAATAGAATCATATGATTTATTATACTGTCAAGTAAACAATTTTTTAATGTTTGTTCGATCAGCACTCATGCGATGTTTTAAAATCGTTTTTCTACTGAGATTCATTTTCTATCTTGTATCAAAATTGTTAGAGTGTAATTCTGAAGTAATACTAAGAAATAATATCTATTTGTAGCAACTGGAAGCTCAAGATTCATTCTATATGTTCTATCATGTTTGAAAGATTGGTTCTTGTATTGAAATTCAGTTTGTACTACTTTTTTACAGTTGGAAGTTCATATTAGTTATGTATATAATTTAATGTTAGATTGTATGGTTCAGCAATAACAGCTGGTCATAGCATCAACTGTGTAATATGTTTATTAGTATGGCTAGGATCTATTCTAAATCAAAATAGAAAGGCGAATGAGTATAGTAAAGGAAAAACACTGACCGTTATGTACTTTTATTGTCAAACCGACTAGCGAGAAGAACTATTGGCGACGTTGTGATTCATGTTGAATACTATCAGCCTCAAAATGAAGTGCGTGCGGTCCTCATAATGTGATCTCCGCATTTTCTCTTTGATGGTGAAATGTTAGTCTATGGGCATATGTTTTGTATACTAAAAAAAAGACATAAGGTATTGAGGTGTTATAAGGTTCGAACCTGCCATCTGTGATTTCAATGTTTCGAATAGGTTTTTGTGTGCCTCTGACAGTGACAGTCTTTATCTGTGAGATAGACGTTATAACTCCCAAAGTATCTGTGTTCAAGTAAGTGTCAGTAGAGGATATATAACAGTTGAATAGTAAGAAACCAGTTTTTTTTCTTGGTAATAGATAGTACCAGATAAGAAGAACTTGTTGTTGAGTCTGGTCCTAAGCACCTCAAATGAAATAGGGCAGCATGCATACATAGGGAATCTCTCTGGAGGAACAGGAACTTCTGTAATTTTGGTATGAGCAGTGAACCGTGCCATGATAGTATTGTTAACGGGTCTATAAGTGGCATGTGCATCTGTAACTTCAAAGTATTGAATATAGTATATCGAGTCTTCCTTTAGTGAAGGAGCGAAGCGTGGCACATGACGTTCTGGAATTTGCGCATCCAACATAGTAGACTTTAAAAATAAATATAACGTTATTTTAGATAGACACATGGTAGTGATAACCGAAGTAATGAAGGAAGCGACAGTACAGTGATAACCTGTTCATCAAGGAAAACCAGATCAAGCTGTAGTATCTTTTCAGGCTTGTTCTCATCTACATACTCTGAAAAGCGAGTTACCCTGACACACACGCGCCAACGATGTGATTCCTGAGAGATGTTCTTGAGTAAAGTATACCCCATCTGTGGATAAAAAGGAAAACATTGAAGACAGGTAAATGTATATAAATAATAGCAATTCTAGTAGTCATAGCATATGGAATGATGAGCAGAATAAATGGGCAGGATATGAGGTAGAAACAGAGGTAGGAAAAGTGTATATAAGATTACGTAACCTGGAATGTGCAAAGAAAGTGCCAAAACATGAATATATCTCAGTTGATTATACGTCTAGGGAAAATGTTTGTGCAGTACTAATAGAGAATATTAATATATGAGGTATAGGAAGGGAAAAACAGTAGTACTAAAGTTTCACAATGTAATACAGGAAGAGAGATACGGTAACAATTGTATAGAATAGTAAGGGACAACACAACAACTGTATATACTGAGCAAATATACGTAGAGCAGGGATAAGATTCTATACAATACGAAGATAAAGCTAAAAAGTGTTTTGAGCAATTAGAGAGAAGGAACACCGATATAAAAAAGTAAATACTTTATTAGCGAGCAGACATTATAGTAACAGGAAGGGGAAAAAGGAAAATCAGTACAGAGAGTAGGAGAACATTATACATAACGATAGAAGGAAACACAATAATAGCTAAACAAAAGGTAGTATTTCATAATAGACTATATTTGACATCACAGTAATAGGAAGGGGAAAAAAGGAAAATTAGTACAGAGAGTAGGAGAACATTATATAGAACGGTGGAAGGAAATACAATAACAACTAAACAAAAGGTAGTATTTCATGATAGATTATATTTCGAGTTGTTGAGCTAGGTGTTTCGTCTTCATTCTCGATAAGTATGAAAGGCCTTCTCTTGATGTGACTCTAGAAACAGCAACATAAAACTATCCATGTGTAAAGACATGGTTTCTTAGATAGACTCCAACTCTGTTCAATGTTTGCCCCTAGCATTTATTGATCGTCATTGCATAGCAAAGTCTAATAGGGAATTGTCTTCGTTGTAGAGTAAAAGGCCATCTTGAGCTTGTACTATTAATAATAATTCGAGGTATACACACTGTTTGACCAATATGTGTTCCAGTCATAATTCTAGCCTCTAGAATACGATCACCGAGTCTAGTTAATATAAGGTGTGTGCCATTACACAGCCCTAGAGACTGATTAATATTCCTGAGTAGGACAACCGGAGCACCAATCTTTAAAGAGAGTTTATGCTGAGTAAAGTTGTTGATGATGATCAAATGGAGGAATTCCGATAGGTATAAAAGATCAATGTCAACAGGTTGTTCATGTGTATTGGCTATTGTGTCATAACTTAAATAATCTTTTACATATGTTGGGACTTTAGCAAGCATATTGCTATTTACTTCATCAACAATCGAATTGACAGGGCATATAATAGCACGTTGTGATAGATACATAGAATCACTGTAATTACTGTTGAAATCATCATAGACAGCATCTGTTATAGCGGCTATTTTGTCCCCTTCTAGATTCAATAAAAAATTTGAAGGTATATCTATCCATGATTGGTCTGAACTTCCTGGTTGAGTATGTGTGGCTACGGCATTCTCCAATATCAAGTACCCATTGGGCAAACTCTTGCATTTTGAGTTTTTCTTCTAAAGTTAAAGTAGGATTCATAAGGTGCATGTTGACAGTCAAACGCATGACATCAACAAATTTCCATAACGGGGATTGGATAAGAGAAGCTGCTATTATATCGGCTCGGCCACCTCCTTCGATAACAGGAGGTACTTGCCTAAAATCGCCACCAAATAGGATCGGTTTACCACCAAATGGCTTGTCGGCGTTAATTGGATTGTCAAGAGAGAGTATATCATGTAGAGTATGATCAAGGGCCTCAAAGCACAGACGATGTGTCATAGGAGCTTCATCCCACAAAAGTAGTGTTGCTTTTCTAAGTAGATCTCCAAGAACAGTGCCTCTTCGTCTATTGCAAAAGCTTCTTTCGTGGATATCAAGTGGTATACGAAATCTAGAATGGGCAGTTCGTCCACCTGGTAACAACAAAGCAGCCACCCTAGATGATGAAACAGGTAGTACGATCTGTGATTGAGATCTAAGTTTTGTAATGATAGCATTCCACAGATATGTTTTTCCAGTCCCTCCATGTCCAGAGATGAAAAAAAGGCATTTTTCATGGGATGTTATTTTGGACATTTGTCAGGACCCGGATATGCAAATCCGAAACCCTTTGTGTATACTGCACTAGTCCAGGATCACGCTAGTGCACACAGTGGAAACATAGATGACATGTAACACCCCAATTTTTGCTTTTCTTGCATTAAAATGGTAATTTGAATTTTTGGGAAATTTCTGGAATTTATTTGGATTTATTTGGATTTATTTTGAAGTAAGCCATTTGCCAAATTAATTAAATAATAGAAAAGTTAAAATAAAATTTTGCTGAACATATTTTATTTGAGTCACAAATGTCTTAAAATATTTTTGAGAATT
This sequence comes from Guadua angustifolia, assembly GCA_036346375.1. NCBI lineage: Eukaryota > Viridiplantae > Streptophyta > Magnoliopsida > Poales > Poaceae > Guadua > Guadua angustifolia. The sequence continues at coordinate 1,103,655 of CM070511.1, read as the reverse complement.
TTTCCAGAATTTTTCTGGTATTTTTAATGCCCCAAATGAATTATTTGATTTTCGGGAATTATTTTTAATCGGAAAAAAATTAAAATCCGGATGAACAGTGTTGGGCGAACAACATGCGGCCAACTTCGGAAAAAACCCTAACGCCGCTTGCCTTAGATCTTCATCAAGCGGTCCTTGTTTGGCCACGTCATTTCTCGAGACGCCACGGATTTCGCCAAGACTTTTGAGTGGGCCTCGGTCTCGCTAATTTCACGGACGTCGAGGCTCCTATTTAAAGCGCCGCCACCGTGGCGTGATCCCCACCTCGCGCCGCAAGACCACCAGACACCGACGTCGCCCGAAACGCCGCCGCCTCGCCGTACGAGCTCGCCGAAGTCCTGAAGCTTCCCGCCGTCGTTTTTGCTTCGCCCCGTCGCCGCCGGTCACTCTCCGCCGTCGCCCGTGCCATCCTCGAACTCATCTCATCGCGCCGCGTCGGGAGCGTTACTTCTTCACGCCGGAGGAGCTCGGGAACACCGCGCCGTACGTCGTCGTCCTCGTCTCCGGTGAAGCATCGCCGCCGCACCGTCTCCACCGAGCCCAAGCTTCCACCGCCGTCCGATCGCGCATCAACTATCCGGATCTCGCCACGTCACCCTTGAACAGTAAACCTCATCTTCAAACTTCATCCGTTAGATCTAGATTCAACGGCTCGGATCGCACCGCACCGCAGCCAATCGCGTCGTGACGCGCGGGCACACCGAGCGAACCGTGCCATTGGCGACGACGTGTCGCGGCAAAGACAGACCCGACGTCGGCCGCACCGAACCGTGACGTCGGTGGCGACGATGGAAGGTCCCACCAGTCAGCGAGATGACCGAGTTGTGCTGACGTCACGATGACGTCATGCTGACATCGGCACGGGAGCCGGTCAGGTGACGTCAGCAAGGCCACGTGTCACTCTCTGGTGGCGACACGTGTCACAGATGACGCAATAATTATTTTTCCCGAAAAAGAAAATATTTATTTAATTCGGATTATTGATTTAAAATGTATTTTGAAACTTCAAACGCTTATAACTTTTGCGTTTTAACTTCGATTTGAGTGATTCCAATTTCTATAAATTTGTAAAATCAAGCTCTTTCTGATAGTGAATTTTAATTGAATTTTTGACTTGAGTTTCTCTCTGTATTATTTATTTATTATTGTTTATTTGCGTTACGCGTAGACGTTGAAGTGCCCGACGGTTTCGAGGGAGAAGTTCTGACCCAGGAGCAAGCTCAGGAACCAAAATCAGTACTTTTTGAAGGCAAGTTGTGTTTGATCATGTTGAACCTATCGTAGAAAAAAAATTATTTTGATTTAATTTATTGCATGCTAATTTAGTAAAAATTGGTTTGAATGAATTTTGGGATTAGTTAAATGCCTAGTTGTTGTATGCCACCTTGTCGTATGTAATTGTAGGCCATGAATCATTTGTCACCCTAGGTTGGGGATTAATAGTTGGACATTAATTATTGGCCAACATGGGTTGAGTAGACCGTAAGTAGTATGCTTAGCCCCGCCACGTGGAAATTTCATGATTTTGGAATACCAAAGTTAATATTAACTTAATGAGATATGGAACGTATTTTGTGAATGAGACATGTGTTTTGAGTTGATGATGGCACGTGGTGCAAATGGTAAAGAACCGGGGTGGGAAAATGATTTAGACTGAGGCATGTGGCAAGATTGTTTCTGGTGGGCCAAGAGTGGCAACTGGGCGGTCGTATTTGGTTTTATTGGTTTTGGATGTTTAAGGTCATTCTTGGTTAGTCTTGCCTCGGTCAACTAAGGACTTAACCTTACGAGCATTTGAACTGAGTCTTTCATACAACCACAAGCTCCGTAATGGGACGGACCTAGCCGAGTAAACTGGGAAATCTATTCTTTGGTCTTGTCATGGTGGTGTGGGGCCGAAGGAGCGGTGAGAACTCACATGGCGCAAGAGGGGGCCACAGGTGTGGTAACCATCCCTCGGTGTTGAAACCTTAGCGAGGCAAGACTCGGTTTAGACGGAACTTTGGAAAGGCTTTATTACGGTTATTTGCCTTGGTGGTATTTGACTATATCTTACGGGTAAAGTGTATAACCTCTGCAGAGTGTACAACCTATTGAATAGCCGTGCTCACGGTATTGAGCATCGCTTCGGTGATTCTGATCAAGGGTTAGATTTTCATGAAAATGACTTGTTTATGGAAAATGCTTGGGTTGGTAATGATGAACTTGACTTAAGACGGAAAAAGGTTTACGATTGAGTTGTTTGTGAAAGCTACTATTCCTACTATTGTTTTACCGCTTTGCAATCTATTATCATTTACTTTGAATCTTTGATCTTTGCGATGAACCCTGACCTATCCTTTGTACTAAGCCATGCATGTAGCATATTAGCATTGCATTCTCAGGCATGACTTGTTGAGTGCTCAAAGTACTCACCCACAACAACACAACTTCAGTTGAAGAAGAAGCAACCCCTGCTCAGGAGGAGGAGTATCAGGAGGAGCCGACGAACTAAGGAGTGAGCCCAGTCAGTTGCCTGTGGCAAATTGCTTGGCGCCACGAGTTTATCTTATTTCCGCTACATTTGAATATTTTAATAAGTCTTTGCCCTGCGAGGCGTATCTTTGTAACTCGGCCATAAGGTCTACCAACTAGTTTGAGTATTTAATTAAAGTACTTCATTATTTCGCTAGTTATGACTGTGATATGTACCAATGTTGAGACTGTGTGCACTAGCGTGATCCTGGACTAGTGCTAAATACACGAGGGTCCGGATTTGCATATTCGGGTCCCGACAGAGGTGGTATCGAGCCATCGACCGTAGGATCTGGCCCTTAGTTAGAATGGTCGTAGTGAGGATAAAACTATTTTCTAAAAGTTAAAATGCGCCAAGATAATGCAACCTCGACTTACCGCTTCTCTCCTTTCATACCCCTTGCTGAAATTATCATGTTTCCGCTTTGTTTTAAAATTTCTGAGTTTCACGTGAGTGTCCTTTGGCAGATGAGGATGATTCACTCTTTTGGTGAGCGCCTTTGGAGAATGCCGCGGAGCTTTGGCGATGATGCGATTGCTTGGAGGTTCTGACAGCCGATCTCTGGGGACTCTTCAGTGAGTGCAGGATCGATATTGCCTCGATGTCACCATCACGATTTACGCTCGGGATAGGGCGAGGGCGAAGTCGCCCCATCCGCATCATCGCCAGAGGTCGTCATTTGACGCAGGGATCGAGAGACATCGCGTCTGGCGATGAGGCGATTGCTCGTACCTACCACAGGAGTTGGATGGCCTGATGTTTCGTCACCACCCACGCAGAGACACTCGCTACAACCGAGAGCCCATAGAGGAGGAGGATGCCACGATCATCCACCTGGCCAAATATGTCATCGCTCAAGAGGATGCTATCGACGAGACGGTTCAGGAGCTGCAGAGGTCCCATGACGCGTTCACGCAGGTGAGGGCTCATCTGTTGCAGACTTGTGAGTACTTGGCCCACTCTATCCCAGAGGATTGGGGAGCTGGAGACAGCAATTTGACGGACTGAGCGGGCGCTCTTTGGAGCTACACGATCAGAACCGGAGGAGCCACAGCAGAGCCGCAGCCTGAGAGCGAGCAGAGCCGGTGGAGGTCAAGCCGAGCAGTGGAGGTTGAGCCCGCGCAGGAGGAGCAGGAGGCGCATCTAGCTGCGGATCGTTGGGATAGGTTTGTACCAGCACCAGCACACCCGCCGGTGTATCCACCAGGAAGTTCCGGTGGGGGTTGGCTTGAGGAGTGAGCGTTAGGATTAGCAGTTGAGACTCCTGCGTTGAGTCGCGTCTTGGAATAAGAGTCACCCTTAGAGGCGTTTGACTCCAGAGTATTAGCTTGATTTGCTTCTTTCATGCTTGTGAGTGATGGGTATGTGTTGCATGGCCCCTGGGCATTGTGAGCAACCATACCTCGATATTAATAAAGTAATAAAATAATAAAGTTGGTTTTTGCTATTTCACCATTGACCCCGCATAAGTATTCTATTACTTGTCTACTCTTATTTCCCTCTCGTCTCTAAACCATGGAGCAATCGGCAGATGGTGAACACCCGTGGAAACTAAGGAGGAAATGGGAGTGGTTCATGCTCAGCTGGGAACATCGATGATGAAGGACAAGGAACTCAACCAGCACCGCCAGTTGATATGTAGAATTTTGGAGCCTTTATCGCTGCACAGACTCAGTTAATGCATGCCATGATCAAGCAGATCAAAGAAGTCACCGCCAAGCGCCGCCGCCGCCCAAGCTAACGAGTCAACCCAAAGGCAGAGGCCACACTCGAGGCTGTCAGAATTCATGAGGACTCGGCCGCCTACATTTTTCGGAAATGCCAATCCATTGGAGGCGGATGATTGGCTGAGGACGATAGAGAGGAAGTTGCACATTACCCAGTGTGAAGGAAATGAGAGGGTACTCTATGCTTCTCATCATCTTGAAGGAACTGCCACTGAATGGTGGGAAAACTTCTGTGCTGCTCATGAGCACCCACAAGACATCAGTTGGGAGGAGTTTACGGATGCTTTTCGGCAGTACCATGTGCCCGAGGGCATAATGGAGATGAAAAAGGAGGAGTTTAGGCATCCTTTGGCGAGGCAACCAAAGATGTCTGAATGTCTCAATAAGTTCCTTGGTGCACGCTATGCACCTGAGGACGTAGCAACGGACAAGGCCAAGCAGTCTCATTTCATGAAAGGCCTGAATTCAGGGTTGCAGGTGGGACTTATAACCCACACCTTTCCGGACTTTCAGGAGCTGGTGAACAAGGCGCTGATATTGGAGGACAAGAGCAAGGAGCTGGAGGACAACCGGAAGCGCAGGATGGCACAACAGGGAGCACGTCAGGGGGCGCAGCGTTTGAGGGTTGCACCAAACCAGTTCTTCAGATTTCAGCCAAGGAATGTGGTGATGACGCCGCCACCAGTACCAAGACCCGCGGGACAAAATTTCAGACAATCGACACTGAGTTGGGGAACGCAGCATGTAGGAGCCAAGTGATCGCCAGTTAAACATTGTTTCATGCTCTGCAACGAGCCGGCACTTTGCCAACTATTGTCCTAAGAAGGAGGAGGGTGACACCAGCCGCTTCAATCTTGGAACTACTCCAACGAAGACACTGCGCCAGAGCAAGCCGTGGAGCTACACAATCTGGAGCGGCCACACAGACTGTGGTAAGAGGCAGAGTCAATCATGTCACCGCAGATGCAAGGAAGAATACATCGGACGTCGTACTGGGTAAGTTACTTGTCAACTCAAGACTGCAATAGCTTTTATTTGATTCGAGCTTCACATTCGCTTATATCCCGGATTTTTTTGTGAACAATGGGTTGAAAATGGTGAACCTTAGGCATGTATTGCTAGTACAATCCCCAGGATCAGAACTCCGATCTGATGTAGGATGTTCTGGGGTAAGGTTGCTTATAGATGGAACAGAGTTCCTAGCTAACTTAGTGGTGTTGAATACCCGCATCTTAGATGTTATTTTGGGAATGGATGGTTGTCTAAGCACAAGGTTGTGTTAGGCGTGGACGAAGAGTCATATCACGAGAGTCCTAGCGGAGAAAAATAGAGTTCGTGCAAGCGCCATTCGGGATGGTCAGTTGATGGTCAATAGTGTGAAGGCCGTCAGCATAGAAGATGTACCAGTTGTCAGATAATACCTGGATGTATTTCCAAAGGATTTACCTGGGATGCCACCAGACAGGGACATAGAGTTTGTAATCGAGTTAGTACCGGGAACAGCCCCGATAGCTAAGAGACCTTATCGGATGTCAACCGATGAGCTAGTGGAAATGAAGAAGCAGATTGAGGAGTTAATGGATAAGGATTTATCGGACCCGATTCGTCCCCGGGAGCACCGGTTCTATTTGTTAAGAAGAAGGACGGAAGTTATCGGATGTGTGTGGATTATCGAGCACTAAACGAGGTCACTATAAAGAATAAGTACCCACTACCCAGGATCGATGACCTATTTGACCAGTTGAGAGGAGCTGGAGTTTTCTCCAAGATCGACCTACGATCGTGATATCACCGGTCAAGATTAGATCGGAGTATGTGCCAAGACCGCATTTTCGCCAAGATATGGGCACTACGAAGTTTACGCTATGTCTTTTGGTTTGACAAATGCACTGCATATTTCATGAACATGATGAACAAGGTTTTCATGGAATACTGGACAAGTTCGTTGTTGTGTTCATAGATGACATTCTAGTCTACTCCAAGACGAGAGAAGAGCATGCCAACATCCGAAGCTAGTTACGAGAAGTTAAGAGAGCGACAACTTTTCGCTAAGTTTAGCAAGTGTGATTTCGAAGAACAAGGTGGAATTCCTTGGACACGGTGACCGCCAAGGAGTCGCAGATTGATCCAAGTAAGGTGGAAACAAGATCTTTGCATTGGGAGCCACCCAAGACGGTGACTCAAATCCGTAGTTTCCTTGGAATGGCCGGTTATTACCGCCGATTTATTGAAGGATTCTCAACGATTGCGAGACCTCTTACGCAATTGTTGAAAAAGGAGAAGAAGTTTGCATGGACGCCGGAATGTGAACGGAGTTTTCAGGAGATGAAGAAACGTTTGACATCGGCACCAGTGTTAGTTCTACCGGATCTAAGCCAGAGCTTTGATATATACTATGATGCATCGCGCCAAGGACTAGGATGCGTGTTAATGCAGAACAGAAAGGTCGTTGCATATGCATCAAGGCAGTTGAGGCCGCATGAAGAGAACTATCCGACGCATGATCTGGAATTAGCAGCCGTGGTGCATGCCCTGAAGTTATGGCGGCACTATCTAATTGGGAACAGATGTGAGGTGTACACGGACCACAAGAGTCTTAAATATATATTTACCCAATCGGACCTGAACATGAGGCAGAGGAGGTGGTTGGAACTAATTAAGGACTACAATCTGGGGATTCATTATCACCCCGGGAAAGCCTATGTGGTGGCTGATGCTTTAAGCCGAAAGAGCTATTCTGTGAACATGTTGGTGGAGAAAAGCCAGGTGGAGTTGTGCAAGGAATTTCAGAAGCTGAAGTTGGAAATCGTGCCTAAAGGATTTATAGCCGCTCTAGAAGTGAAGCCTACCCTGGAAAATCAGATTCGTGAAGGACAGAAGAACGATGTCAAGATTCAGTGGATTAAGTCTAAAATGGAGGAAGGTAAGGCAAAGGATTTCAAGCTGGATGAGCAAGCACTACAGGAAAACCAACATTTTTTGTCGGCCAAAAATGTATTTTCGTCGGCCTAACAAAAGCCGATGATTAATACATATATTTTCGTCGGCCTAACTAGACCTACGACATCGCTATATTTTCATCGGTTTTACAATAATCGACGATTAATATATATATGTTTTAAATCCCGCATTTTACCGTCGAAAATAGAGGCGTTAGGGTAGGCGGGCTGCCAAAGTCACTAAGCTTTAAATCGGCTATGAGCCTAGCCATGAAAATAAATCTGCCAAGACGAACACGAACCGATTTAAAATACCGGGTTTAGGTATTACACTGGGCCGTGAGTCTGTGGCCGCCAGATACTCGATCTCAAAATCAGCCGCCACATCCAGCGCCCTCCCGTGGCGCCACCGCCGCGCCCTCCCGAGCCAGCGCCGCTTGCCCGCCCACCATCCCGCCGCTCCCCCCAGTGGGCCGCCCCGCGCCCTCCCGGCCGCCGCGCCGCCCGGCCAAGACCTCCCTGTCATCATGCGCCCTCCCGGCGGCGCGCCCCTCATGACCTCCCAGGCCAGACGCCGCCCTTCCAGCTGCTGCCCTCCAAGACCGCCTGCCGCCCCTCTGGCTGCCCTCCCCGGCCTTGCCTCCTCCCGGCCACCACAGGCGCCGCCGCCCGGCCAAGCCACCTCGCTGGCCGTCGCCGCCTCCCTGCCAGATAAGAAACATCTCACGACAAATCAGTGAGCTGAATTTCTCCCTGTGACATTTCGTTTTGTTTTGAGATAATTTCTTGATTGGGACATGCACGTTGTATATTTCTTGAATTGGGAAGGTGTTACTAATTAAGCACAACAAGGAAAGAATCGAAGACACGGATGAGACATTTTATCTTATGAGTCAAGAGAAAAAACTCGAAATTAGTACATGAAAATCGAGAAGGTTGGTAATCCTAGAGCAATGAGATGTGAGTCCACATCTTAACAAAGATGCTATTGTTTACATGTGGTCCAGTCGATCCTTCTTCGAGCCTCTATCCAATTGCAAGATGCTAGTGTTTACATGGGAACAAGTTGTCGTGTTGAGGGAAGAAAATGTCTTTGCATGTTCATGTGCCCTAGCAAATTAAGATTAAAGGAAGAAGATTACTTGGGTTAGTGGCGCTTGGAAAATAACACCGATATATATAGAAGAGGTATAGCTAGCTAGGTCTGTGGAGGTACTCTGTGAGATATCATCTGTCATGTGGGTTAGCACTTCTTTAATTTGTCTAATCAATTAAGTTACCAAACCATGCATGTGATGGATCGGTTTTGACTAACAAAAATATATCAAGACTTTGCGACGGTTCTCAGGACCTTTTCGACATGTGTGGGTTTGAGGTGTTACAACAACCCACAATAAAAAGGAACACATGTAGAACCTGTTTGTAAATATTCCATAGGATAATACTATTTAATTTTTTTGCAAAGATAATTGTATTTGGCCATAGTTTGTATTAGTTTCCCATTTAAGTTGGATTCTAGTCATAAAAATATAAATAGTTGCAACCATAACGATTAACCTTTCAAGGTTGTAAAAACCCAGTTCGTAAGCCTAATTAGAACCATAATTTTGTATCATCATTTTTTAATAGAGTGGTATCAATATGGGTGATAATCGAGCATGGATGTATGTAAATTTGGAGAACAACGGGGTCACACTTGACGAATGGGTGGAGAGGACACAAGCATTTGTGGATCATATTTTCTTTAAATCCACTGGTGGTGTAGCGAAGTGTCCATGCAGCAAGTGCCGTAATCTCGCTAAGAAGCGGAAGGAGGAGATCGAATTAGACTTGTGCAGATATGGATTTATGCCCAATTACTTAACTTGGTTCGAGCATGGTGAGTCACATTTGGGTTCTACATCTAACATAGTCCAGATTATGATGACACGGAGGATAGATGCCGAGATATGGTGGAAGATCTCGATCGACAAAGACAGGATGAACGGAAGAACGACTGCCGAGGTCGAACAATTTTATAGGCTTCTTATCGCTTCCAATGAGCCTCTGCATGAGTTTACCAATGTCACCCTTCTTGTCAGTAAAGGACACGGTTGATGGCTATCAAATCGAAATACAATTTGAGTAAAGATTGTTACGACGATCTGGTCAAATTGATATGTGATGTTCTTCCAGAGAATCATAAGATGCCGAAAGATCTTTATCGGTCCAAAAAATGTTGGCGTGTTTAGGGATGCAATACGAGAAGATACATGTGTGCCCCAATAAGTGTATGTTATTCGAAGGAGAATGTAGAACTAACACATTGTCTATATTGCAATGAGTCCGGTATGTTCAAGTAACAGACGAGGAGGAAACATGGTAACAACAAAGTCAAGACCAAAGTGCTCGCTTATATGCCCTTAAACCAAGGCTACAGCGAGCTTACCTATCAAAGGATACTGCCATGCATATGAGGTGGCACAAAGAAGGCATGCGTACATACGAGGGTTCCATGGGTCATCCTTCTGATAGTGAAGCTTGGAAGACATTGGAACGGTTCGATCCAAATTTCGCCAGAGATCCTAGAAATGTTCGTATTGGCTTGGCAACAGACGGCTTCACGCCTTTCACCACAAGTGCGGCTCCGTACTCATGCTGGCCCGTGTTTGCAATACCGTATAATCTCCCTCCATCATTATGCATGAAAGATGAGTATGTGTTTCTAACACTTGTTATTCTGGGCCGAGCATCCCGAAAGCATTTTGATATGACATGCGACCATTGATTGAGGAGTCAAGGAGGCGTGGGAAGGTGTTTTGACATATGACAACAAAGAGAAAAGAGACCTTCAACATGCGTGTGGCTTATCTTTGGTTTATCCATGACTGCCCCGCCACGGCATGTTTTGGTGGAGCACGCATGGTCGGTTGTCTTGTCCGATTTGTATGGGTGACACAGATGCATTTCGTTTGAAGCATGGTGGCAAATTCGGTTTCTTTGATTGTCACCGTCGCTTTCTTAGTCTTAGTCACCCATTCAGAAAGATAAAAAGGATTTAAGAAAGATGTGACAGTTAGTAAGGGTTCGCCAAACGCTTATCCGGAGATGAGGTTGTGGCGTGGCATAGTGAGTTGGTTGACACGGAGAATGGGTATGAAGGCTTCAAAGACACACATAATTGGACTCACATATCTAGCATATGGAGTCGCTTTATGTCCCTAGTTTAATCCTCGCGATAATATTGATGTTATGCATCAAGAGCTTAATGTCATGAAAGCATCATTAGCACGTGCTTGACTATAATGATAAAACAAAAGATAATGTCAAGGCTCGTAGAGACTTGTGCGAAATCAGAATCGCCCCACCTTTGAAGTGACGGAAGGTGGAAAGAAACCTCATGCTCCTTATCGCCTTAAAAAGTCGATAAGAAGGAGATTCTTCGATGGATGAAGAATATCAAATTTCCGCACGGATATGCGGCAAATCTAAGACGTCGGTGAACATCTCGATTGGTAAACTACATGGCCTAAAGAGTCATGATTACCACATCATCATGGAAAGGCTACTTAGGTGATGTTCAGAGGATATATGCCTAAGAAGTGTGGATCTTGTTTGCGAGATCAATTTCTTTTATAGGCGGTTGTGCTCTAAGATAATAAAGAAATCAACGATGAAAGAATTGGGGAAGAATATACCGGTGCTTATATGCAAACTAGAAAAGGTGTTTCCACCGGGTTTCATGAACTTAATGCAGCATTTGTTGGTACATTTACCGTATGAAGCGTAGATGTGTGGGCGAGGCACACCGATGGATGTATCGACAGAGCGGGCCTCAAGAAACTTAGGGCCATGGTGGGTAATAAAGCACGAGTTGAAGGGTCCATCGCGAGGCGCATTATCTGAAAGAAATATCCTACTTCTCGAGCCATTATTTCACTGAGCAAAATGATGTCAATGCTAAAACATCGCGATACCACACCTCTTCCTAACAAGTGACGGTCATCTTGATATATTCAAGTGGAATGGAAAAGATCGGTGATAGTTCCCCTCATGAGTTGACTCAAGAGGAGTGGAATGCTGCCATGATGTATATGTTCTACAATATTGAGGAAATGGACAAGTATTTCGAGTAAGTACAATTCATTTAGGTGTAAATTAGTTTTGATAACTATATTGCAAATAACTCATGCCAATTGTAGGTTGTTCGACAAACAAGAATGGAGGTCAACCCAAAGGCCTACTGAAAAACAACTAGACAATTTTACCTACTGATTGTACGCGGTGGCCCAAATTTCGTGACTGGTTTCAAGACATGTATAGATCCTAACACACTTGAACTAAAGATATAGCCATACGATAATGTTTGTAATAAATATCTAACTTTTGCAGTGCCAAAGAGATGATAGTGTTCAAGAAGATTTATGTCAATTGTCTTGTGGGTTCACAACCGCAAGGAAGTTTGTGCGATATGATATCAATGGGTTTCGTTTTCGTACGGCACCCTTTGAAGCTACTCGTCCGCATGCAGCCACGGTGAATAGCGGGGTAGTAACTACGGCTGTGGGTGCGGATGGTCGGCAAACTGAGTACTACGGTGTTCTTCAAAACATTGTCGAAATCAAGTTTGAAGGACCAAAGGATTTGAGTGTCGTTTTCTTGTATTGTGATTGGTTTGACAAAGCAGGGATACGGTGTAACGATAAACTTGGCTTGGTAGAAGTTAAACACTAATCACGACTTTCACTTTTGATCCATTTGTGCTTGTTCAAGATGCCAAGCAAGTGTATTACCTCCCTTATCCGTGCTCTAAGCCAAGTCTTAAACCATGGTGGGTTGTGTATAAGGTGAATCCACATGATCACCGCACAACCACAGGGACGATGAGTACATACAAAGTGAGATTGATGCATTCCAAGAAGATGACCTTCCAAAGAACCTTTGAAGTAGATGCGGGAATACAACTCGATGATTTAGTTGGTGACATGCGAAGTGAGGAAGATAGTCTGTACGGAAAGTTAGGAAGAGAAAACATGGACGATCGAATACAACAAGTAATTATTTCTATATATTGTATTTTTCATGTTCATATATATATATTGCATTTCTATGTTCTAATATTTCATTTGTTATGTCTATGTTCTAATATTTCATTTGTTATGTCTATATATGTTCTAATATTTCATTTGTTATGTAGGATGAATTCATTTTTACACCGTTCGAGATCAAAGAAGACTGGGTCTTCATCTTCGAAGAACCCATCTTCGAAGAACGATGGCTCTTCATCTTCAAAAGTACCTCTCATGAAAGCAGAAGGCGACAATTGGAGAGTTGTCTGAGAGAGGCACAGGAGCAAGTACTAGAGGAGAATGATGAGGAGCAAGTACTAGGGGACGACAATGGAGAGGATGAGGCGAGCAAGGTGGAGACATAGCGGAGGATGAGGCAGAGGATGGTGCGAATGGGTGGTCTTCGTGTATAGAGGAGTAAGCGGTGTTCCTCCACGACATGAAAATCGACAACTTCGTAAGCATGATAAGACCAATTGGTGATAGGTTAGTAATGATTACAATTTATGTAACCTTGTATTCATATGTCCGATTGTGCAAATATATTGGTTGCGTGTCATGGGAGGATCCTTCTTTCACGGGACAAGTAGGACAAAGCGGAGTTAATGCCACATTGGGCTCTCTTTGCCTGTACCATTACCTGGATTGGTTGAGATCGACGGTGTGTCCCTACCAAACTTTGAAGTGGGAACACTATAAGGTGACGAGAGACAATAATGGACTAACAAAGAAGACAGAGGTTGTGGACTAATTTCGGGTAAACCTTTTCAAATCATGGTCATCAAGTTAGTTTTTTGTTTTTGTCACAGAACTAATACATTTACTTGTATTGTAGGAGAGGTATCGCTGATAGAGGGGGAAGAGGAGGAGTGGGAGCACATTCCAAACGTGTGTTTGAGAATCTTCGCTACGAAGGTAGTAAAAGATATGATGTCCAATGCTCGCTCAAGAAGCGGTGAGTGCATACTTGCAAGAGGCATCGTGGAGAGGAAATGAATAAAAACTTGGTTCTTCAAAAATCTACCTTCAAGCTAATGAGTACATGCGTGTTCACGAATGGTTAGTCATATGAATTGTGTGTATTTCAGATTGCGCCATTGAATAGTTGCTTAATTTAACCGCTAACATTGTAGGTTTAATCGCGTCTCGATGCATGGTCGGCACTTTTCGAGTAATCGGGCTTCAAGTGTTCATTACAAAGTCGAATAGCAAGAGAGTGAATCGAGAGTCGGGCTCAAGTGTTGTTCATACATATGGTGCCGATGGTCATGTTCGTCTAGCTAAGCGATCGCACGCTTATCATGCTATGTTAATAATTCATTTTCTTTTATGATCGATGTAGTAGCGATTAACATGATTACTGAGAAGCTCGACTTGGGAGGAGACCAAGTGCAATTGAAACTTACGCTATGGGCACAAGGGAGCGACTTCACGCAACGGATCAACTTTGCGTACCAGAGGGCGACGGACGGCTTGGTTAGTCAATTGCCTTTCTTTATGGTGTTGCAAGTTATTGCTTTTCTCAATGTAACTCGTATGCATCGCAGCTAGATATGGAGATGAGATGGCCCGAACCCATGGTGAGGACTGCAACTGGAGGGAGGAAGACATTGACGTCGCCGCCTTGTATAGGAGCGGCGGTGGCAAGAGTACATTGTGGATCAAGAAGTTTATTTGCGCATCAAGACAAGAAGGAATCAAACAATTGCTTCGGAGGAAGCTCATGACTCCAAGTACTCTATCCATCAGGAAAGCGCTAAGATGTATCAAGACCTGAAGGAAAGATTCTGGTGTCCAAGCATGAAGCGTGAAGTTGCAGAGCATGTTGCGTTGTGCGACATATGCCAAAGAGTCAAGGCAATGCATCAAAGGCCAGCAGGATTGCTACAGCCACTGAAGATACCTAAGTGGAAATGGGAGGAAATTGGAATGGACTTCATTACTGGTTTACCAAGGACCCATAAAGGATATGACTCCATATGGGTTATAGTGGACCGTTTGACAAAGGTTGCTCACTTCATACCAGTAAAGACTACATACTCCGGGGACCGCTTAGCAGATTTGTATATATCACGAATTGTATGTCTACATGGAGTTCCGAAGAAAATTGTATCGGATAGAGGTACTCAGTTTACCTCAAGATTTTGGGATTAGTTGCATGAGGCCCTAGGGACCCGTCTGAACTTCAGTACTGCATATCACCCGCAGACAGATGGGTGTAACATCCCAAAAATTTGAGTTTTGGTATGTTTTAAATTAAAAATGAACCATTCGTATTTTTCTCGAATTAATCAAAGCTTAAATTGAATTTTCTAATAATTAGAAGATTTAATTTGAATAATATATGCATCAAATCAAAGGTTTCCAGTTTTTGTTGGGTTCCTTGCGCTCCAAGGATTTTTTTCTGTATTTTTGGATATTTTTCTGAATTTATTTGCAATTTATTTGAATTTATTTGCTTTTATTTGAATTTTTGGGATTTTTTATTCGGAAAACGTTTTAATTTTAAAACCCTCTCGGCCAAACCGCCTCGCCTGCTTCTGTTCGCTTGACCATCGGCTCACCTCGCTCATCGGTGGATCCTCGCCACGTGTTCGCCAGATCGCGCCCACGCCACCCCACGCCGCCACGCCGAAACCTAACCTAGCCGCGCCGCCGGTCTCCGAGATTTTGCACGCCCCGGGGCTATTTAAGACCCCGAGGACGCCATCCCGAGGTTCGCCTCTCTGCTGCGCCCACTTTGCCTAGCTCTCGCCGACGAGCCGCCGCCATCATCTCGCACAAGCTTCGCGAAGTTCCTCCACCGCCTCAAGACTTTCGCCGCGTTTTCTTCACCTCGGTCGTCCTCCGCCGTGATCGGTTGCACCATCGAACTCGGCGCGTCGAACTCTCCCAGATCCGCACTCCCTTCCGCCCGATCAGCCGCCCATTCGCCGCGCCGTGGGTCGTCTTCCTCGGCTCCGGTAAGTGCGCGTCGCCCCTCGCCGTCGAGTTCCTTCACGAACTCTCCGCCGTCCGATCGCCCTCCGACGTCTCGGATCAAGCCGCGTCATCCCCGCCGCATCTGCATCCCGCAGCCGTCCGATTCGGAGCCAACGCCCCGGATTTCGCCGCGTGGCCGGACCCCGCCCCATGCTGCGTCATCGTCCGCGTCAGCCGCCGCGTCATCGCCATGTCAGCCCTAGCCGCCACGTGGTATGCCACGTCGTCGCGGTTTGCCGTATCAGCCAAATGTCGCCTCGGTGCTCTCGGTCTCAGGGACCAAGCACGACATGTGGGTCCCACATGTCAGCCGAAAATTTATTTTCTTTTTCTGATTTTCTGAAAAATCCGAAAATCCCAGCCCATAGCATGTTGCCACGTGTCACCCCTGATGAATTTCTTTGATTTTCTCTGAATTAAATCTTTCAGGAGCCCGTTCTCCTTCGTCCGAACTCCGATTGGAGTGATTCAAATTTCTAAATTTTTGTAAAATCGAGCTCTACATTCCAGAGCCATTTATTTTCAAGTTTGAGCTTGTTTTCCTCTCTGTTTTGTATTTATTTGGTTTCGTTGCTTTATTTTCCGGTAGACGCGAATCCCGAAGGAGCGAACGGAGATTTCGAAGACCAAGACTCGAGATTTGAACAAGAAGGCAAGTCGTAGACCTTTGATCATATTGAACCCATGTTTGCAAAAGTACTTTATTTTATACAATTGAATGCTATTTGTGTAACAATGCTAGTTTATGGGAGTAGCTATTTACTTGTTTGAGTATGCCCCTTTGATTATTGGAATGCCATGTATCCATTGTTAACCATAGGTTGGGACATTTATTAGTTGGACATAATCATAGTACCAGCATTGGGTTATCGTAGCTATGCTTAGCCATGCTTAGTTGTCCGATGGGATTCATATCACCTGTGAGCTAATGTTAATATTGACTTAATGAGATATTAAATTGTGGTTGTTGACCACTGTTGTAAAACTTGTTGTACCATGGCAGGGGATGCCATTGGTTTTGGGTTGAACAAAATGTTTCTCTCGGGCAATTGATCGTGCAGTAAAGGGGGTGCTGTTTAGCACATTGGAATGTGGCTGTCTTGCCTGAGACAGTTTAAGGACTTAATTTTGTGCGCCATTGAACTGGTTTAACCGGTGACGCCAGTCGACGCCACAATGGTCCCACTCGCCAACGAGATGACCGAAGTCGTCCGACGCCACGATGACGCATCTTGCCGACGCCAAGACGGAGCCGGTCGAGTCGACGTCAGCAAGGCCACGTGTCACTCTCTGGTGGCGACACGTGTCACAGATGACGCAATAATTATTTTTCCTGAAAAAGAAAATATATATTTAATTCGGATTATTGATTTAAAATGTATTTTGAAATTTCAAACGCTTATAACTTTTGCGTTTTAACTCCGATTTGAGTGATTCCAATTTCTATAAATTTGTAAAATCAAGCTCTTTCTGATAGTTAATTTTAATTGAATTTTTGACTTAAGTTTCTCTCTGTATTATTTATTTATTGTTGTTTATTTGCGTGCTGGCGTGAGACGTTGAAGTGCCCGACGGTTTCGAGGAGAAGTTTCGACCGAGAGCAAGCTCAGAACCGTAATCAAGACTTTTTGAAGGCAAGTTGTGTTTGATCATGTTGAACCTATCGAGAAAAAAAAATTATTTTGATTTAATTTATTGCATGCTAATTTAGTAAAATTGGTTTGAATGAATTTTGGGATTAGTTAAATGCCTAGTTGTTTGATGCCACCTTGTCGTATGTAATTGTAGGCCATGAATCATTTGTCACCCTAGGTTGGGGATTAATAGTTGGACATTAATTATTGGCCAACATGGGTTGAGTAGACCGTAAGTAGTATGCTTAGCCCTGCCACGTGGAAATTTCATGATTTTGGAATACCAAAGTTAATATTAACTTAATGAGATATGGAACGATTTTGTGAATGAGACATGTGTTATTGAGTTGATGATGGCACGTGGTGCAAATGGTAAAGAACCGGGGTGGGAAAATGATTTAGACTAAGGCATGTGGCAAGATTGTTTCTGGTGGGCCAAGAGTGGCAACTGGGCGGTCGTATTTGGTTTTATTGGTTTTGGATATTTAAGGTCATTCTTGGTTAGTCTTGCCTCGGCCAACTAAGGACTTAACCTTGCGAGCATTTGAACTGAAGTCTTTCATACAACCACAAGCTCAAGTGAATGGGACGGACCTAGCCGAGTAAACTGGAAAATCTATTCTTTGGTACTGTCGTGGTGGTGTGGGGCCGGAGGAGCGGGTGAGAACTCACATGGCGCAAGAGGGGCCCCAGGTGTGGTAACAGTCCCTCCAAAGGTTGAAACCTTAGCGGCAAGCGTCTTTGGGTTTAGAGCGGAACTTTGGAAAGGCTTTGTTACTTATTTGCCTTGGTGGTATTTGACTATATCTTACGGGTAAAGTGTATAACCTCTCGCAGAGTGTACAACCTATTTGAATAGCCGTGTTCACGGTATTGAGCATCGCTTCGATGATTCAAATCATGATTAGATTTTCATGAAAATGACTTGTTTATGAAAAATGCTTGGGTTGGCAATGATGAACTTGACTTAAGGCGGAAAAAGGTTTACGATTGAGTTGTTTGTGAAAGCTACTATTCCTACTATTGTTTTACCGCTTTGCAATCTATTATCACATTTTGAATGTCAGATCACAGCATGAACCACAAACCTATCCTTTGTACTAAGCCATGCATGTAGCATATTAGCATTGCATTACAGGCATGACTTCTTTGAGTGCTCAAAGTACTCACCCCACAACAACACAACTTCAGCTTGAAGAAGAAGCAACCCCTACTCAGAGGAGGAGTATCGAGGAGCCGATTTAACTAAGGAGTGAGCCCGATCTGTTACTGTGGCAAATTGGTTGGCGCCATGAGTTTATCTTATTTCATTTGATTTGAATATTTTAATAAGTCTTTGCCTGCGAGGCGATCTTTGTAACTCGCCATAAGGTCTACCAACTAGTTTGAGTATTTAATTAAAGTACTTCATTATTTATTTGGTTATGGTGTGATATGTACCAATGTTGAGACTGTGTGCACTAGCGTGATCCTGGACTAGTGCTGAATACACAGAGGGTCCGGATTTGCATATTCGGGTCCCGACATGACATATCATTCCATACATCAAATAACTAAGAAGAAGCAAATTGTTATCGAATAAAGTAAACGACCTTATGGTCAAGGTTCATACATCAATGCCTCTTGGCTTAAGAAACAAATAAAACTGTTGCAGCGAAAATAAAATAACTCGGGCCATTCGACATACCAAAGGCAATCATCTGGGGAAACGCCTTCCTAGTCCACGTAGTCTTCATAGTACTCCTCCTCTTGATATTCATTACCTGGTCCTTCCTCAGCAATTGAACAACGGGGGCATAAAGTCGTGAGTACAAAACGTACTCAACAAGCCGTAAGGAAATGATGCAATATATTCATGCACGGCTTGACAAAGGATAGTCATATGGTTCATTTGCAGAAAGTAATAACTTGAATTTAAATACAATAAATAGATTGAAGGCAGATTGATAAAACAATAATAAATAACTGGTAAATCAATGGTAGACAACATGAATAGAATGGCGAGGCATCACCCTACATCATTCGAAACAAGTATCAACCATACAATTTAACAGTATAGCTTGAGACAACAAAACAACAGTGAACTCCCCGTTCACATCCCAACAATTCCACATTTCAAGAAAACACTCTATACCCCGTGTGAAATCCCTGGGCTTGTCCATGACCGCGAACACGACTATTCTAATAGTTTTACACTCTGCAGAGGTTGTACAGCTTTACCCACAAGACATGAACATCTCTTGGTGCAACCGGTAATAACACACTTCCTTTGGTGTGTCGCAGAGATATCATGACAAAGCCTTTACAATGCATGTCTAAACTCGGTACTGCCCTCTAAGGTTTCGCCCCTCAGGGCCCCCTCTTGAGCTATGTGAATCTACCCGTCCATCCCGGAACCCACACATCCAATTGGCAGTACTCAAGAGTAAATAATGCAAATTAATCAGCTAGGTCCGTCCCATACCAGACTTGTCGTTGCACGGTTAGGCCCAGCTCAATGGCGCACAAGATTAAGTCCTTAAGTTGTCTCAGGCAAGACAGCCACATCCCAATGTGCTAGACAGCACCCCCTTTACTGCACGATTACTTGCCCGAGGGAAAACATTTTGTTCAACCAAGACCAATGGCATCCCCTGCCATGGTACAACAAGTTTTACAACAGTGATCAATAGCCACAATTCAATATCTCATTAAGTCAAGATTAACATTAATTCACAGATGATATGATTCCCATCGGACAACTAAGTATGGCTAAGCATAGCTATGATAACCCCTTGTTGGTACTATGATTATGTCCAACTAATAATGTCCCAACCTAAGGTTAACAATGGGTATATGGCATTTCAATAATCAAGGTGGCATACTGTCGATCAGGTGAATAGCTACTCCCAAAACTAAGCATTGATACACAAATAGCATGCAATTGTATAAAACAAAATACTTTTGCAAACATGGGTGCAATATGATCAAAGGCTATGACTTGCCTTGCTGTTCAAGCGCTGAATCTTGGTCTTCGAAGTCTCCGTTCGCTCCTTCGGGATTTGCGTCTACCGGAAAATAAAGCAATGAAACCAAATAAATACAAAATAGAGAAGAAAACAAGCTCAAAACTGAAAATAATTGATTCTGGAGTATAGAGCTCGATTTTACAAAAATTTAGAAATTTGAATCGGCTAAATCGGAGTTCGTATGAGCGAGAACGAGCCTCCGGAAAATTTAATTCAGAGAAAAATCAAAGGGTGATACGTGGCAGCTTTTGATTGGCTGGAATTTTGGATTTTCAGAGAAATTAGAAAAAGGAAAAAGAATGCGGCTGACACATGGGGACCACGAGTCAGAGACTCGGTCCACGGTGAGCCGAGACCACCGAGGGGAAATTGGGTGACGTGGTAGACCGGCTAGGGTGGCGTACCACGCGGGCTCCTAGGGCTGACATAGCGGCATGGCGGCTACGAGGTCGCCGACGCAAGCGGCGTGGGCAAGTTACAGCGCGCATCCCGCGGCACCGAATCGACGACGAAGGGGTGGGCTGCGGCTCGCGGTGATCTTGGCGCGATTCGACATCGGCCGAACATCGGACGGCCGAGGAACACGTGACGGAGGACAACGGCGAGAGGCGGTGCTTTTCCGCCGGAGCCGAAGAAGACAACAATGGACGCGGCAAAACAGCATTGGATCGGGCGGGTGAGAATGCGGGACTGGGAGAGTGCAATGCGGCGAGTTCAACCGTACCCACGGCGATGTCGAAGGCACACCGGAGATGGCGAACGACGGCGGAGAAGGTGCTCGGGCGACAAGGAACTTCGGCGAGCTTGTTCTACGCGATGGCAGTGGCTCAAGTGACGGGAGATGGACCAAAAGAAGCGGTGCGTGATGGGGAACGCGGCACGAAGCATCTCGGGTTCTTAAGTAGCCCTAGGAGGCGTGCCGAGCGCGAAGAACGAGGCGGCGACGCGGCTGGGGAATGGGAACGGGCGGCGGCGGCGCGGGGTGATGTGGAGCTATCCAGGGCGTCCACGGGGCGATGATCCAACGGTGCACAACACGCGGCGACGTGGGCGAAGCTCGTCCGCACGATCAACACCGACGGTAGAGATTGACTAGGTTTAGGGTTTTGGTGGCACTGATTGGGCCATGAATAGGAACAGGCCGAGCGGATGAACAGGACTGGGCCGGAAGACGAGGATTCGGCCCGGGAAGAAATAAGGGAATTAAAATTGATTTTCGAATTTAAGAAATTCCAGAAATTCCAATAAAAGCAAATAAATTCAAATAAATAGCAAATAAATCCCAAAAAATCTCCAAAAATACAGAAAAATTCCATGAAGCACAAGGAACCTAATAAAAACTGGAAACCATTAGTTTGATGAATAAATTTGTCAAATTAATTCTTATCATTTTTAGAAAATTCATATTAAGCTTCAATTAATTCCTAGAAAATGCAAATGGTTCCGCTTTTGATTTTTAAACATTCCAAAACTCCAAATTTTGGGATGTTACAACATTACTGTGTCATATATAGTACGTTGGTCATGATTGAGGCTGGCATACATGTAATCAGCCTGTATAGTAAGCTCTGTTCCGTCATAAGACAATTCTTCAATAATTAAGCGATTGGCAGATGTATGATCCGAGGCCCTGGATGGCATCGGAAGATTATAGGATGACATCGATAGACTATTACATAAAAACATAACATCGAGCTCATGTAACAACATATCCTTCAAGAGAACATCAAGAACAATGTAATTTGTAGCTATAACAGAGGCACGAATTTTATAGCTAATATCATATGCCACATATTTCAAGTATCTATCGAATAGAGTACGGACGTCACCGATATCACAGTATACTAAAACTATCATAAATAGATTTCTTAATTGATACGTCGTTGCCCAGACAATCCCTTCATCAAATAGAGTAGCCCATTCGGTGTCGTCACCAATCAAGCCACGTGCCTTGCATGCCTCACGAAAGCTGTTATATAAAACACCTTCATAGGTTCGAACATCTTCATAACATCTAGCACCATGGACAACCATAAATAACATCCTTAGGTAAAAAGTTTCACCAGTGCTAGGATGAATATGGCGTAATCTACCAATTTTAGTTCCTCGTTTTCTTTCTGACCATTTTTTTATCAGGATACCATGTCCATTTTGTTGGGAATTCACAATATGTCAGTTGTCTTGCTGCTGACGATCTTTGATTTGCGACAAACCACTCCGTTAGCATTGTTTTGCTTGAATCAGGATCCTCTATTATTGTACCAAGTTCAATATTCTCATGGTAAGTCACTATATGCATCCCTGGCATATGCACATATAAGCGTTCTACAGATGGTGTTCGACCATGTATTTCAAAGCTGAATATCCGCCAGTATGCCTTACACGAAGAAAGATATCGCGACTTAATGTACTCAGCAATTTCGTCAATACCCTCATCTTTGTTTTGGTTGATATTATTACCATTTTGAGTAGATCTATCTTCACCGATCTTAATATGGGTAGAATATCTATCATGGGTATTGGGTCTTTGTCGTGAAGACAATAGATCATCAACTGAATCGGTAACCGCATGAATAGCCATTGTCGCACAGTCATATCCCTTTGTGATATATTTGAAAAGGTATTTAATAAGATATGTCATATTACACCATTCTACATTTATATGAGCTTTATATTTCTTTAGTAATCGTAGATTATGAGGTACCACCCATCTATTGTCGAGCCTTATTCCATGCTTGATAATGAACCTGCCGTCATTACGTCGTCGATATATAGGGAATCCATTATGATCCAGTGATGTCTCAGAATGAAATGACTTAGGATATTTTTTTGATCAGCGGCCTTTTTTCATGCAAGGACATTTAGGGTTAAGGGCGCCACACGGACCATGAATCATGAATTCCTCAACAAGAGTATAACCTAATGGATCAATCGATCGATATGTCAGGTAACTCAGCAGAAATAAGATTATCAATGACTTGCAGCTCCGATTTGGCCTCCTCCACGACTTACAACTGGTGTTGGCGTTGGCCTCAGATTAACACGAACTGGGGTCACATTTCCTCTCTTTGGGCACTGGTTGGCGAAATGCCCTAGTTCATTACAACTGAAGCAACGCCTCACTGGACTTTGCTGATTGGTTCTCTACGGGTTATTCTCCTGAGTAGGCATTCTAAATCCCTGACTTGATGATCCCGGTACAGAAATTGTCCTCTGGTTGGTCATTTGTGGCTTGAATCTAGCAAATTGTTGAGGATTGAGTCTCAGCCTCAACTGGTTTGGACGTCCTCATTGATTGATCATGCGTCGCTTACGGTCTTCGCCGATTTCTTTGCGCTTGTCCTCTAAGATCAATGCCTTGTTAACCAATTCCTGAAAATCTGGAAACGTGTGGGTGATCACCCCACTGCAGCCAGTTAAGTCCTTCATGAACCGGATCGCCTCGCTTTGTCGTTGCCACATCCTCCGCGCATAACGGGCCAACTGAGTGAATTTGTTCAAATAATCGCCATCGATTGGCCTCCTTGTTTCGAGATCGAAACTCTTCCTTTTTGAGTTCCATCATTCCTTAGGTACATGGTATCGGGCGGAAGGTCGCCGTAAATTCCTCCCAAGTAATGCCGGGATTCTCATGGATGCACAATAGTTCTCCCACCACTGCAGTTAGCCCCTCAAGCCGGTGTGAGGCATACAGACCTTTCATTGATCGCACATTGGGAGATGTGCGTTTTTCTCAATAGTCCTCACCAATCATCCGCCTCTATTGGATTGGCATTCCCGTAAAATATTGGTGGCCCGGTCGTCATGAAGTCGATATCGGGATTGAAACTGGTTCCCTTGATTATGCGTTCGATGATTGTTATTGTTGGCGGCAACTTGATCCTCAAGATTTGCGATCCGATGCATCATCGCTTGCATCGGTGGATCTCGGCAGCGAGGAATGTTCCTAGGTTTTGCATGTCAACTGTGGTGCCGCTCGAGGAATCGGTGCATTGTTTCGCCGCCTCCGCCTGCGAACCGCTTCCTCCCGCTCCACTGCTTCCACGCGTGTTCACCATCTGAGGAACAATAAGGTTATAGGAAAGAGGGAAACAGAGAAGACAAGTACACAAGAAACTAGTGCGGAGAACAGGTTTAACCCAAAAACATAAACAAACAATTACTAACTTGGTATGGTTGCTTATCCAAGCCTAAAAGCTCTGCAACGCATACTGCACACTCTGCAAACAAAGAAAACCAAATTAACCTTAACACACAATAATCTACCGTCTAAGAGGGTAGCACTTCTATCTTAGACTGACGCAACTCTTCACACACGAGTCTCAACTGGATATTAAAACACTGGTTCTTCTAGCTTCGAACACTTCATCGATCCACTTTTCTTATGCTCGACGATTCTCGCTTCACGATCTTCGTGATTGGCGGCGACACCCAAGGCTTTCTCCTTAAGTGTGAAACAACGATAACTATTTAGAACAACTCAGATAAGATCTTCATTTAAAACAACGGGGAAAGATTGAAATTTTCAGCAAGGAGAAAAGAATAGAAGAATAAGACAAGTCAAGAACTTATCATTCTTTCAAGTTAAAATTTTCTTTTAGAAAATAATTTTGAAGTTCCTAAAGAACGGCCAATCTATCTGGGTCAAGACCTACAGTCAGTATGGCTCTACCACCTTCTGTCGTGCCTGGAATTTGAATTCCGAACACTCTGTGTGATACACTAGTCCAGAATCACGTTGGTGCTCACAGATACCACAGAGATGAATACCGTCACACATACACAGTGGAAATAATAACAATAATGTATTTAATTCAAATTAAACTGTTAAGACCTTAAGGTCAGCCTTACAATGTTAAGCCACACAGGGCTGAGTTCAGAGTAAACAAATAACAAAGAATGAAATAAATTCGTGGAGCCCAGGTTTGCCACGAGCAACCGACTAGGCCTTTCCCCTAGTTAGCCGGGTCGTCATTCTTCTCCTCCTCAAACGTTCGTCGTTCTTCATCTTCTGATGTTGTGATTATAGAGGGGTGAGTACATTAGTACTCAACAAGCTATGCACAGAATGCAACCTAATATGCTACATGCCAGGATTATTCCAATGGAATGGCTTAAAGGTTAATTTGCAATAAACCGCATTTAACAAGTAACATAAGTAGATTCGAAAGCAGTAAAAACAAGTAGAATTAATAAATACTTTTCCAGAAGTTAAGTAAAAGCATTTCCACATCCTAATCCATACTTCCATCAACTTCATCTTTTAACCCAACCACATTTTTAATCAAGTCTAACCCTTGACTCTAATCCCCGAGCAATGTCCAATACCGTGGACACGGCTATTCGAATAGTTTGTACACTCTGCAGAGGTTATACACTTTACCCACAAGATACAGTCAAACACCACAAAGGCGAGTAACCGTAACAAAGCCTTTCCAAAGATCCGTCTAAACCCAGTACTGCCCGCTAAGGATTCAACATTGAAGGAATACACCTCCACAACAGGGCCCCCCTCTTGCGCCTGTGAGTTTTACCACCTGTACACCCGGGACTCACTCCACCACGATAGTACCGAAGAATAGATATCACAATTTACTTAGCTAGATCCGTCCCATTCCGGAACTTGTGGTTGTATGGTTAGCTCAGTTCAAATTCTTGCAAGGTTAAGTCCTTAATTGACCGAGGCAAGACTTCCCAAAAACTCATCATGTCAATATGTCAATAAAAACCAAATCCAAATGCGATCGCCCAAATGTCACATCCGCCCACCATCGACCATCTTGCCACTTGCCCCGCCTAAACCATTTTCCCACCTATTGGTTACCATGCACCACGTACATCATCTTTTCAATAACACATGCCACATTCTTTCAAAACATGTTCTATAATTCAATATTCGACTTTATTCCCAATATCGTTGTCGGCCAGATTCTCGCAATGGGTACCCTCTCCGCAAGACAAAAGCGGTCAACCAAGCGGTCAACATATTTAGTCCACGTGGCGCCCGCGAAGCGGGTGGCGAGTACGCCCGCCGCCCGGCGTCGGCTACGTGGCGGCTCGCAACCGGCGGCGATCACGGCTCGCTGCCAAAGCGTTGCCCACGTGGTGCTCCGGCGAGCAAGGGCGGCGAAGACGCTTCGCCGCCGGGCGCCATTTACGGATACCGCAACCGGGCGGCGATTACGCTCACGCCAAAGGTTGCCCACGGCGCCCGGCGGCGGCGGGCGAAGACGCCGCCGCCGGCGCCATTTACGGGCGGCTCGCAACCGGCGGGCGATTACGGCCGCGGCTCGGGCGTTGTCCACGTGGCGCCGGCGGGCAAAGGCGGCGAAGACGCTTCGCCGCCGACGCCATTTACGCTGGGCGGTTCGCAACCGGGCGGGCGACACGCTCGCGGCCGGGCGTTGCCCACGGGCGCCGGGCGAGCAGGGCGAAAGCACGCCGCGCCGGGCGCTTAGTCCACGTGGCAAGCGGGCGGCACGCCGCCGCCGCGCGCAAGGCAAAAGGTGGAGCAAGGTGGTTTACCTCGAAGGCTCTTCGCTCGCTGCAGACTGCTTCGGCCACGGACAGCCGTGTCGTGCCCGCCCGCCGCAAGGGTTTTCGCGATAAGCCCATTCTCTCGACATCTCTCGCCACTGCCACAAAGGTGTCCCATCCGTGGACCGCAAAGAAAAACGCGTGGGCATTTAATGAGGATGGAGGAACGCGACAAAGACAGAAGGCGATTAAGTGTGTGAGGGTCAAGATGATGACCTCCCTTTACCTACTCCCGCTAGCCCGCCTATATAAGGGCCTCCGTGCATGGGAAAGGGGACTGCATTCGAGAGGAAAGAACTTGTAACTCAAGAGCTTTGTATTAGCTTCACACCTTCTAAAAAACAATCTAGCAGAAGTAAGGCTATTACCCGAGCCAAAGGGGCTCGAACTCGGTAAAATCTTCGGTCATCCGCAGCTCATGGACGCCTAATCCTCGCAGAGGAGTCCCTAGGTTTTCGCCTCTAGGTTTAGCTACCGCGAAGACGCCTCCTTCCGAACAAAACCCGGTCTGTCGACCCGTCCTGCTGTGGAATACGCCGACGTGGGCGCGCTGTAGGGGGCTAGTGGTTGGCTTTTTCCGCTAACTCCCGGCGGACTTTGGTGTTCGCGTTCGAAGGACCTACTGCATTAGAAGATGGCGGATCTCAAGACCAGATATCGCGGGCGAAGCGACGACCAAGGCGCCCCGCCATCGCGCGGCTGAGGGATCGCTCGCCCGCCGCAGGCGGCGCACTGCTCCCGCAGAGGCGGGAGCGCCTGCGCCGCAGCAGCCGCCTCGAGGCGCCACCCCCGCCAGAACTTGCATGCCGCCGCGCTCTCTCGACCACCTCCGTGGAGTTCGCAGAGATTCCCCGCCACTGCGGGTCGCGAGCATCGCTGCCTCGTGGATGCGCCCAACTCCGAGTGGGGCTCCCGGCGGCCAGTACTACCTGCATTTTGACGCTTAAGGCGCTGGCAGGCGCTCAGCCTCCACCGCCCGACGACAAAGCCCGGCCAGGGGCTGTGGTCCGAGAAGGGGCGACGCATCCTCGTCCCGGCTCATCGAGGAACTGGGGACCTCCGCTCACCTTGATGAGAGCCGCGCAACAGCGTGATGACCTCCGTGGTCGCCGCCGCCACCCGACCAAGAGCGCCGCCATGGCAAGGTGTGGCGGCCGGCAATGAGAGTCCCCTCATGGTTCTCACTCGGGACCCGAGGAGGTCCACCTCCGGCTCAAGGCCCCATGCACGGTCTCCGGACCGGGCCTCGATGAGCGGCTCGGCCCCTCTACGGCGCGTGGTGCCAGCCTTCCTGGCTTGCGGCCATGGGCCGCGGGTTGCCGGACAGTTTCGCCTGCGTGCCATAGAAAATATGACGGCACCACTCAACCCGGAGGAGTTCCTCCAAATCTACACGACGATGGTGCGGCGCGGCATGGATCTCGAAGGGTCATGGCCAACTACTTCCCAACGGCCTTGACGGGTTCTCGCCCGCCTCGTCAAGCAATCTCCCGAGGGTGGTGCACTCGTGGGAATGTTGTGCGACATCTTTGTCGCCAATTTTCGTGGTTTTTCACAAGAGCCCGGTGTGGAGGATGACCTCCACGCTCGGAGCAAGAGAAGGGGAGTCGCTTGCGACTTCATCCGGCGGTTTCACATCGCCGCAACACCATCCCCACATCTTCGAAAGCAATCGGGTCGCCATCGCCAGAGGGGCGACGCGATCAAGAAGATGAAGGAGAAGATGGCCACCCGCACCATCACTCAACCTCCGAGCTTTTCTCCTCGCACATAAGTGCGCGGCCGCGAGGCGAAGGCCGGCCGCCCCAAGGGTGGCTAAGGCAGGACGGCCGACCTCGAAGGTTCCGCCAGGCGGGCAAAGGCGCGAAGCGCGAGGGGGAGGCCAGCAGTGTCCGCCACCGAGCGAACGACGAAGAAGACCCGCGCTACCAAAGCGCAACCGCCACGATCGGGCGTGATGACCGCCGCGATCGGGCGCGATGACCGCTGCGGATCGGGCGAGCGACGCCGGATCGACGCGATGATCGCCGGCCGCGGGAAACGACCGCCGCGATCAAAAGGAGGGTGAGCCCTATTGTCCAATACATATAACCAATACCCATGACTCGACAACTGCTGGTCATGGGCCGATGAGGAGAAGCGGCTCAAGGAGCGCCGCCCGATGATGATCAAGAGGAAGATCCCGCCTCACGGCTTTTCAAAGAAGCGGATCACATCAGGGCGCATATCCATGGTGGTTCATCCACCATTCCCTCCAACGCCGCTTACAAACGGTTGAAAAGGGAGGTATGCGCCACGGCGTCGAGCTCAAGGATGGGTCGGACACTGAAATGGTCGGAGCAAGCGATCACCTTCAGTCGGGCCGACCACCCTAAGGGCACCCCCAGCCTAGGGCATCTCCCGATCGTGATGGCACCCACGGTCCGGAATGTACGGCTGGGGCGGGTGCTGATGGATGGTGGCAGCTCCATCAACCTCCTGTCCGCGTCGGCATTCATGGCGCTGCAGATCCCACGACAGATCCGCGCCTCGACCGCCGTTCTTCGGGTAGCCCCAGATGCGGGCTTGATCCCCTTGGGTCAAGTTTGCCTCCCCGTCACTTTCGGGGAAAAGGATAACTACCGCACCGAGGTGGTGGACTTCGAGGTCGCCGATTTCGACCTCCTATATAACGCCTTGCTTGGCCGACCCGGCGCTGGTCAAATTCATGGCGATCGCCCACTATGCTTACATGATGGTGAAGATGCCGGGTCTGGTGGCCCCATTGTCATCAATGTGGATAGGTCGGAGGTCTCTGCTACCGCCACAAGCAAAGCTTGGGATCCGCCGGTGCCACTTGCATCGCCGCACCGACGCCACTTCCTGGAGCCCTCAGCCGGGACCAGAGCTTCACCCGCTCACGGTGAGGTAAAGGTGGTCGCCTAAGTGGGGCGAACCTCGAAGATCGTCAACATTGGCGCCAACCTCGGCCGCCAATAGAAGACGCGCTGTTACCTTCCTCCACCAAACGACGTGTTTGCTCGCAACCGCTCGACATGACCGGGTCCCTGTGGAGGTGATCGAGCACCGACCGCAACGCCCCGACGGCGCCAATCCAGCAGAAGGTCCGGAGACAAGCGCCGAGCGCAGGACGCCATTCGAGAGGAGGTAGAGAAGCCGCCGAGCGTGGGAATAGTCAGGAAGTCTTCATCTCGAGTGGCTCGCCAACCCTGCGGCTCGCCAAGAAATCCAACGGAGGTGGCGATGTGTGTCGACTTCACCGACCTCAACAAGGCCTCGCCTCAAGGATCCTTATCCTCGCCGGGTCGACCTCATCATAGACTCCACGGTAGGGTGTGAATTGTCAGGCTTTTTGGATGCGACTCGGGTACCACTAGATCAAGATGGCGCTTGAAGATGAAGAGAAGATCGCTTGTAATTCTACTGTGTATATTGTTATGTAAAAATGGCTTTTGGTTTAA
Organism: Guadua angustifolia; assembly: GCA_036346375.1. Taxonomy (NCBI): domain Eukaryota; kingdom Viridiplantae; phylum Streptophyta; class Magnoliopsida; order Poales; family Poaceae; genus Guadua; species Guadua angustifolia. The sequence goes on along the minus strand of CM070511.1, from coordinate 1,073,765 downwards.
AGAATGCCGGTGCTCAACTTACCAACAGGTTATGCATATCACCTTCCGCCTCACTAGGGCTAAATCTTGAGGTTTATGTCGATGACTTGGTTGTGAAGATTAAGAAGAGCGATGAATTGATCCAAGACCGGAGGAAACCTTTGCTAACCTCCTAAGAATTGCTTGAAGCTCAACCCGTAAAAATGCGTGTTGGTGTGCCCACCGCAAGTCATGGTTTTCGTGTCAAGTCGGCATTGAAGCCAACCCCGACAAGATATCGCCATCGAGCACATGAAGGCAATACGCTTAAGCAAGTCCAATGCTTGGCCGGTCGCTCGCCTCCCCGGGCGGTTCATTGCCCGGTTGGGAGAAAAAAGCTTGCCCCTGCTTAAGTCCGCGAAGAAGATTTAACCACTTCGAGTGGATCAAGAAGCCTGTATATGCGTTTGAAGAATTGAAGCGGTATTTCCTCTCCCCGGCCGGTATCCTCAAAGACCGGTGAGCTATTGTTTTGTACATTGCTGCCACCGGCGGTGGTGAGCGCGGTGTCGGTTGGGTGAGAGGAAGGCGCCCAAAGGCCGGTACTACATCGCGAAGGTGCCGCACGGGCAGAGACCCGGATCGCAGTTCAAGATGTCAGATGTCCGCCCTGCTACGCCCGTAAAACTGCGCCATTACTTCCAAGGGCGGGAAATTACCGTGGTCACGGCTTACCCGCTGCGAGAGATCCTCCACAATTGTGAAGCCAAGGCGCGATTGCTAAATGGTCGGTGGAGCCGGGGAATTCAACATCAAGTTCATGCCCCGCACCGCTATCAAGAGTCAAAAGTTGGCGGAGTTCGCCGCCGAGTGGACTCCCCGCCACTCGGTTAAAGAAGCGCCTGCCTTCCCCGACATTATTCTTGATGGATCCTTCAGCCGAAGGCGCGGGGCCGGGTTGTCTGGTCTTCCGACCGTGACACTCTCCAAAGACGCGGGTCACCTCGACCAAAGCCACCAACAACGCCGCCGAGTATGAAGGTTTGTCGCGCAGGTCGCGACGCTTCGGCGTTGGGCATCAGGCGTCTCCAAGTCAAGGGAGACTCCCTGCTAATCATTAATCAAGCGCGGAAGGAGTTCCAATGTTCCGACCCCACCATGGCGGCGTACCTGGCGGCGGTCCGAAAAATGGAGCGTCATTTTGAAGGTTTGGGATATATCCATGTCCCCCGGCGCGACAATCACCTTGCGACGGGCTTTCGCAGCTTGCGTCATCAAGGGCTCTTGTTCCGGTCGGGGTCTTCGAAGAAAGACTACCGTGACTGGCCCATCGCAGCCCACGAGTCGTGAGGATGATGGTGTCATTGCCGCAGCCCACGATTCGTGGGGACGACGCAGGCCGCCGCGCCTCCGGCCAGTGGGGAAGGCGGCATGCCACGGCCTCCAATTCAGGAGGAAAGCAACAGTTCCGCCTCAGCCCCTGTGTCCGGAGGAGGACGGCAGCCGCCGAGGCAAGACCAGGAAAAGCATGGCCTGCCGAGTACCCAGCGAAAGCACCGAGTGGTCGCTGCTGCTGGCCAGAAGATCGGTGGATGGATCCTATCCTAGCTTTCTCGCGTGACCAAGTGATCCTCGACGATGATGCCTCACCGAGAAGATTGCACGAAGGCCAAGTGCTATACCCGTAGGTGGGGACCTATATCGCCAGGCGTAAACGGAGTTCTACCGGCGCATCACTGAAGAGGGAGCAAACCGCTCGATATCCATGGAGGCGCAAAGGGAGCCATATGTCCGCCAACTCTAGTCGGCAAGGCGTTTCGCCAAGGGTTTTATTGGCCTACCGCCTCCAGATGCTTATAGCCGGTGAGGACGGCGAGGCTTGTCGCTTCGCCAGTAAACCCACCGACCAGCCCAAGCTCGCAAACCATCCCACTCTCCCGCCGTCGCGTCCGGGGCCGATATCCGGGTCCGCTCAGGGCCACAGTGGGGCTTTCACCCACCTCTTTGTCGCCATCGATAAATTTACAAAGTGGGTCGAGGCCGAGGCGTACGCCGCCATCACGGCCGCCGCCGCCAAGTTTATACGCTGGATCTTCACCCACTTCGAGTCGCCAATCGCATCATCACCGATAACGGCACCCGGCCACCAATACGCTTTTCCGAATTTCGTGAAGGAATGGGCACCAAGGTATGTTTCGCCGCGGCCCATCCCATGAGCAACGGCAAGCAGAACGCGCCAACGCTACTGCTGTCAAGGGCCTCAAGACAAGGGCGCTCGATCGGCTTCATAAAAGGGGCGCGGTGGACGGAAGAGCTCCCGGCAGATTATGGTCGCCCGCACCACACCCACCGCAACGGCGAGACGCCTTTCTTCCCGGTATACGGGCAGTAGGTCGTCCTCCCTCCGAAGCTATCGCCGGTTCCGCGCCTCGGTGCTCAACGAAGAAGACCAAGAGGATCTTGGCGAGAAGATGTCAACCTTTTGAGGAGGTGCGGATCGGCCGCTTCCGCGCCGCCCGCTACCAAAGAAAGTCTCAGCGTACCACGCCACCCGGTCTCGAGAGGACATCGCAAGAGGGCGACCGGGTCTTGCGCAGAATCCAGCGCATGCCGGTTGAACAAACTGCCTCCCGATGGGAGGGCCCTTCAAGGTGGTCTTCAGATTCGCCCGGGCGGTCCGGTTAATATCGAGGACGGCGAGGAACCGACGAATTCCTATAACATAGAGTTGTTATGAAATTTATCCTCAAGGAATTGTGGGTACCGCCGTCGCTTTCGGCCACCGTGAGGTAAGGGCCTCCTTGGTCAAGTTAGTGGCTCGGGCTGTTAGTAAAGTTTTTACCTAAAAGGTTTTCGATTTACTATTGTCGCCCCATTATGCGCCTTAGTGGCAAGTTTATCTTTGCATGGATGTTGCTAGTTCAGATGTTTGCTAATTCCTTGGTGATCTATGAGAGATCCTCGTGCCTGTGGTCCGGCTAAGGACGGGCGCATCAGGGGCGGCTAGATACGGTGCTCAAAACGCGCCCGACGCCTCGGGTTGGTTCCTCAAGCACCGCTGGTCGCCACCGCGAGCATCGTTAGTCTAGTACCTCCCGATCCCGCCGCATGGACGACGACACCATGGATCGGTCTCCAAAAATCGCAAGGACTTAGAAATCAAAAAGGACCAGAATCACCCATGCGGGACCTATATCATTCGGTTTTTCTTGCGATGCCTACTCATTCTCGTTAGTAGTCAGGTCCCCCAAGCTTCTCCGCGGTCGCCCAAGAGCTCGGGCCGGTCGCCTAAGCTCCTTCGTGGTCGCCCCAGCTTCTTCGTGCTCGCCCGAAGCCCGTGGTCGCCAGACACTTGGGGCTGATCGCCCAAAGGATATGAAAAGCGAGATTTAATCATCGGCTAAACTCGTGAACGCCACCCTAACCTAAGCATTCTCGAGCATTTTAAGCTAAGTTAGAAGATCGCCACCGCGATTTAGCCCAGAGAAACCGATCATGCGTAAATAAGCGAAGCATGCGTAATTTTGACTAAGAAATATTCAAAGTTCGCCGTCGCGCAGTAATGTGAACGCCAAATGAAGATAAAACAAAAGAGCAACAAGGCACTCGGCCATCGCCGCCATCGCCAAGGTCGAGCTCGCTGTCGCCTCGCTCGCCGCCAAAGGTGGAGACGCCCATGATCGGCCGGTCTCACGGCAGAGTCCGCCATGTGTTCGGCGGCAGCAGACCGCGCCCGCCCGAGCAAAGATCCTCAACGCCGGCCGTCACCACCGCCATGGGATCGAAGCGTCGCGGCCGGTGCGCGGACGTAATGTGGGTCGCGGTCATGATCGCGACTCACGCCCTTCTTCTGGCGGAGCGAGCGGCCAGGCTTCGGCAGCCCCGAGTGCCTCTCGCGCCTGGTTGGTCGCGTGGCAAACCGCAGCTACGGAGTCCTCCAACAAGCAGATTCAACGCCACCCCAAGGGTTCTAGGCACCCTTGGTGCGCTGAACGCCTTCTTGAGCATGATGGATGTTGCGCCAGCAGCGAAGGACTCCACCGAGGTTCTTCGCCTCTCGCCCCTCTCCGCTCTTCCGCTTCCGCTCACCGCAATATGGCGGCCGCGGCCTCTCTCGCTGCTTGCCGCCTCTGCCGTCACGCTCTCACCCACACGCAGCAGCTCGCCTCACCGACGCCTGTTTAGGTAGTCTTGGCCTGCGTGCGGGCGGCTTCGACGAGGGTGTTGCAATGCGCCTCAAGATCGCCGAGCGGGTGAAGATTTCGACGTGGCGGTGGCGGGGAGGGCGGCGTGGGAGGCTTGGAGCCCGAGGTGCTGGCCTCGGTCGGCCTCCTAGCCTCGCGGCAAATGAGGCGCTAGGGCAGGGCTTTCGCTTGCGGGGCTGGGGCGCCTTGGCATGTCTCGAGGGGTCGCTTTGGCGGCACCTTTAAGCGGAGCCCGCCATCGGAAGCGCTGCACCACCATGGAGAGTGGTGGTCGGGGTCCGTGGTCGAGTCGCTGGCGCCATGACGACGCAGGCGGCGCCGGAGGAGTTGGCGCCGGCAGCGCCGCGGAGGCGGTGGCATCGGAGACGGTTGTAGCCGGGCGGTCAGGTTGCCACCCCTTGCGAAGACGCCGCCGCAGCAGGTCAAGGCGGGGAGGGTTTGGTCCGCGGGTCTGACCTCTTAGAGTCCGAGTTCGTGACATCCGGCATCGCCGCTGCCCGCGGGTCTGATCGCCGTAGGGCCGCGGTCCTCGATCACCAACAAGGCCTGGGTGGCACCACGGCGCCCTCGTGGAGTCCATTAGCGGAACCGCCGACGTGTTCCAGCGCCGTGTATCGCAGACGGCGAGCGCCGAGCCAGGCGGAAAGATGAATCGCCCACGGATAGCGGCATCAAGACGGAGAGCCATCTCGCCGATGACTATATCTTCCAAGTTTCGCTACCGCAAAAGACAAAAAATGGCCGCTTGCTGGTAGAGGGCCACAGAAAAGAGCATGTGCGCAGAAAAGATCGAAAGGATGAAGACTTACGCCTGTGCCACGCGTGTACCGCCGCTGCCGCCGAGTATCGCCATGCCGGGCGTGGCGGCGGCGCAAGGGGCCGATTCTCCGGATGCGGTCCTGTGCCACCATCGCCCGGTCGGTCCGGGCGCCCGCAACTGTTGATGCGGGCCGCCATGGCGAGGAGTTCCGCCGCCTCGACCGGGCGATTCCATGCCGGAGGCCTCCGATCCCGGTGGTACTCCTAAGGCGTCGACCGTCATCATCGTTGACATACTGACCTGGGCCGCGCCATGCCTTCCAGCTTGATTTGGCTGAAGGCGATGTAGTGGAGGCCATCCTGCCTCGGAGACTAAAGTAGCAACTCCCCACTACCTCATTATCGGTGGAGGCGTGATGAGGAAGAAGTAGCGAAGAGAGGAAGATTCGCATCACCCCCATTTAACATCTCGCAAAGGTATGCGAAGATAGAGAGAAAGACGATGGAGTTGGGGGTAAGGTGAAGATGGTGGATCCCGAGAAATGGAGTACGGTGAGAAAAAATCGAAAAGGGCGGACCGCACCCGCCATCGCTCAAGTGTGTATAACGATCTCGCTCGAAGGCACCGTGGCGCGGTCCCCGCCGAAGCGAAGGTGCCTCCCAGCAGTTATGACGGTTATCCTCTTTACCGCGAGAGTATCCGCGGTCGAAGCGAGGATGGGTGCGCCATGGAGGCCAAGAAGACGAAGGCTTTTCGAGCAAAGAGTTGAAGGAGGTAAAGGTTGAATGCGCAGGAAGAAGAAGGCGAAACCACCTAATACAGAGGAACCAGACTATATATGCGCCCGCACCGACGGTTCGCGAAGGACAAGATCGGCGTCGCCGGGTCCCGAGAAAAATCCGCAGATACGCTGGAGGGAACCGAGGCGGTCAGATCCTCATGAGTGGTGGCCCCACCCAGAACGACTCAAGATTTAATGAAGGTTCTGAAGAGGCTTTGGCGCTGTTCTGTGGCGGCCCGGCTATCACAACAGATTCGCTACTGGGTACCTTCTCCGCCGCGACAAAAGCGGCCAACTAAGCTGTCAACATATTTAGTCCACACGGGCGCCTGGCGAGCGGTGGGCGAGTACGCCGCCGCGGCGCCCGCCTACGGGCGGCTCGGGCAACCGGGCGGCGATCACACCGCCGGCCAGCGTCGGCCACGGGCGCCCGGCGCAAAGCGGGCAAGCACGCTCGCCGCCGCCGCCAGCTACGTGGCGGCCGCAACGGGCGGCGATCACGGTTCACGGCCAGCGTCGGCCACGCGGGCGCCGGCGAGGGGCGGGCGAAGCACGCCGCCGCCGGCGCCATTTACGGGCGGCTCGCAACCGGGCGGGCGATCACGCCCACCGCTCGGGCGTTGCCCACGCGCCCGGCGAGCAAAGCGGGCAAGCACGCCCGCCGCCTGCCGCCACCCACGTGGCAAAGGCGGCACGCCGCCGCCGCCGCCGCGAAGGCAAAAGGTGGAGCAAGGTGGCTTCACCTCGAAGGCCTTCCTCGCAGCACTGCTCGGGGCCACGGACAGCGTGTTAGGCCCGCCCGCCGCAAGGGTTTTCGCGACAAGCCCATTCTCTCGACATCTTCGCCACTGTCACAAAGGTGTCCCATCCGGCGGACCGCAAAAAGCACGCGGGCATTTAATGAGGATGGAGGAACGCGACAAAGACAGAAGGCGATTATGTGTGAGGGTCAAGATGATGACCTCCCTTTACCTACTCTCGTTAGCCTCGCCTATATAAGGGCCTCCGTGCATGGGAAAGGGGACGGCATTCGAGAGGAAAGAACTTGTAACTCAAGAGCTTTGTATTAGCTTCACACCTTCTCAAAAAAAACAATCTAGCAGAAGTAAGGCTATTACCCGAGCCAAAGGGGCTCAACTCGGGTAAAAATCTTCGTGTCATCCGCAGCTCATAGACGCCGAATCCCCGCCAGAGGAGTCCCTAGGTTTTCGCCTCTAGGTTTAGCCACCATGAAGACGCCCTTCTTCCGAACAAAACCCGTCTCGTCGACCGAGCCCGCTGTGGAATACGCCGACAACTGTGTCATTGGTTCGGTAGCAAGGCTAAGCAAACTAACACGTTCTAATTACCCCAATCTAGCGACTAGTATAGACCAGTATGTAAAATCCAACCTAGGGTGACAATGATTTAGTGACATACAAATACTATGGACAAGGTGACAATATCAAGTGGTAAATATCTAATCCCAAATTACTTGAGCGCTTTATAATTAAATTAGCATGCATAATTTAAATCAACATAACATTTAAAAACATAGGAGCAAAATGATCAAAGCATAACTTGCTTTCATAAAGCAGCGAGTCTTGGTCTGGAGCTTGATCCTAGAAATCCACGTCCTCACACAGCTCAACGTCTACGCGTGACTGATAAAGAACCAAATAAACCCGCAAAATAACGTACAAACACACATTCGAAAAAATACGATAAATCAAACTAATTCGTAACTTCATGAAAACTTCCAGATAATTAGTTTAGCATTTTCTAAGATTTATAAAATTTACTTCGATATTTTTGAACGTATAGTTTAAGAGCTACAAAATTCATAAGTTTGAACTTTCCGCGAATATTTTAGTAGTATAAATTTATTTATAAAATTTCAGTAAAATTAACGTAGCTAGGTATTAATTTTTACTAATTTACAAAATTTATTGCATTCCATTTGGACTTAAAATGAATTCGCAGCGAAAATAACAAATTTCACGATTTCGAAAAAGTTCATGTACAACTAACTGTTCGGAATGCATGCATGGTACTATTCATCATATATATGCATATTCTTCTTACGATTTCTTTGGCTTGTTAGGCTTACGTGATACTGAGAGGGAGATAGAGGAAAATCGCAGATACAAGAGCTGTTTAGCGCCACAGGTCGGGCGATCGGCAATGGCAAGGGCGGGCGGCAATGGCATGTATGCACAATGGCAAGGGCGATGAGCGCCAAGACATGGTTATAGTTGTTCGCTGACAACAGGAAATCGAACCAAACATCGTGGCCAAGATATACATATATGCATCCATCTCGCCCATCAAGAAGAGATGATAACCGATGGCGGCAAATGCAAAGTGCGACTAGAGATCATGTGCCGATAACAAATATATACGCTAACATATGGCATCGCGGCGCTGGCTTCATGGTCGGGTGTAACATCCCCAAATTTCGGGTTTCTGCTAAAAATTAATTTAAAATAATTAATTTCAAATTTTGGTTTTTTCTCTGTGTTCTAATTAACCTGGCATCCTTATCCATCCAAAATTGAAGTTCAATCCTTTATCGCCCGCAAAGTCAAAATTTCAATTCCGGTCCTTATTTGAAATTTCACCCGAGTTCCAAAATGCTCTAAAAATCTCGAAACCCTTTGAAATAGGTTCCAAATATTCTATAATGGTTTTGGGAATTTTTCCAAGATTTATAGAATCCCTCTAGTATTTTATCTCTCGCGGTCTTTCATCAAAATCAGTATATTCGTTCCGGAATAATCTAAATTCCAAAATTCATCAAAATTCAGTGAAACTAATTTTATTAGGTTCCAAATAATCTCTAGTATTTTTAGGAATTTTCTAGAATTTTAGATCATTTTTCCTATTTTATTCCTCGCGCTTTTGTCCCTTCATTTCTTCCAACCAATAAGAAAGCGACACGTAGCATGTCACTGTTCATCTTCAACCTCTGATCGTGCAAATTCCAGAGAGAAGTTTCAAGTCTGTGCATGAAGTCTCCTCTTTACTCCACCATAACTTCTCATTTTCTCCACCAAATTGAACAAGACCGGATCCGTTGGAAAGGTATTGATGAGGAGAATCCATTTTTCATCTTCGTTAGTCCATAATCTCACCGGAATTAGATTAATTGAGTAGAAACCGAAATGCATTCAAACCTCCATAACTCGCCTGTTTCTCAACGAAATGACGAACTTTCACCTCTCAACTCTTCGTCCGGCGTCCTCCAAAGATATCGGCGAGCCATCTCTTGCTCCGGTGAGTTTCTAGACAAACCAACCACGTCACTTTGTGCCCCTTGCTTCCAGGAACACAACCATTTAATCGGATTTGATTTTTCGCAGTTTGACCCCGGATTTTGAGTTTGTTCGCCGTCGACCGCCGCTCCGCTCGTCTGCCGATTCCTTCCAATCCGTAACTTCTAGCGCAATTCCTTTTAGTCGAGAATCACCTTGTTATTCTCACGCGATGCTCTCTTTCGCTTCGTGAAATTTTGAGTTTTGTGCAGATTTGGCCATCGTTGCGCGCCGGCCTTTTGTCGTCGGACTCGCCGCCTCCGGCCTCCTCACGCCGGCCATTTTGTGCCCGGGTTACACCGTCGTCGCTCGAGTGCTCACGCCTGCCAGGCCTCTCAGCGTGCTCTGTCCGTCAAGGCTGGCCTGCTGCTCCTCACGGGGCCGACCATCACTGCGGCTGAGCCCTCCTTTTTCCTCCCATGAAGTCCTTCTCCCTTGGCCTGCTTTCTCCATGGCGTGTCAGCTCTCTCTCGTTCTTTCTTCAGACAGAACAAATGGAGAAGAAGACATGTAACAATGACAGCCGGGTCCCACTGCCATAGAGACAAAACAAACTCAATAATGCTGGAAAAAGAAAGATTCCAGAGGAATATTCCTCGGTTTTCAATTTTCAAGATTTTGAGAATTCAAACAATTGTTTCTCCTCCGTCGTAACTCCGAATCGAGTGATTCCAATTGCTAAATTCATCTAAATTCATCCTCTATCTGCCAGTATTTTTATTATAATTTTTAGTTTCGATTAAATTTATTTTATTCTTTTCATGCTCCGTTTTGCGCATAGTCGAAGAAGCGGTCGTCGACGCCAACGAAGGAGAAGACTTTCAGAGTAGCGCATCGCATCTCGTCGACGAAGGCAAGTCGTAGACTTTGATCATATTGCTCCCATGTTTGCAAAAGTACTTTGTTTTATACAATTGCTTGCTATTTGTGTATCAATGATTAGTTTGGGAGTAGCTATTTACCTGATTGACATTATGCCACCATGATTATTGAAATGCCATATACCCATTGTTAACCTTAGGTTGGGACATTATTAGTTGGACATAATCATAGTACCAACATGGGGTTATCGTAGCTATGCTTAGCCATGCTTAGTTGTCCGATGGGATTCATATCACCTGTGAACAAAAGTTAATCTAGACCTAATGAGATATTGAATTGTGGCTGTTGACCACTGTTGAAAAACTTGTTGTACCATGGCAGGGGATGCCATTGGTCTTGGTTGAACAAAATGTTTTCCTGCAAGTGATCGTGGCAAGAAAGGGGTGCCGCTTCAGCACATTGGGATGTGGTTGTCTTGCTCGAGATAATTTAAGGACTTAATCTTGTGCGCCATTGAACTGGCCTAACTGCAACCATAAGTCCGGTATGGGATGACCTAGCCGATTAATCTGCATTGTTTACTCTTGAGTACCGCTAACCGGATGTGTGGGTTCCGGATAGACGGGTAGATTCACAAGGCTCAAGAGGGGGCCCCGAGGGGCGAATCCTTAGAGGGCGATCGAAGTTTAGACGCGCATTGTAAAGGCTTTGTCATAATATCTCTGCGACACACCAAAGGAAGTGTGTTAATATCGATTGCACTAAGAGATATTCATGTCTTGTGGGTAAAGCTGTACAACCTCTGCAGAGTGTCAAACTATTCGAATAGTCGTGTCCGCGGTCATGGACAAGCCCGGGAATTTCACACGGGGTATAGAGTGTTTTCTTGAAATGTGGAATTGTTGGAATGGGAACGGGGAGTTCACTGTTGTTCTATTGTCTAAAACTATACTGTTGAATTGTGTGGTTGATACTTGTTTCAAATGATGTAGGGTGATGCCTCGTCATTCTGTTCATATTGTCTACCGTTGATTTACTAGTTAATTATTATTGTTTTTATCAATCTGCCTTCAACCTAATTATTGTATTTAAATTCAAGTTATTGCTTTCTGCAAATGAACCCTATGACTATCCTTTGACAAGCCGTGCATGAATATGTTGCATCATTTCCCTACGGCTTGTTGAGTACGTTTTGTACTCACGGCTTTACGCCCATGTTGTTCAGTTGCTGAGGAAGAACCAGGGAATGAATATCAAGAGGAGGAATAGTATGAAGACTCTACGTGGACTAGGAAGGCGTTCCCCAGACGATTGCCTGTGGCATGTCGAATGGCCTAAGGTATTATGTTTCGCCGCAACAGCTTTCACTTGTTTCTAAGCCAGAGGCATCGTGTATGAACCTTGACCATAAGGTCATTTGTTTTAATCAATAATAATTTTCTTCTTCTTAGTTATTTCGATGTATGGAATGATATATCATCTATGTTTCCACTGTGTGCACTAGCGTGATCCTGGACTAGTGCAGTATACACAGAGGGTTTCGGATTCGCATATCCGGGTCCCGACACTGGAAATGAAGACGCAAAAGAGAGAGAGAGTCACACTCGGTGGAGCCTAGCCGGCGATGGCGCGCTTGCGCAACCGACCAAAGGAGAGGCGACGCATGCCCCAGGCGGCCAAGTTGAAGCCGAGCGGCGGTGCGACGACGACCAACGTACCAATTCCATTCGGAGATACATTGGAGATGCACCACACGCACACGCAGACAGTGAGAGGGAATTGGCTAGGCGAGCGCAGCCGGCCGGAGACAACACCGGCGGCCAAGACGTGAGCAAAGTCAGGAGAACCGAATCAAAACATTGCGATCGTACTATATATATACTCACATGAGGAGGCAACAGAAACTAGTATATATATATATACACACCTGTTCGTCCTAAACTCAGCCTAATAACCTGCGTAAATACATACGGCGAGATCATCCGATCAGTAGGGATAGAACGCGCGAGAGGGAAAAGAGGGGGAAAAAATATCGTTCGGCGCAGGTAGTGGTGCACTCGCCGACGCAGAGAAGGCGTGGCTGTATGAAGGTGCGCCAAGCATATGGAGGTGACACGCATCCCGCCGATGGTAGCAAAGGGTCAGCGGTTAATACAATACCAATCCTATCGCTTGGAAACGAAGTCAGCAGAAGGTATGAAGAGAGAATGAAATGGAAGAAGGAAAGACTCGGCCAGAATGAGAATGAGCAGGTGTATTCATCGTATGGAAAATGAAACGGCTGGAAAGGAAAGGTCATGCGCGTGTGGAGTGATTACAACGCTTCAATGGAGAATAACATCCACATACGTGACATTCAAGCATTCCAGAATTTGAGTAATGCTAAAACAAAACGCGTTTATAATGAAAATAGAAGAGAGGTTCTAAAAGTTTTGGAAACATCCTTTAAAATACTAGGGAATATTTGGAACTTAACGAAGTTGGTTTCGTACCTTTTCAATGTATAGATTTTTCGCAAAAAAAAATTCTTTTAGTGAATCAGGCACTTGTACAGATTTTAATAAAATCAACAAACTTAATTTATAATCAAGTTTTTTTGAAAACATCTAAAAAAACATTCTTATTTTTCAAATATCTTTATTATAAACACAAATTTTAGATTTTATGCTCATGCAAGATGCATGATCTTTATTTAATGCAATTAGTTTAATAAGGCTTGAATTCAAATTAACCCCAAAAATTCCAAATAAATTTCAGACAATTCCAATTAATTCAAAATTTCCATAAATACATTTAAAGCAAAATTTGGGATGTTACAAACCTCCCCCCTTAACAGAATCTCATCCCCGAGATTTAGGGCTGGCTAGAGAAGAGGTTGGGAAACTCTTTCTTCAGATCTTCCTCACGTTCCCAAGTTGCTTCGCTTTCTGTGTGGTTGCTCTATTGAACTCTGCAGAAATGAATGAATTTGTTTC